>OX465115.1:11238554-11567319 GCA_949987565.1 Luidia sarsii
AGTGTTCCGTGAATTTTATCTTCCTTTTCTGGCTTCATTCGCAGCTTTATTTCAGTGATTAAGTAACGTGGTGATAGTTAAATATGGCACTAGGTTTTCTTTAGTGAAAATTCAACCAAGATATTAAAGTGAAGGACGACTTTTTTACCGTTTGCGACCGTCGTTTTCTCACTCAAACTGTTTGTTTATGGGAAATTATGGTCCTATAAAATGGCAAAAGTAAAAGCTAAATCACGGACTCCCAACCACCTCGATCCATATATCCTGTCAGACACCGCCAACTGTCATTTCGTCCCTAATGTTGCTTGATGAATCGATGTCCTTATTCAATACAATCGATGTAATTTCATTAAAGGTCGAATTATTTATTGACTTCTTCAGTTCTTGAGCAACATTTTCTTGAGCCCTTTTTAATTATTGTAACCCACAAAATAAACACAAAAACTTGAAGCAAGCAACCTAAAAGCATTTTAGTAAAGTTTGTGCAGTAAAATTAATGTTTTGTTACCCGTGCGTTTCTTAGTACATTCCCCTCGCTATCATTATCTAACCTTAAATCAAAATTCCTTAACTATTCCATTAAAGGTAATGTGTCGGACTCTGATGTGCCTGCCTCTGATCAGCCCGGCCCCTCTTCAGCTGGACATCCCATGGCTATCTATCTGCGATGGTTCTGCGAACATTTCACAAACTTGTAACTGTTTGAAAGTCTTTGAATAATTAATTGTAACTTGTTAATATATATATATGCAAAATTAGATGCTGGATTGTTTCTTTGTGGTATGTCTTATACTTGCAAAAAAAAATTCCCCCAAACAATGTAATACTAATAGACTGTAGAAAATATCAACAAATATGAACGTAGTGGGCCTGACGTTTCGATCCTAGCAGGACCTTTCTCTTCCTTTGAGAAAGGTCCAGCTAGAATTGAAACGTCAGGCCCACTAGATTTTAAGATATGCATTTTGGTAATTTTAGTCAGTAAGCAGTTTGCAACATTTTTTGTATATCACTCAAATATGAACGTAGATTTAATTTCCTGTAGAGAAGCTGCATACATGTTCGGTCAGGTCATATGCTCTTTCTCATTAGAGCTAATTAGTATGCAAATTGAATAACGAGTTAATTTGTAACTTTATTGAACCATCAGAACAAATGTAGGTGCTTCCTCTGATAAATTGTTGGAATGTAATTTGCAAACTGCAGAACTCCCTTATATGGTATTGTATAATGGAAAAACTTTAATTAATTAGTATGCAAATAAGATGTACAACTCATTAATTATTTTGTTTAACTTGCTTTTATCAAGTACAGCTTTAAAAGTATATTATAAAAGTACATTTAAAGATTCATCCTCGTGTGACAAATAGTTGGAAGTCAGTAAATGCAACTTCATGTATGTCAATTTCAGGATTCTGTAATTAGACCCAATTAGTAAGCAAATTGAGTCACAAATTAGATTGTGACATATTAAACCAACAGAATGAGCAAGGTGCTTCCTCTGATAAATGGAGGGAATAATTATTACAAAATACAAATCCCTCTCAAGTGTATGGGTCTTGTTGACAGCACAAAATACATTTCTTTGCAAATTTTTGTCATTAATATGCAAATAAGATACATAATTAATTGTTCGATTTTGTTTATCTTGCCCAGAAAGACAGCTTAGCATACATGCAACATATCCTGAAAGTTTCATGTCCATACAATAAGTATTTTTTAATTTAGAAGCTAGTAAAGGCTGTTTTATGTGAATTGTACGGTGCCATCCTTAAAACAATGAAAATAAAGAGAATGACCTTTGACATCTGACTCCTTTTGTCATTACAATAAAATGAACTAAAAAATTCATATCTCCGGAATGGAATGTGCTTTTTCAAAAATTTAAAATGTTTTGTAATGCTACTGATCTGCCCTTTCACCCTGTAAACATTTTAAAAGCAAATAACCCAAAACAAATTTTCCCCTAAAGTGCCTATCTTAACTACTTTTTCGGAACAGTACGGCGTTGAATGCTGCATTTTCGTGAAACAAATGAAGCGATTTTCTCGAGACTCGTTGGCGGATTGAGCTGAACATTTCACAAGTGTGCTATTTCATGCATATGTTGGGTCAGACAACGTATGGATGCTATTCTTTGATCTCGACCAATGTTGTGTAGAGGCTAGTATAATATAAAGATACGACCAGAAAGAACGTAACAGGGGAACTGATAGCCTACTTGACAATCCGTCAACCAAAGGGGTTTTCTTGTCCTGCTAAACGATAACTTCAGCTGCAGCAAATGCCAATGTGGAAAGTAATAAGAAGTACAAAAAGGTCAATGAAGCCGTGTTAATTTCGGACTGCAAAGAGAAGTAGACTTGTCCAATCCTCGCAAAGCAACTGGCAAGACAATAACTATGAGCTCATACTTCGGTCGTCCATGGAGGGAGAGGTTACAGTCTCCACCCTCCAATCAAAATGGAACGACCCACGTGACAATAAAGGCAGAGCAGGGAGAGCATAATGTGAAAAATAAATAAACGAGTACAAGGATAAACACAAGTGCTTGAGTAAACACCTTAGTACACTGTATGGTACACTACTGTCCGTGTTGTAGATATACACGTTGTGTACGGTGTACTATGCCCGCCTGCTGATTCCCTCCTAAGCTGATAATTCGAATGATAGCTTCTGTAATACAGAGGAACGGCGCCACCATTGGCTCGATAAGAACCAACCAGGGTGCTGTGACGACAGGTGTTGCTCCCGCTTGCCTGATAAGAAATAAAGCCAGACCACGAGGACAAAGCGTGCCACCCAGGTGCCGCTTGTGTCCATGGCAACGACAACCCCGAGGGGGCGTGGCTCGATTTCAGGAGGGCGGGGCCTTGGGGGCGTATTAGCCTTAATAGGATGAACGGCTTTGTTTTGTTTGGCATTGAATAACATTCATAGAAAGGCAAAGGCAGATAAAAGAGTGTTATATAAAGCTCAAAATCGTTGACATCATTCTTGGCCTTGGTATTTTGGGGTGGACAACAATCGCCTATCTAGTGAGTTGGCTACTGTTATGAAGACAAGGGGGTTTGAGAGACAAGAGGTACGATGGTCACAGCCAAGATTGGCTGGTCCTCTTGGCTTTGCTGGTGTGAATATGTGTATACTTCACCACCTCGTGTGTCTCTAACCCATGTCAAATTGCCGTTGAATCTCGGTGGTATACAAAGTCGCCCCAATTCTTGGTTGTGGCACCCAAAGCACACCCCTGGGTGAGGCAAGATGGCGGAAGACGACCTCATCACGCCCAGTTAAGGAGCTGTTCAAGTATCTGATACCAATACATCCAAGGGCATGACATGACAGAACATCATGATCGATCTCCAGTTCACATGAAACTTACAGCAATGACGACCTTGCTATACGTCAACACCCCCCAACTTCCAAAATATTTCGCACAGATGTACGCGTAGTTAAAATGCTTTTGCACACACATTTGTTGCAAGAAGTCATAGGATATGTAGTGTACGTGGTACCTGAGGTTACACAGACTAGACTCACTCAAGGCAAGGTAGATGTGGAGACAGTACACTGAAGATGGAGCAGCAGCGCTTGATATATCGATATAAAACTATTTACAGGAAAGGCTGTTCATGAGGCAAATGGCAGCAAAGTTGAAATACCTTTTAATTCAAGTGGGAAACGTCACGACGGGAAAGTCGTAGAGAAATATCTCATCTTTGGCGATCACGCGCTAACAATATGAATGTATGGATATCAATTTAAGGCAAGCGAGGCTTATCAAGAATGCTTTCATCATATAAATATATTATTTTTTTAATGTGGATTATTTTCGGCATATCAAAAGACCTCAGTCAATTCGTGATAACACACCATGAAGCACCATAGAAGGACACTCCTTTGGGAAACAATGGTAATAGTGACTGGTTGATATTTCAAAAGATGATAAAGTAAGGTCGGTTACAATTCCGTTTACTTTAACGTTGTAAACTTTCCAAGAATGTTTGTTGTTTTTCGCCAAAAAAAATCAACAACAGCTCATGGACAATGGAATTTATAATGTAGACTGTGAAGTGCTACTACAATAGAGCCTACGGGCCTAATCAGTGGATCACGGCAGCCTGGGATAGTTAAGAGTGAGGGTACCTCAGGGATTAATCATTGATAGATGCATAGCTGGGAGGTTTGGCTTGGTATTGTATGGGTACAAATACCCTTTTTTTGACCCTACCCCCTAGGCTCTTTCACTAGGAAGCATACCTAACCCAACAAAATCCAACATTTGGGCAGAAATTAGGAACCCATTGGTACCTAACCTCACAGAATCCAACAGTCTGCATGTGTTGGATTTTGTGAGGTTAGATACAGATGCATTATTGCATGAGTAGCATGACTACATTGTGTTTATCCCTAACCCAACAAAATGACAAAGTGTCTGCTGTGTCATGTTCTGGTCAGGTGTTGGAGTGTGTGGGAGTATACTGATACTGCTTTCGTGGATGAGTTTACCCACGAGCTCTTGGTCATTTTCTGGTCAGGTGTTGGAGTGTGTGGCAGTGGTACCTAATCCAACAAACTCCAACAGTGTCTCCCTGGGCCATTGGTACCTAATCCAACAAACTCCAACAAAATTCAGCAGCAGTATGCTATCCTTGGGGTATCTACGGTAATCCAACAAATTCCAACAAAACCTGGTGTTGGATTTTGTGAAGTTGGGGAGTGTTATGCTCTGGCTCCTGAATGCATCGCTCACTGCGGAGTCCTGTGTGCTGAATGACATTCTAATAATCAATCCATTTACTTTTATCAAATGGCATATGTTGGGAGTGTTATATTGAAGAAAAAAACATCTAGACATAAATGATCTTACTTTTTATAAGTGTCACAAATGTGGGCATGTACCGGTCTTTACCTCTTTGATACTTATCTCAGAGAATAGAAATCATATTCTTTAAAAAAAAAAAAATGAGCATCTAAATTGCATCATGATTGCCTATCAGCCCTTAAGTATGAAAAAGAAAGAAACTAATTTCAGTTTGACTAAAAAATAAAAAATGGCTGAAGAAAATGGTGGCAAGTGACTGGAATTTGTAAAACTAATAAACAAAACTGAGGGTAAAAGGAACATTTCATAACTAAAACCGTTTGAGAATTGGCAGAAACTTCACTGGTATGCACAATTAAGCAAGACAAAAACCCAGCACATGAAGAGCTGGTGCAAAGGCTTGGAAGTGTTTTATTTTTGTTGGACAGTGGACTGCCAATGTACATTGCCAGACGAAGGCCACTCCTAGGCAGTAGGGCTGCTGCAGGGTAGAAATGGATCAGACCGGTTACAACTGGCAATGGCATGTTTGGCTCCAATGAAGTCAATGTCCAAAGCTGAACAGAAACAGGGTAGAACTGGCTCGTACCGCTTACAACTGGCACAGACTGGTTTGGCTCCATTAGAACTGATGTTCCTATCCCACCTGCAGCAGGGTAGAGCTGGCTCGTACTGGTTACAACTGACACACAGACTGGTTTGGCTCCATTAGAACTGATGTTCCTATCCCACCAGAAGCAGGGTAGAACTGGCTCATACTGGCTACAACTGGCACAGACTGGTTTGGCTCCATTAGAACAGATGTTCCTATCCTACCTGCAGCAGGGTAGAGCTGGCGCGTACTGGCTACAACTGGCACAGACTGGAATGCTCCATTAGAGCTGATATTCTAATGCCACCTGCAGCAGGGTAGAACTGGCTCGTACTGGCTACAACTGGCACAAAATGGTTTGGCTCCATTAGAACTGATGTTCCTATCCCACCTGCAGCAGGGTAGAGCTGACTCGTACTGGTTACAACTGGCACACAGACTGGTTTGGCTCCATTAGAACTGATGTTCCAATCCCACCTGCAGCAGGGTAGAACTGGCTCGTACTGGCTACAACTGGCACAGACTGGTTTGGCTCCATTAGAACTGATGTTCCAATCCCACCTGCAGCAGGGTAGAGCTGGCTCATACTGGCTACAATTGGCACAGACTGGTTTGGCTCCATTAGTACAGATGTTCCAATCCCACCTGCAGCAGGGTAGAACTGGCTCATACTGGCTACATCTGGCACAGACTGGTTTGGCTCCATTAGTACAGATGTTCCAATCCCACCTGCAGCAGGGTAGAGCTGGCTCATACTGGCTACAACTGGCACAGACTGGTTTGGCTCCATTAGTACAGATGTTCCAATCCCACCTGCAGCAGGGTAGAGCTGGCTCGTACTGGCTACAACTGGAACAGACTGGTTTGGCTCCATTAGAACAGATGTTCCAATCCCACCTGCAGCAGGGTAGAGCTGGTTCATTCAAATTATAACTGAAAATGACTGGCTTGACTTTATGGAGGCAAACGTCCAAATTTGCATTTCAGCTTGGAGGAACCGGTTTGTACCAGTTACAACTAGCACAGAGTGATTTGGACCCAATGCAGCTGATGTTCAAATCTAAAGTGCAGCAAGGTACAACTAGTTCATTCAAGTTACAACTGGCAATGACAGGCTGGCCCCATGGAGACAAACTTCCAGATTCTCACTGCAGCTCGGTGGAACAACTTCATAATGCTTACAACTGGAATTGTCTGGTTTGATGCTAAAATCAGACCAAAAGAAGAGTGGAATTGGCTTATACTGTTACAGCTAGAACTGATTGACTCTACTAAATGTTCAGCCAATGTTCAAATCCAACCTGCATTAATGTAGAACTGTTTCATATGTGCACATACATCATTATGAATGGCAATGTCGATTTCTGCTCCACTGTAGACAAAGCTGAGCTGAGGCCAGGCAGAGCTGGTTCATTTCAGTCACTACCAGCAATGACCAATGTTGCACCTGATGTTTAAAGCCGAGTTGGTGCCGGGTAGAACTGGTTCAGACTGGTGACAACTGGCAATGATCAGTATGGCTCACAAATAGCTAAAAGTTGACATTTGCGCTGCAGTACTGTGGGACCGGTTCACGCTGGTTACAACTGGCAATTACCAGTTTGGCTCCATCACAGCTGGTGTTTAAATTTCACCTGCAGTTGGTGGAACTGGATTATATACACGTAGATTCTCCTCAAATACAGCCAATGTTCAAATCTGATATGTAGAAGTGCAGAACAGGTTCACAGGTTGGCACGGACCCCACATTCAAATGTGAGCAGCCGTGGGGTGATACTGGTTCACACCAGTCACAACTGGTTTGAAGTCTCCTTTGGTAGAGTCCAAGTCCTTATATTACATCATCCATTAACTGGAAAAACTGGATTGTTCTGCTTCAAATGGGCTACAAACTGGAGGTTGGTTGTGGTAGAGTCCAAGTCCTTATATTACATGATTTACATCATCTATTGATTGGCCCAAACCACAAAACCAGACAAACCGGATTGTTCCGCTTCAAACAGGCCACGACCAGTTTGAATTCAGCTGTGGTAGAGTGGAAGTCCCAATATGATGTCTTTCGCTTGGCTGGCAGACATATCGGGCCTCACCGGATCACTCTACTTCAAACCGGCCATGACCGGTTTGAAGTCGGTCAGGCTGGTCCAGTCCAGGTCATCGCCGGTCTCCTCTTCCCCATCGTCCTCGTCCTGTCTGAAGAGCGGGTTACAGCGCGACAGATTCAGGGTGCAGGGCAGCTGCTCTTGGTGCAAGGAGTAGTGGTGCACCAGCCTAGGCAGGTCTGCAAAGTCCCGACCAAAACCCTGCAAACAAAAAGAATATCAGTCAATACTCCACTAGAAATGTTAAACTTATCAAAATAGTTGGTAGCCATATAAAATCAATTGAATGCAAGAGAAAGAGTGTATTGTAATATCAGTAAAAAAAAATTATTTAAAGTAGTCTTTCATCAGCAAAGATTACTCTATTGATGAAGTCAAGACAATCTTGGGGCACAGACAACATAGGTTAGGTGAACAATGTCTTCAATGTAGGTGAACGACAACTTCTTCATCAGCAGAGATTTGAAACTAACTTGAGGCACATGTAGAAACTGCATGAGCTTTGCTAACCACTACTTCATCAGATGAGGCAGTTAAGGGCAAGCATGAGGTTGAGACTGCATGGGATTTCACTGGATCTATGCTGCCAGATAAAATTCAGACTTCATGTAACTTAAGGTAGCCACTGCATGTGCATTCATAGCAACCATTGCATAACTTCCTCATATGAAGTTAAGACTCATTTGAGGTAGAGACTGTGTGAGCTTCTGTTGAAAACAATTTCTTATGGTAGGTTGGGTTATTAAAGACTAACGTAAGGAAGGGACAGTTTTCATAGCACCAATTACTGCATCTGACAAAGTTACTGCTGCCAAATCTCACGCAGTCTTTGCCTTAAATTGGTGTGTATATGTGCTACGAACAATTCAGATTTGTCCAAAGATATCACATTGCTGTAATGTCCCACAAAGGGCTGGATAGTTCAAGTAATACAGTGTTGGTACTTGTAAGTTACACATACACGTGTGTGCCTCTTTAATTCAATTCATTGACGAGGAAGCAATAAGATGCTTACTGCTTAACCCAACTGCCTCCTTATGAAAACCCTGCCAAAAACACGAGCAGCTTGGGTTGGATTCCAACTTGCAACTTCCGCTTCCTTGAGCAGTCGTCTCAAACACTCGATCAATAAGATGGTCCAGGTTGTGTCAGTGCGGAGGATTCAGAATTTGCGCAGCAGTGGATGCCAAAATCAATTCTACAGATAGTACTGATGTGCGTCGGCGAGAACGGAATCCGGGAGGATTGCCCTTTCCCCAGTCGATAAATCATTTCTCCCTATGATGGATAACCCACTGCCGTGGAGATTGGGCACACGGCACTGTCTGCATCATCCATCATTCCACAATCCAGGATGAGTTCATCAGATAACCACCCACCCCCACCTATCCCGACCCCCCAAAAAAGTACAGCAGTGGCACTGCATATCATTTCAGTGCATGATCGGCATCCCTTAAAACTTTTGGAGCGCTTTTGAAGGGGACGGATGCACGAAACTCGCCTCACTAACTAATTGGAGTGCTTGGAGAGGAGGGCTGGTTTTATAGGTGTCTAGGGGGAGGGGAGAGGGTGAAAGGGGAGGGTTTGGGGGCTGGCAAGACAGGATGTAGCTAATGATCCCCCCCTGCCAAAAAAAAAAAAAAATGATTCAGAGATGGCAGCCGTGTTTCTCCAGGACTACGAGACCTTAGTACCGGCATAGTCGCCAAAGACTAAACCCAGTGGGACAAACTCTCCAAGGTCATCAGGGTTCGGAGACCGGAAACGAATCCAAATGCTTGCCGTTTGTGATAATACTTTTCTCTTTGGAATCTTTTTTTTTTTTTTAACCGAGACAGCTGCACATATACTGTGAACAAGCACACATTTTTGCTTGTCAACCATTGGATGGAGTGGACACAGTCTGAGACCAGTTCTCTACAAGGCTCATGGCTTTGCATTACATAACCAAGAGCTTGACACTGGCACAGGTCCGCTGGTCGGGCCCCAGTATAACGTGAAAATATTGGCCTTCTCCACAATGCACATGGTATCCAGCAGCCTCCAAGGCACACTGCAGTGTACAGTGCACTATTAAAAAATGTTGAGTTACCGGCTCTTCTCAGAGCCACGCTCCTTCTCAGAAGAGATGACACAAATGGTGTCGCATTGTGATCCCACCTTCAAGTCATATCTTTTGCCCTTGCAAAATCTTCAAAATAACAACATTTTGGTGACCTTGCCAACCACTTTTCCCTTGATGGTTATCGCATTTCATTTATATGTGAACATTGGGTGTTCAGCATAACCTAATAATGGAACATTTGCTGGCAACCTGGGGTTTTATTTTGCCAGGCTTTCGTCAGCAAACGGTCCTGCATAGACAGCTCTGCGACGCTGCCCCCATGGTCTTCCACCAACTCGCGCCGGCTGACACAGTTTGGCCGGTGACCCGCACCTTGATTGTGTAGCCGCCGTTCTTGGTGCGGACAACCAGGTAGTTGGCGATGCCGCTCTCGTTGAAGTCCTGGTCCACCTTGATGGAGAGGGCAAAGCAGCCCGGGTGGCTCTTGCTCTCCCGCACAATGAAGGCACCACGGACCTCCTGCTGCAGAATCTCCACCGCAATCTCCCTGCAGCACACAAACACACAATCAGACAAGCATTACATTCATTCCATCACAGCACAACGGGATCATGTTCTCAGCCGGCAACAACAGAGAAGGTAAAGCACAAGATTTGCTATCTATATCAGATTATGCACAGTACATGATATCTATGTCCACCCACTGGATCAGGGCCCTGGCGAGGCTCCAGAGGAGTGACCGAGTAGTGGCAAGCATGGTAGAGGGAGGCTTCTTGCCAAAGAGTGAAATACACAGAGGAAACGTGAACAAGGGAGGGAGGGAGGGAGGGGAGCGAGGGAGGGAGTGTGATCTAAAGGAGAGGGAGGACGAGGGAGGGAGAGGGAGGGAGGGGGAGGGGAGGGAGGGAGAGGGAGGGAGAGGGAGGGAGGGGAGGGGAGAGTTTTCCACTTACATATGGTTGTGCAGTTAAGGGATTCATTTTGTGGAAGGGCAAAATCACTAATATCCACAGAGTAACCACAAATGTGGTTACTCTGTGGATGGGCAGTATGTCTGTGGTTAATTTGTGGAAATTGTCTTCTTGTGGACGTGGTTACTCTGTGGCTTTGCTCAGAGTGACCTTTGTACCTTGATGGCTCGTCCTAAAACATTAATTTTTGATTAAATTTTGGCTTGGTTGTCATTATTCAAATAAAAACGCAACAATGTCAAATTTGGTTTTGAAATTAGTTTAAATTTGTATCATTCATGAGAAGCACACTTCATCTTCATTTGTAAAGATTGAAACTTTTTGATGAAATTTGTCCATTTGTCACTTAGTGGATTGGCAAAATCAAATCGTTCATTTGGCAAGGGCCCCATAATCTAAAAAAGAAGAAGAATTCCCTCATTTTTGAGAAACTAAGGGGTATTTTTGCCTTACTTTCATTTACACATGCAGTCTAAATCACATATTTTAGCCTTAAACAAGTAAAAGACAAACATTTTCCCAATGAAATCACAAAACTCTACTTTTTAGGCCTATATGTGTGGCAAGCACAAACCACACAATGAGCTATTTTCAATGGCTCAATGCGTAGTGTTTATGTTAATTTTTTGGGGGGTGACCAAGACAGGAGAAAATGGGTTGAGGAAACCTTTAGATACAGTAGCTTGAAGAATCCTTCAGAAAGCATTTCAACAGTTTCATCAAGTTCCTATAATTTTGCTATGAATAATTCTAATTTGTGGTTTCCTGATTGTCCAAGCAAAAGGCTATAAGAAATAGGACCCTCAAAAGAAGATTTCATGAACTGATGTTTGTCAAAGTTATTTCAGACCCACATCTCCTGATCAACATTCTTAATATGGTGGATCGGAGAGGGTAAAGTAAACATGAAAATCTTAATACGCAAAATTCTATGTGATAATTCAGCCTCATTAGTTCATTGGCCCAGGAGAGGACGGAACAGACCAAGACACTGTAACTTTGCTCAATCCTCCTCTGCTTGCCGCCTAGCTTTAATATCCATGCCGACCACCGGGTCGACACAACAATGCAATGTACACAGAAGTAGGCCCACCTAAAGAGGCTGGGCCATAGGCCGCAACACAGTAATGCAATGTACAAAGTACATGAAGGCCTGCCTAAAGAGGCTGGGCCATAGGCCGCAACACAGTAATGCAATGTACAAAGTACATGTAGATGAAGGCCTGCCTAAAGAGGCTGGGCCATAGGCCGCAACACAGTAACGCAATGTACAAAGTACATGAAGGCCTGCCTAAAGAGGCTGGGCCATAGGCCGCAACACAGTAATGCAATGTACAAAGTACATGTAGATGAAGGCCTGCCTAAAGAGGCTGGGCCATAGGCCGCAACACAGTAATGCAATGTACAAAGTAGATGAAGGCCTGCCTAAAGAGGCTGGGCCATAGGCCGCAACACAGTAATGCAATGTACAAAGTACATGAAGGCCTGCCTAAAGAGGCTGGGCCATAGGCCGCAACACAGTAATGCAATGTACAAAGTACATGTAGATGAAGGCCTGCCTAAAGAGGCTGGGCCATAGGCCGCAACACAGTAATGCAATGTACAAAGTAGATGAAGGCCCGCCTAAAGAGGCTGGGCCATAGGCCGCAACACAGTAATGCAATGTACAAAGTAGATGAAGGCCTGCCTAAAGAGGCTGGGCCATAGGCCGCAACACAGTAATGCAATGTACAAAGTACATGAAGGCCTGCCTAAAGAGGCTGGGCCATAGGCCGCAACACAGTAATGCAATGTACAAAGTACATGAAGGCCTGCCTAAAGAGTGGAACTGTAGTAGCTCATCCTCGGGAAAAGAGTTTCTCGGCCTCTTCACGGCTTATATTCAATTCCCATTCAGCTACCTTTAAAAGTGCCTCAGGCAAAATTACTTTTAATATGTAGTCGTGGTGCTGAAAAGAAAGAAAAAAGCCTGTTAATGTGACTGAAAAGTAATTCAAGGGCCTTCCTCCAAAAAGCACTGCCTAAATTTGCTTCCAAGACACATAGGATCATAGCTTTTTGTAAATTTCCATGCAGGTGTGCTTCCAGAGAAGCAATATATGTTCAGAACCGAACCTGTTGAGCTTTCAGCTCAGCTTTGCCTATAAACGGCATGCTTCTGACAACAAATCACAAAACCTCATTCAACAAATGTCTTCATGTCCTTTCCAATACCACATAATTGATCACCTGAGGACATAATTAGGGCAAATTTAGTTAAAGTCAATAGCAAAAACAAATTTTTGAACAGATATTAAAAAATGCTTTGCTGACAAAATCAACTGAAAAACTTTAATGCATACATGTATGGGATTCATGAATGAACTTTTGACCTATGACTACCAACCTTTGTTTCATTATCCCCAAATGTCCTGACAACTACCTCAGCAGCCTGCTCGAATTGTGCCTCAGTGAAGGGGCCCTTTGCAGCACCATACTTCAGTTGTTCTGCAAATAAACATAATAAACCAACATAATCCATTTTAGGCATGGTCTATAGAAGTATATCAGTTTAATTCAGGCCAAAATGAGCAATAACGCATGGCTTTTGGTTAGTCAGTAGTCACTGCAGTAGTCACAGTCACTGTTCTACCCCTCCATTACTGCTGCTTGGGTTCTCAGCCTGATCCATAATGGATTGAGTTTTCAGTCCCAACCTATTTGTTTTTCCTGGGGTTTCCCTGCCTCTTCAATCATTTAGTTTAGTGGTTGAATAGAAGTTAAAATGTATTTAGCATGAAAGCATGCTCTGAATACATACCCCTGGAATGCCCTCCTTGCATGAAGCTCCTGTGGCGCCAGCATGTAAGGTCCTGCAATCAAAGTTCCAGTAATAACAAAATGTACATGTGTTGTTATGCCCTTACTCATGTTGCCTACTTTTTGTTACCAGCCTCAGCTTTGTGATTGAAGTCTGGGTCTCATCAGACATGTCATCAGACCTGACACATTGCAGCAATGCCCTTTTCAAATATCTTTTTTTTTTAATTGGCTACTACTAGAAGAAACATTTTCCAGAAGCTTGGGCTTTGTTCATTAACTTCATTGAGCCCACTTTGTTTGATAAACTTTTAAAAATTATAAATATAAATGTTTTAGAGTACATACTGCTCACCTTGCACTGGAAGATATTTTTAAGGTATTTTTTTTCCCGAAGTATTCTGTCTGTGAGGTCATCCTCTTTCATTTGTTCAATATGGTTCTTGCTGAAAAAAACCCACAGTAAATAAACATAAATAGGTTTAGATTTCTGTCCAAAACCAAAGATTGCATTAATAAAGGACAACTGTTCATTTCCAATTCATTTCAGTGTGATTGAGCACGGGTGTTGGTTATGCCAATGCTAATGGTTCTCAAGGAACCTAAAGCATATTTGTACAACTGATTATTAAATGTAATTAAATTGTCTGATCATAACCATGAGACTGATCGAGGAAATAATGAGTGCTTCTTTTGCAAGCCTTGAAACTGTATATTTATAAACCATTATTTTACTTACCTTTTGGTTTTACACTTTGTTGCTTCCTTTAATGATTCTATAAGAAATAAAAAGAAATGAAGCCAAATTCACAAAAGTTAGAGGGCCTGACATTTCGATCCTAATAGGACCTTTCTCAAGGGCAAAGTCTAATTCAAAATGCCTCTCAGGGACATGCAAAAACATGACTAGGCTGGCTTACTTTCTGGATTAAAAAGGTTTAGGTTGTTCTAGTGTCATGAATGAGCAGTTTACAGCACTTTTATTCATGTTCATATTTAAAAACACTGGCATCAGAAAAACAGAATATGATGTGAAATACAGTATCTTTATTTAAGCTGCAATGATCTACCACATGATCTTACCATCTGATGAAGAAGGAGCATCAGATTCCCGTGATGCGTTTTTTTTGCCTTGTTTCCGAGAAGCTTGACGTCGCTTTTTTCGATATGTTGACACCCTTTGCATGAGGCATACATACTGTGAGCTTTTCACCTGCATAATTATTAACAAAAGCAACAATAATTTATTATCGGATTGACTGATTCTCTTTGTAATGCTGTCATGCTTATTATTAGCATGCTCTAGATGGACATAAATGGTTCAGCTATACATGCAACGTCTTAATTAAGTGTAGACAGCAAACAAACCATGCAGTTGCACTTTCACAACTTGTTGAATTAAGTTATCAAATTAACACATTTTCACGGGCTGGATGGGTGTTCAGGATTGACAGGCCATGCAGGCCACGCAGGCTAAGCAGCAACCAATGTTTTCCTTTCTTCCAAAAATACACTCGGCAAAAGTGATCAATATCAATAATACATTTTATGAGGCGTAAGATTTAGTATTGACAAATATTTCAAAGTGGCACTTCAGAACTTATGCAGAATTATCAATGTGTGCAATCTTACTGGAATCGCGCAAAATATGGATTTTTTTCGTATTATTACTAGCTAAACATATTGCATAGGTTGTTGTGTGAGAACAAGAAGCAGATATTGTATTCACACAAAAGGAAGGAAAGGAGATGTAAACTCAGTTACTATGCTTCCTGGTCTTGACTTAACATAACATGACTTAACAATAGCTATAGCTTCATTTCGTATACCTCATTCAAATAAAAGATATAGTTCATCTGCGATTTAGGATTGCTACATTGAATTCCCGTAAAAATTACAGTTGATTTTCGGTATTTTTTTGCGTTTATCCCTTACTGGACTGAGCTTTACGGGAATATCCTGTTTACTGCATTGCATCCTGGGATTGACCCAGTGTAGTCAGGAAATCCCCACGTCATGTGGTCATTATCATTAATACGTTTTTCTACCCACAAATTGCAATAGATTGCAAAGGTATTTAGATATCATAATCATTTTTCATAACTGTGGTATAGGTATCTTTATGAACTGACAGTTAGCGGTTTGTTATTCCCTTGATTTTCTTGTGAAGGTTTTGACACTTCGTGGTAGTTGTACACATGTACTGTACGTGTTCAATGTACGTGTTCAATGTACGCGTGCAATGTACGTGTGCAATGATGCAGGAACGGTACATGTACAGTACAGTGTACATGTACAATGTACATGTACATGTATATACACATATACATGTGTATATAGTGTATATACATGTGTATATGCATGTGTATACATGTACATATACATGTACATGTACCTGCACACATGTACATGCATGCACATGCATACATGTAAAGGTACATGTACATATACATGTACATATGTATGCATGTACATGTATGTACTGTACATGTACATGCATACCGCGTACATGTACAGGCCAGCTACATGTACATGTATGCATACCGGGTACATGTACAGGCCAGCTACATGTACAGGCTACATGTACACTGCAATGATGCAGGTATGGTACATGTACAGTACAGTGTACATGTACTGTATATACATGTATATACATGTACATATACACATATGTTATGTTGCCCTTAAATTTGGAGGATTTTCACGGCAACAATTGCCGTGCCCTTTTAGCATGCACATTGCCGTCGTGCCCTTTTGGCCGATGGATAGTTGGGCAGATCGGACTGCCGGCCGCCGCACAGCCGTACCGTTAGCACAGCGCGCATGAAATAATACTGACTGCTGTGCAGTGTGTGTGCAGTACACATGGAAGCTTCACTGTACCGTGCGCAATGTCAGCTAAACATTGCACATGTCATAATTATTTACAGTTTCATGTCAACGAACTTTTAGTCCATGCATGCATACATGTACATGCATACATGTACATGCATACATGTACATGCATACATGTACATGCATACATGTAAATGCATACATGTACATGCATACATGTACATGTACATGTATGCATGTACATGTATGCATGTACATGTATGCATGTACATGTATGCACATGTACATGTTCATGTACATGTGTATACATGTACATGAACATGTACTTGTACCTGCATACATGTACGTGCATACATATATACATGCATACATGTACATGTATGCATGTACATGTATGCATGTACATGTATACACACGTACATGTTCATGTACGTGTGTATACATGTACATGAACATGTACATGTACATGTATGCATGTACATGAACATGTACATGCATACATGTACATGCATACATGTACATGTATGCATGTACATGTATGCATGGGAGGGCGTGTCGACAATGGACAGAGCAAGAGCACGCGGTAATGCACTGGGTTATAATCCCGGGATGCAATGCAGTAAAGCTACCGTAAACTGTAATGACAGGAAAAAACGTAAAATATACTGACTTTTCAACGTAATTTACGTCGTAAATTTAACTACAACAGTAGATTTAACGTTTTTGATTGGCACCCTAGCTGCCAGTGAATTTACCGTAAATTTTACAGGAAGATTTTTACACTAAATTTTACAGGAAGATTTTTACACTAAATTACAGTGTATAATTATATCTTCTCTTGTGCATTTTGAGTATATCATCGGTAGTACTACTATCATGAATTCATAAGTCAAATTTCATAAATAATAATTATATGGTCTGAATTTAGTCAATCTGCAGTTGTTAAAATGTAAAATGTACTCACGCATTTTTTTTTCTCCATGCTGTTGTCGAGGTTTACCGGTACATGCAAAGCACTGTAAATAGAGAAAACAAATCTATTTGTAGCCTAAAAATAAATAAATCTGTAAATGGGTAGGGACACCCCAACTTAAAATACGGTGGAAATTGGTTAAAAAAAATATTATCTTTTGATTGAAAATTACAAATAAATCCTCAGCTAACTCTAGGCTAAGCTTAGCCTATGCATTTTTATGCACTGCAACTGTGCAAAAGGCTTAATTGTAAAGGTTAGGCCCAGGACTAAAGGCCTAGGCTAGCCCCTAAAACAAGTTACAACTGACCGTTTGATCCCCAATGTTATTGTATGACCAAATGGAATATGAATTATGATGTTGTATCGCGAATGGCCCAATTTTCGGACAAACAGCAATTTCAGGCTGACAACGTACGTCTAACCTAAGTAATCAGTCGCCTGTTGTCCCAGGTGATGGTGGATATATCGGTAACTAAAATGCTTATAACAGCCACACTGGTTTATTTTAATCCGAAACACAAAATAAACTCACCAAATCAGCTCAAGATGAAACAGCAAGCAGATTGGAGAACAGTGCTCACGAGACTGGACACTTCACGCGTCCGGCCGTACGCTTAGTGCCTGTACATGTACGTGTACGTGTACATGTACGCACATGTACACGTACACGTACAGTACATGTTCTGTACAGTACATGCACATGTACGGTGTACGTACTGAACATGTACATGTACTTACGCGCTGTACGCCTAGGTATAGTTATGCAAGCCCTAGTGTTGTTGTAGTTGTTTGTGTTGTTGGCACACTACGGAGGATAATTGAATTTTGCGTCGGGAAAAAATAGTTTTGGAACGAGGATGGCATTTTAATGTCTCCTCATTTCCACAAAGTGCCAAAAAAAGCGCCCTCTATTTCGAAAAATGTCAAGGACTTTCGGTTTTAGTCTTTAATATCATTTGCATGCTAAAAATTAATTAGGAACATTTTTTTCATGAAAATTGGGGGTTATTTACCAAAAGGTTCACGTTCAAACCCATCAACTAACGATTTATGCATTTTTTAATAGGGCTGTCATTGGGTGTCTGTAGACCACACAATGACATCGTTCTGGGGCTAATTACGTTAATTAAAAAATAATGGTAAACCCAAGCACTGTATAAAAATCAGGGAGTCATTTTTCACAAAGAGGGGAAATGTTCCCTTTTCGATCAAACGGACAGGTCGAATACGTTGCCAGTTATAGACGTTTGTTCTGTCTAAAAATGGGAAAAATGCTGATTTTCTGCTGAATTTCGAGGTTATAACAATCTTAATTTTTGAACTGTTTTTCTATATTTGGGGGGCATTTTACTATTTTATTCAATGTCCAGAGTCTTAATTTCCCTTTGCATACCAATTTTCACACAAAACTTGCGGAAAACATGTAAAAAACAACTTTTTAAAATTGTAGGTATTTCAATATCGGTTGCATATAGCCGCCGACACATTCGTTGGCATGAAGGGGTAAGGTAGCTATAATGTTTCAGGGGCTTTTTATGAGACTTTAAATATCGGACATTTAGCATTTTTTACCTTTTTTTTTTAGGAATGTTAAGGAATGGCCCATTCACTCCTCCTTTTGTAAAAATCAACCCGGAAATTCAGTTTTTTGTTGCCTTTTTGACAACCTTCCACACAGTGAAATGGACTGCCCCTCATTCTCCCTGGTTATTCTGTGGATTGTGAGTTGCAGTAACGAGATTGATTTTTCTATGTAATTACACGGGACGTATGCCCCAAAGGGGGTTACCCTATTATTACTCTCTCTCGGGGACTTTTTAAAATAAAATTTAATATACATTAAATCACCTAGTACATCAACAAAGAAACGGTCCAAAACTTGTTTCCTCACATTTCCTCCCTGCCATTTTTTTCTTCCGAACGATTTTGCACCATGATCACCCACCCCTTTCTTATTAATTATTCATTCCAATTGTTGGTTATACTTTCCAGATCCCCTTTATCATTTTAATAAAATACGAGAGCTAAAAATTTGCTCTCCTTAATTAACTTTGCTGATTTTAAGGAGAGCGATTTTTTTCTATGAAAAAAGAAAGAAAAAAACCACTCAATTCCAACGACAAAGAAAGAAACCCATTATTATCCTAATTCGTGTTTTGTTTCGGTATTAAAATAAATTCCCATTTTTTTTAGCGTAACCGTCCCGCTAATACTCCTGGAAGTTCCGATCAGGCTTGAGTAGCGCAGCGTACTCCATCGTATGCAGCCACGTGCACTGCGCAGTATACAGTACATACATGTACATGTACAGTGTGTGCAAACGACGTGTTGTGTCTGTCACATTGCAGCGCGTAGGCTGGTTTCGGCCCTACTGGTCCTGTAGTGTCGCTTTGGCTTTACTTAGAGGCGGAAACCAAACCTAGACTTGCCAACCTCGTTAACGTCGCGCGCAAAGGGAAATCGGTCATAACTAAAAATGCGCTACTTCCATCGTTCGTCTCCGAATGTTGTTTCCGAGTAATCTAATATTCATCCCTTCGTCATTCATGTTGAAAGTGGTATTAAGAGAAAGAAGAGAATACAGGCTTCAATTTGAGGGTAAAATCGACAAATTTTGACAATGTTTACAGGGTGCGCTAGGCGGCCGGAAAACACGAGTTTGACTTTTTCTCCGCCATTTTAGCTCGATCTGCCGCGGCCGCACGGAGTGATTTGGCAATTTTGAACTTCCGATATCTCAAGAAAGAAATGAAAAACCCTTCTCAAATATTCTAGAATTCTAGAAAATATATTTCTTATCAGGTGTGCGTACTTCGGTTGACCGCGAAACTCGAAATATCGCTGGTATAAATGTAATAAACATTAGTTTATTTGTTAGAAAACAACTGTAAGGGCTGGCGGAAGTCTACTAATCATTGCATACGTACACGTGCCGAGTGCACACACTGGGCAGCGAGGAGCACGAGCGCGATCGCGCTCCTTTCGTTTCAAGCCTGCATTCAAACAAATGAGGGCGCCCTTCAATCCACAATCTGAGCATCATTGCAAAGATCCAAACAAAAGGGCCAAAAGCCACATAACTGGATTGGCAAGAGGGGGAGGGAGGGGAGGAGTGTGATCTAAAGAAGAGGGAGAGGGAGGACGAGGGAGGACGAGGGAGGGAGAGGGAGGGAGGGGGAGGGGAGGGAGGGAGAGGGAGGGAGGGGGAGGGGAGGGAGGGAGAGGGAGGGAGGGGGAGGGGAGGGAGGGAGAGGGAGGGAGAGGGAGGGAGGGGGAGGGGAGGGAGGGAGGGAGTGTGATCTAAAGAAGAGGGAGAGGGAGGACGAGGGAGGACGAGGGAGGGAGAGGGAGGGAGGGGGAGGGGAGGGAGGGAGAGGGAGGGAGAGGGAGGGAGGGGGAGGGGAGGGAGGGAGGGAGTGTGATCTAAAGAAGAGGGAGAGGGAGGACGAGGGAGGACGAGGGAGGGAGAGGGAGGGAGGGGGAGGGGAGGGAGGGAGAGGGAGGGAGAGGGAGGGAGGGGGAGGGGAGGGAGGGAGGGAGTGTGATCTAAAGAAGAGGGAGAGGGAGGACGAGGGAGGACGAGGGAGGGAGAGGGAGGGAGGGGGAGGGGAGGGAGGGAGAGGGAGGGAGGGGGAGGGGAGGGAGGGAGTGTGATCTAAAGGAGAGGGAGAGGGAGGGAGGGGAGGGGAGGGAGGGAGGGAGGGGAGGGAGGGAGGGAGTGTGATCTAAAGGAGAGAGAGAGGGAGGGGAGGGGAGGGAGAGGGAGGACGAGGGAGGGAGAGGGAGGGAGGGGGGAGGGAGGGAGTGTGATCTAAAGGAGAGGGAGAGGGAGGGAGGGGGAGGGAGGGAGGGAGTGTGATCTACAGTAAAGGAGAGGGAGAGGGAGGGAGGGGAGAGAGGGAGGGAGGGAGGGGGAGGGGCCAAAGGGAGGGAGGGTAGGAGAGAGCCATCTACTGTACCCCTTCCCACATTGCCTGATAGCAAACACATGGTCACTCCCAATCCCCTTCACACGTAAATCAGAGCATGTCTCCAGGATGTTTTACAAAGACACACCTGAATGAAACCACAGACTGTGCACATTAACTGCCTTCTGTCATTCTGAGCTTTACACTGCAGTATATTACATCCCTTACACCAGTTGAACATTCATCTTGTGGTTTTAAAATCCCCTTGTTTGCCCTGTCTTCAACTTGCTTTTTTTTTTATGCTCTTTGGATGTTGAATTTTAGTTAACGGTACTTTCATATTCAGCAATGATAAATCAGCAATTACATTTATGTATGTTGCACACTGCTTGCCGACTTAAATGGCCAAAATGTGAATTTTGAAAATGTGTAGAGGGCCTGATCGGTAGCATGACCTATCCCTTTGAGAAAGGTCCTGCTACATGTACATGGAGGATCGAAAGACCTGGCCCTTTACATTTATTTCTATTCAGCAAAGAGAGTCGACTTTTTTCAGAGGCCCAACACTAACAGCGGCCCCAAGCCTGCTGGACTTGGGCCAGTAAAGCACAACATCAGCTCACCAAAACATTTGGTGACCAAGGAAATGTTCAATGATTCATAAATATGGGGGAAAAAATTGGACTGAACAAAGACTTGAACCCATGCCTATGGTTTAATGTATCCAACCCTTAGGTACAATAGCAGGCTATCAGCCCAAAATTTCAACTCCAACTTTTTACAAGCATCATTGCTGAGGTTGGGGGTGCATTTCGGAAGTATTTCTTCACAGTTTTGCATCAAAATACCTAATACTTCAAACTTACAAGGGCGGTGTTTTAGTCCTGTCAGGACATTCCTCAAAAGACCCGAGTAATACTCAAGATTTTGTGATATCCCATGCATGTAGGAACATACAAGTCCACTTCCGCTTCATAAAGTACGTGTAGCTTGCAGTTTAGGAAGAATCCGTTTAGCGCCTTTTCCTGGAAATTTTCTGAGGTACATGTACATGGAGGTGGGCCATGGCACAGCAGCGGAAGTGACCAAGGTAATGCCGATCATTCTCAGGTTCTTTTTGTTGCTTTGAAACCCAATACTTTCAGAGCCTGGCAACATGTATGTTTGACTGCTACACTGTGTGGGCGTTGGCACAGGGCTAATAATCCACATATCCTGGAGATAGACACAGCACAGATCAGACAGCGGCTATGTTCAGACCAGGGACTGCTTCAGTGCTAGTTTGCAGTTACTAGCACTAGTTTTTCTTAGCGGGGGTTCGAGTGGCTGACTGCAAAGTCCAAAATCACCTTACGTTCACACGCTACTACTGACACCAATGATTATGCAACACACTAAGGGCCACCAACACCGGATATGTGGGATGGGGACTGGGTAAGCTATGTCCAAACGATAACACAGTGGGTGGTGGGTCGTAAAGGAACTCCCACAGGGCATGGGATCAGGATGAGACCCACTAATTTCTAAGGCTAAACTTAATCGGGTTAGCCTCGAATTTAGTCCCAGGATGCTGAAAAAATTTGTGTCCAAACGACAACTTTTTGTCAGTCGGGCTAACCCACTCGAGTTTAGTCTCAAAGTTAGTCCCTCGTATGAACTTAAACAGACTTATGTACATGTACTGTAGGCACAACCCATGCCAGAGCATGGTTGCAATCCCACACAACCAAAGAGAATCATTGCAAAGCGTCAATCAGGACTAATTGAACAGTTCTCTAAAGTTGAGTGGCCGCAACGTTTCAATCCTTTCTCAATCTGCCTTTGAGCATCAGGCCCTTTCAATTATTCAGATCTTTGGTCTTTTATTAAGTTAGCCAGACATTTTGAAAAAAATCTGTATAACTTTAAAGGCCCAATACAACATTGGGAAGATCGGAAAACATAAATTTTAACAGATGTTGAAATCTTAAGGTCTGGGATACTGTCCGGTACTTCCATAGAAATCTTCACTCAAACACCGACAAATAGTTTATTACTTGCAAGTAATAAACTATTTCTTACACTACAGAATGGTGTGAAAACTGTGACGGTTTTTTACCTTTTTCTACTTTCTCAGATCACCATTTGAGCTAAAACCTTCGCAGGGTTGCTTTTTTGGGATGTTTAATGGTTTAGCACGTAAACTGTGCCAATCTTTTGACCTTTACCAATGTTGTATAGGGCCTTTAAATGACAAGGTGCCATAAATATGCTTTAGTTGAATAGGGCAAACAGACAGGTGAATCGTGGGAAAACAATTTTCATGAAATTTTCTTAAAGGGGCAAATTTAGTTTGATGATGAATTGTTAAACCGGCCACTTTAAAAAACTGATGATTTCTGTTTTTCTGTGGTAAAATGGAATTGTTTCTGAGGCTTGAGGATACAGAGTTGTATTTCTGCAATTGAGAAAGCTACCCCTTGAATTGAAACATCATCTAAATTTGTAAGAGGAAAAATAAAGACATCACCTTAACTTGATGCTAAAGATCAGTTGACCCACTATGGTGGTTGGTATGTTCTTATTTCTTTGCTTTTTCCCCTTCTAACGCATGTGTTCGTGTGTAACATGTGGTGTATGGTAAACGCTTCGTAGCCTTTGAGAAAAAGTGATTTATAGTTGAATACATGAATGCATAAGGGACAAGCTACATGTATTTCATGGAAGCCTCTGTCATTATTGCCTGGTGGCTTCTAAACTTGTTCATCCGGCGTTGGGTTGGCACTTGGCAGAGGTCTGAGTAAAAACTTCCATGGAAGTTCGGTTCGACAGAAAAAAAAACTGTGTCTCAATCAATGACAGAGGTTGACACGGACACGGTGCATGTTCTGTGTCCGTGTGAGTCCCCCCCCCCCCGGCACCTCCCCCATCGTACGATTCAAGGACCACAACCCAGACAGAGTGAGGGCGTGCTTCATCCAGGCTTTGATAACGATTACCTCATGCAATAAGAGAGGAAACAATTCAATAAGGGTTTGTCCTATGCAACGTGCGGTTGGCATTGTATATGTACAATGTACAATGCATGCTCAGCTTTGCTTTATCGCCTGCTTGATTGAAACAAGCACAATAACTAAAGCCAAAGGCTGTTTAGGCAGGATTTTAACCCATACATATAACACCTGCTTTCTAGTGAATGCAAGAGTTACAGGTTCGAATCACACCTTTTTTTTCAGCAAGAAGTCGGGCACAGCACTAAGTATACAGTACTGAATATTCATGTACACCTGGCCTGGAAGGGCAAAGCCTCATTGATTTGAATTCTCCCTGACAAACACAATTAATCATCTTTGACGCTTCTGCCTTTAAGAAAAAAAAATGTCAGCTTCAATAAATTTTAAATATGTGGGGTTTTTTTTTGCTCACTGAAGTCAGAAAGCAGTTTGCAATGTTAATGCATTGCTTTCTCTGATCCATATCCTCTCCGACTTGCTATCAGTCTTTCTGCCTTTGAGAAAGGTACTGCTGGGATCGAAATGCAATACTCTCTAGATTTTAAAGTTGAGTTTTCGGGGTTTTTTTTTTTTCAAACTTGTGGGCGTACCTTTAAAGAGGTCATCTTGGGGAAGGGGGAAAAAAAGCCTATACTGCCCCAGCCAGACAGGAAGGGGAAAGAGGGCATTAGAGGCAATCCAGGGGTTAAACGGACGCCCACTCCCCCTCCTCCTCCTCCTCCACCTGGTTTCCAGCCACACCTACCTGGGCACCCCCGCCTTGAACCATGGCGCCTCCGTCACGTCTTTGTACTGGATGGGGTTGTCCGGGGCCACGCCGCCATCTTGGGCGAGTCCATTGTCCAGGAGGGAGGTGGTCCTGCAGGGGGCAGCAAAAAGTAGAGCAACGGTGATCACTGAGACGGATACATGCCCGGCTTCTAGGCCACGGGTGGTTACCCAATGGAA
Source organism: Luidia sarsii (assembly GCA_949987565.1). NCBI lineage: Eukaryota > Metazoa > Echinodermata > Asteroidea > Paxillosida > Luidiidae > Luidia > Luidia sarsii. The sequence goes on from OX465115.1 coordinate 11,263,572, forward strand.
AAACGTAGAAATTCTGAACCATTGCAAAGGTGAGGAGTTAGAGTCTAAAACTTCACTTGCAGGACATTGACTCTGACCCACAGGTTCTGGTTCAAGGGTGGGGGAAGATAACTCATATATAAGCATCTTTATCTGAGTGAATAAAGGCTCATTTTCTAATTTTCTAAATTAAATTTAAAAAAATAAAAAAACACAGTATGATTCAAACTGGTTTGGACACTGAAGCCACTTTAAATTTATCTCTATAAGGTTTGTTACAGATTTGCAGTTCCGGTGAAATTTAATTTCTAAAGGTCAGGCAGGCATGGATAGAAATCTGTAGTGATGTTTCAGTCCTGTCTTCTTTCTATACATTTTTGCAGCATTTTGTAAATCTCTTCCTGCATGGCTAGACTGAGTCGGCCATTTTTAGCCAAGGCTGCGTTAATTAACTACTTCCTTTTACTGAACATTCAGCACACACATACACATGAGGAAAAAAAAAAACATCGAAAAAAAAAGAGATTCCGTTAAGCTGAGGAATGGCAAGTTGAAAGGGTCACTTAAATGGGAAATGAAAAGTCTACCAATTAGTCTTCTAACCAGAGACCGATTTCATATGGGCCGCTTAAGCATGAAATGCAGACAGTACCTTGAAAAATATCAGGTTACCCGAAAACATTATGCTTGCATTTTATGCTAAACGCGTGCTCCATGAATCCAAGTCAATAAGAATTGCATTTAATATGGTTTTAGTCATCATGTTCTGAAAAAAAGAAAAGAGTATTCAGCTACACATTCGTACTTAAAAAGTACGTACATGTACGTGTACAGTGTACATGCAGCTCTATGAAAAAGGATCCAGTAGCTACTGCCATCAGACTCATCATAACTTACAACCAATCACAAGGCAATGAGCGACGCCCTTAGAAACAGTGCGGCTTGTCTCAACTCAAGAGGGTCATCCATCATAAGTTGGTTTAGAGTGGAATGGTGAACTAGTTCTATGAAATTACCATTACACACCTTGGGCTGCAGTGTAACTATGTGCATAGTCTGTTTTGAATGAGCAAGCCTCACACTCACAGAGGAGCCTTTTAGTACCGGTACGGAGCATTTCAGTGCAGTGTGTGCTCTGCCCTTCGTCTAAATTACAACTGATGATGGTGGGTTAGGCAGACATGTGTGGACAACACAGCTTGGTTCAAGCAGTCACTCCCAAACGGACGGAGTACATTTTACATATTGTCCAAGCACTTAGTTAACAGGGCCTAGTACCTGTACATGTACATGTACAGTGTACCATGAAATAATTGGAATCAAACAAAGGCAAGGAAAACTGACTAGGAAATTGGTAGATAATTTGAACCCCCTCTCCAAAAAAAAAAAAAAAAAAAAGCAAAGCAAATTTGACTGGACCTGGACTTGAACCCAAGATGTCTGTTTCAACATGCTTGTGTTGCAGAGTGCTGGTACGATAAGCCAGATGTCTCGGGTTCAAGTTCTGGCCAAGTTTCTGGCCTATTTAATTTTTTTCTTCAAATTTGAATCCATTAAAGCTAGTGAAAAACCCTCTTAAAGACAACAGTATATTCTGTGCTTATGAAAGATTTTTTTCAAGGGTAAGCTAAACATCCAAGCAGTGTTCAAAATGGACTGCTTGCCTGCAATTCAAACATCGGTAGCCGATTTCACGAAACTTCAAATGTTGCGTAGGCAACATTTTGTGGCGTAGCTTATGCAACATTTTGCTGCCTTTGCTGAATATTGCTGAAAGAGTCATAGAGGCACAAGACTTGCGCAACGTTTGTACGTTGCCTACACCCTTTTAGCAAATCCAAATCAAATACATGTAGCATTTAAAATGGGTGAGGTGAGGTGATTTGCCACTCAAAGAAAAAAAATCAGCATCAAAAAGGTTTTGAAAAACCAGGGATTGGTGTTTTTTGACGTTGATAAACTAAAAACAAAAATGGGCGCTTTGAAAGGAAAGTTGAGTACATTATGTTGATAAATTCGCAGTTTGGGTTTTCCCTTTTTCTTTTTTGGTCGGTTTTGCTCAGGGGAATGAACAAAGGCAAGTTTATGAAAACCCAAGAATTGATCTGGACATTTACAGGTATAACATTGAAGACAGAAGTGGCCAGGATCTCAAAAGAAAATTGTGCACTGATGATAAATGTTCACTTCGGTCTGGCTTTTGCTTTTCTGTTTCAGTCTCTATTGATCCGGAGAATGAAAAGCAAAAATATCTTCTGAACAATAAGGAACATCTCAGCCATGATAAATGTGCACTTGGGTTTTGTGGTTGTTCTCTGCTTTGGTCTATTAATGCAGAGGCGAATGAAGAACCAGATTTCTGCTGGGTACTGTAACAATGTTTGTTCATCTTGCAGCCCGTAATGGATGTCTGTCAATATTTGCAAGTGCCAGGGACCAAAGTTGGTATGTTACACGCTATACATGCACATACACGTGTGTGTACATGTAAGACAGCATTCAGTCATCACCACAGAGACATGGGATGGCCACTTGGAAAGTAATGAACATTCCACAATGACCGTGTACAGGCAGCAGAACAACCAAATTTGTTTTGGCCGCATTTTCCTCGAGAAAGAGTCAGATTTCCATTCTTTAAAACCAAAACGGTTCTCAATCATTGAGAAGACCTGACGTTTCTTTCAGGACATGCTGAATAGCACGCTGTACTTGTGCATTTTGTTCCTCCATATTTCAGAAGTCAGAAGAAACCAAGGAAAAGAAAACTCACTTGGAAAGGCATCTTCCATCAGGAAGAAATCATGGACAAATTGAAAGGGCTGGGATTTTAACGCCAATTACCAGCACTCTGCCATCTGAGCTAATCAGTTCCTTGGTCAGAGGCCTTCCCAAATTTCTCTATTTTGTTGGCTAAAGTCTAGGCATTTAACTTTTGATTATTGTGAATCACCAGTTTTGAAATAAAATAACATCCACACATTTTTATTGAACATCCACACTAGTGAAAATCAAATGACATCTAGGAATTTCTGCACTATCTATCTGAATCTGAGTCTGCTTCTTTTTTTTTCTACCGGCTACTTCTTAGTATCCATCTGCAGAGAGGAGGATTTGTTTTTAAGCCAAAGTTATATTTTGGCTTAAACATGCACAGATTTCAAAGTAACCAGCCAGCAAAACAAAATAGAGACTTTTCCAATTACAACACTTTCTAAAAAAAAGAAAAAAAGAATTACACTGGATTTAAAATCGGAGAAATTACAATGGTGGGACAGTATGCGACTCACCTACTATACATAGGGGCCTTTAGGAAAGAGAGGGGAAGCTGGTGGTTGACCGCAGCAAATTGAACGCTTCTGGTGAGGGAAGGGAGTGTGGATGGCAAACTCTGCACGGTAATACCGTATCATTTGTTTTCGTCGACTTCCAGACTAGTGTTGATGCAGTGTTTTTGTTGATGTTTGTGAGTTTATTTGTGGCATTGGTGGTTGGGGGGTTGAGAAGGGAAAAGGAACGTGCACTGAACAGAGGTTCTTGTTTTCCCCCAGTGGCCCACTGATGCAAATGACACCCCTATGACATCTATGGACAAAGCACGGTCACTCAGAAGCCTTTCTATGCCACTGTGATCCAGTCTAATCTGCACACAAGTGCTTGGATGGTCCAGTGCTCTAGACCTCTAGGGCTTGTGTTTTTAAAACAATTCAAATGGCTGCCTTTGAAAGAGGTCCTACTTCAATCAGGTCAGGCTCTCTAGATATTTGAAATCAATTAACTCAATGCATGCTTCAGAAATATGTACCCACTGATAGTACCTCTTCTGTGTTCACCTCCTTCACTTGTCTTTCCTCCTGTTTAACCTTCTTTCTTTGAGCTATTCCCTTCTACATGATTTTACCTTTGATCTCATTCTAGTCTGTCTATTGGCTTTCCTACTTTGCCAATCATCTGGCATCCACAATTCTCTCCATTCTGACTTTGAGAAAGGTCCAGCCAGGATCAAAATGCCTGTCCTTCATACATGTTGAGATTCTGAACCTTCAACTGGAGAAGGGTCAGAGGTACCGGTAACTGGCTACAGTACAACCACACCACTCACCCAAGGAGAGATCCTTTCACGTGACGTTACCAGCACAAAACCTCCCCCATTGTCTTTGCCAAGGACACAAGCCCTAAGAAATCATCCACTGACAATGTTGCTCATCACCTCCCACAGCATTGTTCATAGGAACTCCAGAATCCGTGCACAATCCGCAAACTTAATACGTCATTTATGAAGAGGGTTAGGGCCCGCCGAATGAGACAAGACCACATCCTACCGTATGATGCGGGAATCAGGGGTCTAAGGAGTGCTTCCAGCCAAAGTCAGGAGGTTTGAACTCAGAGGATTACCCCTCACGTGTCCGTCCTTAGTATCTCCTGGCACTGACCTTCCCAATAGAGAGTCTGTACAATCATATTTGAATGGAAGGGTTCAGGAAACGCTGGGAGGATAGTACAGGTCTTAGCGCCGATCATGCAGAGGATTTACTGGCTTAGGTGGATTTCTGCCCGCCACAGCCCCAAAACGAAGGGGGAAGAGAAGATCTGAGGTCAAAGATTAAGTGGGGTTTGAGTCTACTCCAAAGGTTAAAAACAAAAAACCTGGCAAATTCCTACGGCTTAATAGGCCGGGAGCATTGTTGAGGATTTGCAGGGATGCGATGCTGTTGAATTCAGTCCTTTGTCTTTCATGTAATCCTTAAAATTCAAGGGAATGGGCTTTGGGTGGGTGGGGGATGGGGTTTAAATGGCATAGCAGAAACCTCTATCGACATGAATAGGGCGTACATGTAGGTTGGAGGAAATGGATATTGTCTGCCTGGGCTTATTACAAAGGGCAACGTGGCAAAGGCCAAGAAGGCCGGTTGGTGGGTGTGGCTCTTGTGCATCTAAAACCACAGTCTCTAATGATCCACTAGATGATATTGGGGGGTGTTTTATGTTTGTATGCCTGCAGGACCTCTCTCAAAGGCTGAAGTACATGTATACCTTCTGCCATTGAGAAAGATCTTGCTACGATTGAAATGTCAGTTTTTTCACGTACAGTCATTTATGTATCAATTCAAATTTATACTAAGCATTTAAATGAGAAATTTCTTTAAAGTGCCTGCTTGGATCAATATTTCAGGCCCTCTATAAAATTGTCATTTTGGGTCAGCAGTTCTCTGAGACCTCTGGCTTATTGTACGTTGACACCAACACTGTCTGAAACTTGAAAACCCCTCGACCATGTAGACTTCCAGAATGGGGTTTGAGCTGAGCCAGAGGTCTCGGGTTCAAGTCCCGGTCCACGCAAATTCTCTTTGCTCATAAATTGTTGAAGATTTCCCAGTAAACTTTTTAAAATTCTGTTTGGAGATTCCTCTTTTGCTTTAACCCTAACCTTGCCTGAACTTTCAAAATGCTCTGACCAGCTCAAAATTTCGTCCAACTCATCCATCAATGGTAAGACGAGGAGTGATGCACAGACACCATACGGGGTATCACAACTTGCGATGGGTTACCAATCGAAAGTTATGATGCATCATAAGGCTTTGTGAAATCCACCCCATGTCTGATATCTATTAGTGTCAGGGGTAAACTTGTGGATTGTGATTGACCCAAACTCTGAACAGATTTGGTCGACTTCCCTGAACCTTCAAAATTCTGTGAGTGTTTGATTTATGAAATGCTTGGGTTAAACTTATGAGACATAAAAAAGGGGATATGGTTGACAGACTCTTAACGGCCAATCATTTTTCATTTACTTCTGTCTCTATCTCCAACCCTCTCTCTCTCCCTCCCTCTTTCTCTCTTCTGTCTGTCTCTGTCTCTGTCTCTGTCTCTCTCTCCTTCTCTCACCCTCACTCTCTCTCTCTTTCTATGTCTCTTTCTATGTCTCTCTCTATCTCTCTCCCTCTCTCTCCCTCCCCCCCTCTCTCTCTATCTCTATCTATCTGTCTGTACCTCTCTTTTGGGAATAGAGATGGAGTCTACAGGCACATGGGGGTTGGGTTTGTCTTGGAAAACGGCATTCTTGAAGGGAGTAATCGCAGTCATGCAGGAACAGGGCCACTTCCCATCCCCCTTCCCCCGGCCGATACCGATCGCAGTCGGCAGGAAGATAGACTGGCTGGAAGTCTCCAGACAGATTGGCGAGAGGCTAGTTCCACCCCAAACACACCGCCATCCTTCCCTTCCTCCTCCCACCTCCTCTCCCCAAGGGGGTGGGGATAATCTTAATGCTTCAAGGGTGAGGGCCAAGGGTCAGGGAGGATGTAAGAGCTGCAGATATGAGCCGAGGCCAGACAACCTGGGGACATAAGGAAAGGGCATCCACTGCGTCCCTTTCCACCAAAACAAAACAAACATCTGCTGTCCACACCCAGAGTTTCAAATTTCCATCCATATTTTCATGCCTCAAATTAAATCTTCCTGTTCCTCATCGCAAATACTGGATTTTTACCACAAGGGAAACAAATTAGTTATTTGCCATCACACCCAAAGCACATGATTTTCATGTACGTGTACTCATTAATACAAATTTGAGTTTTTTGTTTTTAACTGTTTATCATAAGCTATATACACTTGTAAGTTAAAGGGGAATGAAACCAAGAGAAAAATGTTGGATTATCTGATTGGGTGTTAAAAACAACCTACAATTACTTACACAATGTAGATGTGCTACTCACCAACGATTTTCATAAAGAGGGAAAAATCATGGAATTCTGTGGTCAAATTCGCGTTCCCGCAATCCGCCATCTTTTTGAATGGCCCGCCAGTCACTGCGGGGGTATGACATTGCAACGGAAAACCTCCGCATGGGCCCGGACGGATGTACCCCTACTATATGTATATATTGCGTGCAGTTATGCACTTGCGAGCTGAACGATGGTGTACTGCCAGGCTTTTGGATGTCAAAATGCCAACAGGAAAAAGCTGGGGAAATCTTTCCATGCAGTTCCCAACAAGGACAAGAGACCTGTTTGACATCCAAAAGCCTGGCAGTACACCATCGTTCAGAGTGTGTAACTGCACGCAGTATATACATGTAGTAGGGGTACATCCGGCCGTCCGGGCCCATGCGGGAGTTTCCCGTCTTTATGTCATTCCCCCTGCAGTGACTGGCGGGCCATTCGAAAAGATGGCAGTTTGCAGGAAAGCAAATTCGACCACCGAATTCCATGATTTTTCCCTCTTTATGAAACTCGTAGGTGAGTAACACATAGGTAATTGTAAGTTGTTTTTAACACCCAATTGGATAAGCTAACATTTCTCTCTGGGTTTCATTCCCCTTTAAGACAGAGAGGTCATGCTATGATCAAACAAGTCATATCACCAGGTCCCCTTCCTTATTTAAGGATTTCCATGTTCCAGGTCATTCCAGCCAGTGTGCCATTTTCAATATTTTCAAATTCAAAAATACTGTAGAACCACAAAGTCTCTCATCCTAGAGGTTATTGTTTGCATTTCTAGACCATGCCTTACAACACGGTGATCTTTTCAAAGATTTTTCAGATAGGCTTATCAAATTAGATGTTTGCTTGATTTTGGGGTTTCAAAAACAGTGGAGGACTGAAGTATGGTCAAATGAATGCAGGAACAAATGGATGAACCAAACCATCGAATGAATGACGAATCGATGACTAAATGGACAGATGGACAGACCAACAAATCAACCAACCAACAGATATGAGCCAATGACCCAACCGACATAGGGTACGACAGAATGAACAAATAAGCAAGGGAATAATCCAATGAACACATGAAGGAACTATCAAACAAATGAGCAAATGGAAAAGAACTCTGATGCGAATATTCTCGGTGCAGTGAAGAGTGTAGCCTAAATGTGTATACATGTACATACTGTATGAACATACATGTATGCCTGTGACTGGGCTACCAACCTTGGTGGTAGTGGGGGAGGCACTCCGTTGTTGCTAGCCTTTTTGCAGCGGAACTTGCCAATCTCCATCTCCACCTTGTAGCCCACGTGGCCCGGTGACCTCCCTCCAGACAGGCCCTTGCGGCTGTCCCCCTGACCCTTCAGCAGCCGCTGGCTCAGCCCGGCCGCCCCAGCAATGTCCAGGGACTTTGGGGCGGTCAGCGGCTGCCCCGGGGAGGCGGAGGAGAAGGAGGAGGCGGACGACGCCGACCGTTTGAGATTGTTCTTCTCGTTGTCCAGATCCCCGTTAGGGAGTCGGCTGGCATCGGCGGGGATGGGCGGGGCGGGCCCCTTACCGTGCACAGACTTGACAACGTCCACGGGGATGGGCGGGGCTGGGCCCTTGACCTTCCTGGGTGTGGGCTGCGGCTTGTCCCGGCCGGGCTCCTCGTTCGCGTTCTGATTGATGTTCATGGGCTGGCCGTTGGACCGCTGGCTGGCCCGCTGGGGGCTGTTGTTGTTGGGCGGCGACGACCTCTGACCCCGCGACCCGGGGTCGTTGTCGTTGGGCAGGGCCGCCCGACGGGGCATCGGCTGCGGTTTGTCCTCGGTGCTGGGGTTGTTGTTGTTGGTCCAGGCGGGATCGTCCTGCTCAGAGTTCAGGTTGCTCTCGGCTGGAGCGGAGGTGGAGGAGTCGGCAAACGGTCTCTCGCTGGGCTCCTTGGACACTGGGGAGGGCCTGAGGTCCGGGTCCAGCCAGTCCACGGTGATGTCGCAGGTGGCGTTGATGAACTGCTCCAGGATGGCGTAGCTCCGGTCGTAGTCAAACGAGTCCCGGTCCGAGTACTCGCTCAGCCGGCTCTCCGGGTATCCGCCGACGTACCCGTTGCCGTAGCCGTAGCCGTCCTCCTCCTCCTTGGGCTTGTAGGTGAAGGGCGGCGGCACCGTCGAGTCCTGCAGGAGAATCTGGCCCGGGACGTGGGCCCGGGGCCCCTCCGTCAGCGCCATGCCGCCTGCCGACGAGGAGCACGCGGCCTGGTCCTGGCCGTTGGGCAGCAGGAGCCGCTTGGTCTTCTGCTCGTGGATGATGGAGAAGGCGGTGGTGGGCAGGGCGATGGAGCGTGCCGTCCACTCGTTGCACAGCTCCACCTCGTAGTACGGGGCCGGCGGAAGGGCTATGGTCCTATGGGTCTGCTTAACAGCAACCTGCAAACACCAGACACAAGAACAGACATAGCCTTCAGTCACACACGCATACAGTAGTCTACTCCTACAGTGAAGACAAGCACCACTTACTCACTCCTCAGCCAATGCAAATCATTTCGTATTCTGAGGCCTTGGCGGTGGACTTGAATCCCCAAACAGAATCTATTCCCCAAAGTGAGACAAATGCAGCCTTCTCACTTTTCAGATTAGTGCCTCTTTGGGGCTGTGTAGAATGTCTGCGCTGACACCATGTGCCGAGAATAGCTTGCGGAGACACCACATGTGGTTAATCTTTTTTTCTTATTTTAGTTCAGTTCTTCTCAGAAGCACACACGTTCAACGGAGAGATCAGTCCATATAGTGCATAGTGCCACCGCAAACTATTCTTGGCTTGATACATTGAACCTCCACCATGAGCAGCGTGACATCTCATTTGACACCATGGGCATCATTTCTTTCCAAGAATGAGTGCCACTCTGGGAAGACCTGGTATAATCAAAGTTACTGCATATGTTCCAGCAAATAGTTGCGAATTCATGATCAAAGTTAGCAAGAAATACATTTTTCCTGATGGAAAGGGTTAAACATATACAGTGCATGTACATGTACTGTACATTCACATGTACTTGCTACTGACAGAAGTGAACATTTATCAGTAGACCACATACATGTATTAAGTCAGTACTCAGTAGAGCTGTTGTCGACATTTCTAAGACTTACATTTTTCATATACCAGTACACTAACATGCACTACATGTACAGTACTACACACGAATTTGGTTAGGGAAAAGGTGTTCTCTTGAATGTTAAGTTAACAGCATGTTGATTAGGGCATTACTTTTGGGCAACAGGTTGAAAACAGCAAGAAAACACACCCTAACATGCCTAAGCAATCCACACTGAAATCAAGGTATGAGTCAGAAAAACAAAACAAACACTGGATTTTTTGGGGGAAGGTTTTACCGAGTCGATGGTAAAATGAAATATGGTCAAGTGTAGTAACCATTTTCTGACTTTCGACACGGGAACATTTTTACCAAGACTGTGGTAGAAGAAACCGAGCTGGCAGTATGACTCAAAAGAATGCACACGGCATGCGTGGTGGCCTGTGCAGCATGATCTCACTCCCATGGCCAGATGTAGGGCTGGATGAATGATTCTGCAGTCACTGTCCGCACTGGACTTATCATCTCGGGCAAAGTGACCAGGTAACTTTTCCCGGGCAGCAGATGGCCGGTAGAAGTAACCGCTGGACTCCCGGAAAGGTAACTGAGAGGAAAATGTCCCGGGCTGTCCGCGCAGGAATTCCCGTCGTCTCGGTAAGTTTTACCCAAAAGAGGTCCAGTGCGAACAGGGCTTTAGGTACATGGACGGCTTCAGGGGTTAGGGATTAAGCCAAGCAAGTACAGTGTAGGATCAGGCTGATACCGCATTGACAGCCCCAATCCTTCTGCCCTTCTGAAAACATGCAGGGCAAAAGAAAAAAAAGGTTAAACCAGCCACACCAGACTCAAGCTCTATCTCCACAAAATAAGCTCTTGGTGAGAGCTCAACCTACCTAACCATGATATGGTCTTTGCAGTTGAACAGAAGTAGACTCACAAATTAGTACGCACACGTAGGGCAACAATACTCTGTGTGGAGAGCTAGCTCTCCAAAGTGGCTCAGACATGTCTATTTGTCCCAGGCAACTCTCCATGGCATTGATGTAACACACAAAGTGCAGGGCTAGGGAGTGGGGCGCGTCAGTGCATGCCCGCCCTGTGTCAAGGCAACCAGGAGGCAATCTTGGCTTGGCACTGCCCCAATAAACACCAGCTGGCACATGGAGGTCGAGTTCAATGCGAGAGAGGGTTACAGGGAGGACTTACGAATCCATGCCAGGGTAACTCCATGTACATGTACTTATGGTCATGCTGAAAGGGACACACATCCAGAAGTTTCTTTACCAAAAAAACTTGTTGTCAGTTTAAACTCGTGTATCGTCGAGTGATTGACAAACACAAACCATCCTGAAACAGTTCCCATCAGACATTGGGTTGCCAGCGATTCAAAAGCTCCATGAAACCAGTGCCTACTCTCAGTCCAACTACCGACAGTGAACATTCTGTCCATGCACTGACCACATGCAGGATTATCAGCACATCAACGGAAACAGGAAAGGCAAAGCAAATCGCACGGCAGAGACAGGAACTCGAATAAAAAAGAGAGAGAGAGAAAAAAGGAAAAGTTTGGTACCCTCCTTCCAGGAAATGAAGTCGGCAGCCCGCACTAGAACACGTGAGCATGTTGCGAGCATGTACTGCACTTGTACAACCAGCTCAGCCATTGAATCCCTACGCTGAAATATACATGTGCCACTGGCAGGGATCGGGCGGGATGGAAACACAATAACGAATGTAGAGCCTATGTTTTGAGCCAGCAGCCCTGATCAGAGACACCCCCCTTGACCTAACCTTCCCCTTTTGGTTGCGTTGCAACTCCCCAGCGATGACTAAGCGACTAGGTACCAACTTACTCGTCGAAGTAGGCTTTCACCTCCGCAGCACAGTCCAAATGGCAGATAATTCCACGTATCCATGTGTCACTTTGACACCATCCCCCTGGCCCGACGAAACCGAGCCCTGGTTATATAAGCCGACAACCCACTGGCTGAGACAGCCACTGCCACAGACATGCTCGCTGGCCGACCGACCCACTGGTTTTGTGCGCAACACGTCGGCAATTACCGGGTGTGAGGGCGGTCGGATAGTGGCAACTGGGTAGGCTCTGTGTGACTCCCTAGGACTTGCCCACGCCCCTGCCAACCATCCACCCACCACCTCAACCCTAGAATAGACCTCCCCAAATCACTCTATCTCCCCATCTCTGTCTCTCTGTATGTCTCCCTGTATGTCTCTCTGTATGCCTCTCTGTACCGGTATGCCTCTCTGTTTGCCTCACTGTGCCTCTCTCTGTGCCTCTCTGTATGCCTCTCTGTTTGCCTCTCTGTGCCTCTCTGTATGCCTCTCTGTGCCTCTCTGTGCCTCTCTGTGTGCCTCTCTGTGCCTCTCTGTGTGCCTCTTTGTATGTCTCTCTGTGTGCCTCTTTGTATGTCTCTATGTGTGCCTCTCTGTATGCCTCTCTGTGCCTCTCTGTGCCTCTCTCTGTGTGCCTCTCTGTGCCTCTCTGTGCCTCTCTCTGTGTGCCTCTCTATATGCCTCTATGTGTGCATCTCTGTGGGCCTCTCTGTGCCTCTCTGTATGCCTCTCTGTTTGCCTCTCTGTGCGCCTCTCTGTATGTCTCTGTGTGCCTCTCTATGTGTGCCTCTCTGTGTGCCTCTCTATGTGTGCCTCTCTGTCTGTCTCCGTATGCCTCTCTGTGTGCCTCTCTATATGCCTCTCTGTCTGTCTCCGTATGCCTCTCTCTGTGCCTCTCTGTATGCCTCTCTGTATGCCTCCCTGTATGCCTCCCTGTATGCCTCCCCGTATGCCTCCCAGTATGCCTCTCTATATGCCTCTCTGTATGCCTCTCTGTATGACTCCCTGTATGTCTCTATGTGTGCCTCTCTGTATGCCTCTCTGTATGCCTCCCTGTATGCCTCCCTGTATGCCTCCCCGTATGCCTCCCAGTATGCCTCTCTATATGCCTCTCTGTATGCCTCTCTGTATGACTCCCTGTATGTCTCTATGTGTGCCTCTCTGTATGCCTCTCTGTATGCCTCTCTGTATGCCTCTCTTTGTGCCTCTCTGTATGCCTCTCTGTCTGTCGCCGTATGCCTCTCTGTGTGCCTCTCTGTGCCTCTCTATATGCCTCTCTGTATGACTCCCTGTATGTTTCTCGGTATGCCTCTCTTTGTGCCTCTCTGTGCCTCTCTATATGCCTCTCTGTATGACTCCCTGTATGTTTCTCGGTATGCCTCTCTTTGTGCCTCTCTATATGCCTCTCTGTATGCCTCTCTGGCTGGCTCTGACCCTGTACATGTATGTCTCTCGCCATCCCTCTGTCTGTATTTCAGTTTCTCTTTCTTTGGTCTTTATCTCTACCTCTGTCATTTTGTTTCTGTCACTTTCTGCCTCTGTCTGTTTCTCCCTTTTTGTCATGCTCTCTCAGTCTCTCAGTCACTGTTTGTCTCCCTCTCTCCTTCTTTCTGTCCCTATCTGTCCCTCTCTATATATCTATCTTTCACTGCCTCTATGTGTATGTCTCTCTGTCTGTGTCTCTGTCTCTCTCTGTCTGTCTCTCTCTCTCTCTCTCTTTCTACCTCCCTGAAGTGGGCTGGGTACGGAAGATGGCTGTATCCTGGCAGAGAGGGGAAACCTGATTAGAGCCAGTATCCTAGTCTTGTTATCCTTCTGGGAGGGGAGGGATATGGCCAAGCAATTGAGTTTGGGGGGAGAGGACGGTATGTAGAACTGCTGTCTGTCTGTCCCCCTACAATCCTTCCTGACATGAATATTCAACACAGCAACAATATTCATGAGAGCAGGCACTGAATTACAGGCCACATTGGACAGCACTAAATGGTTTCATGTACATTCATAAGCTGAATGACGAGTATTAGACTATCAGAAATGTCTGGTATAATTATGTGAAATGGGTGGAGATAAAAGATAACAACATTTGTGTTTGTTCAATATTAAGAGTTTCAAGGACACATTTAACCATCTGTAATTCATGCAGAATGCAAACAAATAACTAGAGCAAACCAATCCACTACTGACCAAAACTTCAACCAATGAACAAACTCCTGAAAAATGCATGCCATTTCCTCCAGCCAATCGTCACACAGTGGACATGCATATTCATAGACGCCCTCTGACCTTGTTTATCAGGGGGAGGGGGAGGGGGAGGGCAGCACACTTACGTTGGAGGACATCCTCTTCCTCCTACTCAGATCCTGTAGCGTACATGTAAATTCGGAGGGCACGTATGCAACCATATCCATTAGGAGCTGATGTTTTGCATATTCATATATGTCATGAATAATTCACCAGGTGGTACATGTGTGTAGGTTTTTCACACCCACCTGGTTTGTTTCTCTCCATTGGATAGGAGACCCAATCTGAACTACTGAACTCTAAACGTTGGACAACTGTGCTGAGACTTGACTCAGTCCTTTGGGCTTTTATGTTTTTTTGCAGGGGGAATTGTAGGTCTTTCAAAACCAAAATAGGCCTAATGCTTGGTAAAGGTCTCTTGAACAATTATGTTAGGATGTTTTGATGAAATGGGAACGACCTGATAAGTTTGAAAGATGACATTTAATATACTGTTTCTATTGTGTAACAAATGATGCCACGATGTTAAAATTTGTTAAAATGTCACGTATATTTCCTGTTAGTGGGAAGGGAATATTCACGAAAGTGTGCACGATGATTAATTAGAAAACAGAATGGCAAGCAATCCACTGCCAAGGGCGGTCCGGTCGAAAACTTGGCAGGCCGGTTCAAATTTACAGTCTGGTCACCTATCGTGCCAGTTGAAGCAACCGCTATCAAGGCGCTTTGCATGTGCTTGGTACAGTTTTAAAAATTACCGCCCTCCGAGCCAGGTCGGACAAACAGGAAATGGGGCAGCAGAACTGACTGCTTCATCCGCGCCTGTGAGCGCTGGACTGCGTTCTGAGCCACACGTTCCAGACGCTCGGACTAGGTGGAGGAAACTCCACTGACGTAGATTCACGCGGCCTCGCAGCAAAGGGGGAAAAATGGCCAATTGCAATAACCTGTTTGTCAAGAAGTCACACACTAAAATTCTTTTTTGGCAGTGCCAATTTGTGAACGACCCCTTATAGACACGGCAAGAGTTTTGAAATACATTTTTTTGTTTCATCTGAAGAGTTAAAGAGGAGGGTACATGTACACCAATTGCAAAGTTCCCCTTTTTCTGGGCATTCCAAATTTGAGAAATGGTTTACTCATCGGGAAACTAGTAATGGTATCAGATATCATACAGGAAATTTTAGCTCTTTCCGAGATAAAAGGAAATTTGTTAAATATTTCCAAAGCTCGCTCTGTGGAGCGACTAGGATTGGAACACAGGCCTCAGGTTTGATGGACCAATGCTCTACCACCTGAAGTACCCTGCCCTAAGATGGTGGGCCTTCCTAAACAGTCAAATATATTTACTGTGGTTGGGGATTAACTCAATCAATCACTTTTTACTGCTGTGTATCATCTGGGATCACACCCCGATTTTCATTCAGATGCATACAAATAAACAATCATTAGTTCTGAGCCAGGATTCATCACCAGTGCTCTTCCATCTGAGCTATCCAAACCCTTAGATGGTGGCCTTCCCAAATAGTCAACTAGTCTTTGCCGGGGTGCGGGCGCCAGTCAGAAGCAATTCAACCATAAACTGCTGTATATCTCCAGGGATCACATCCCCCCAAAAAAGATAGGCAAATTGTTCAGCCAAGGCATCTTGACACCTGAACAAATTGGCACCCAAAAATAAAATCAATGAAAAATCTGCAAAAACGTTTGTAGATTTTCCAAACTGCATATATTTTCTCGATTCAAAGGTCTCTGGTTTGACATGCCATGGAAATAAGTTAAGAACTGGCAGATAAAAGTAATGAATATGAAAGCATTACTTGCATATGGGAATTTATGTCTGATTATTGTTATTGTCCTCCTAGAAGCTGTCACTCAACACAAAGCTGCTGATTTTTTAATACAATCATCAAACCAGTACTTTCATATGGGGCCCAAACTTGGGGAACTACTGTGGCAGCCATGAGGAAGATTCAGACCTTTGTCAACACGTGATTAAGGGAGGATACTTAAAGATTGGCTGGCCTGATACAATCAGTAATCAGGACCTCATGGAGAGAACCAAGGAACAATCTATTGAGGTCAGGGATACATGTACCGTACTTCAAAGGCAATGGCGCTGGCTTGGTCACTCACTCCCTCAGATAACCAAGGGGCAAATATCACAAGGACAGCTCTTCCAGGGAACCCACTAGGGTACAAGAAAAAAGGACACGGCCAAGGAATACCCAGCGGTGAGATCTGGAAGCAGATGTACGGAGGACCGGCAAGACATGGAATGAGTTAGAGAGACTGACGCAGGACCGGCCTGGATGGATCGAGCTAGCTGGTGGCCTGTGTACCAAGAGCTCTTCCAGGGAACCCACTAGGGTACAAGAAAAAGGGCCACGGCCAAGGAATACCCGGCGGTGAGATCTGGAAGCAGATGTACGGAGGACTGGCAAGACATGGAATGAGTTAGAGAGACTGGCGCAGGACCGGCCTGGCTGGAGAGAGCTTGCTGGTGGCATGCGTACCAAAGAGCTCTTTCAGGGAACCCACTAAGAGAAAGGCGATGGCCAAGGAATACCCAGAGGTGAGATCTAGAGGCAGATGTACGGAGGACCGGCAAGACATGGAATGAGTTAGAGAGACTGGCGAAGGACCGGCCTGGCTGGAGAGAGCTTGCTGGTGGCCTGTGTACCAAGAGCTTTTTCAGGGAACCCACTAAGAGAAAGGCGATGGCCAAGGAATACCCAGCAATGAGATTTGGAAGCAGATGTATGGAGGACCGGCAAGACATGGAATGAGTTAGAGAGACTGACGCAGGACCGGCCTGGTTGGAGAGAGCTTGCTGGTGACCTGTGTACCAAGAGCTCTTTCAGGGAACCCGCTAAGAGAAAGGCGACGGCCAAGGAATACCCAGCGGTGAGCTCTGGAGGAAGATGTACGGAGGACTGGCAAGACATGGAATGAGTTAGAGAGACTGACGCAGGACCGGCCTGGTTGGAGAGAGCTTGCTGGTGACCTGTGTACCAAGACCTCTTTCAGGGAACCCGCTAAGAGAAAGGCGATGGCCAAGGAATACTCAGCGGTGAGATCTGGAAGCAGATGTACGGAAGACCAGCAAGACATGGAATAGAGAGACTGACGCAGGACCGGCCTGGTTGGAGAGAGCTTGCTGGTGACCTGTGTACCAAGACCTCTTTCAGGGAACCCACTAAGAGAAAGGCGATGGCCAAGGAATACCCAGAGGTGAGATCTGGAAGCAGATGTACGGAGGACCGGCAAGACATGGAATGAGTTAGAGAGACTGCCACAGGACCAGCCTGGATGGATCGAGCTTGCTGGTGACCTGTGTACCAAGAGCTCTTTCAGGGAACCCACTAAGAGAAAGGCGATGGCCAAGGAATACCCAGAGGTGAGATCTGGAAGCAGATGTACGGAAGACCAGCAAGACATGGAATAGAGAGACTGACGCAGGACCGGCCTGGTTAGAGAAAAGCTTGCTGGTGACCTGTGTACCAAGAGCTCTTTCAGGGAACCCACTAAGAGAAAGGCGATGGCCAAGGAATACCCAGCGGTGAGATCTGGAAGCAGATGTACGGAGGACCGGCAAGACATGGAATGAGTTAGAGAGACTGCCACAGGACCGGCCTGGATGGATCGAGCTTGCTGGTGGCCTGTGTACCAAGAGCTCATTCACGGAACCCACTAAGAGAAAGGCAACGGCCAGGGAATATTCGGAGGTGATCTGAAGGCAAATTTACGAAGGACCGGCAAGACATGGAATGAGTTAGTGAGACTGGCGCAGGACCGGCCTGGCTGGAGAGAGCTTGCTGGTGGCCTGTGTACCAAGAGCTCATTTAGGGAATCCACTAAGAGAAAGGCGATGGCCAAGGAATACCCAGAGGTGAGATCTGGAAGCAGATGTACGGAGGACCGGCAAGACATGGAATGAGTTAGAGAGACTGACACAGGACAAGCCTGGATGGATCGAGCTTGCTGGTGGCCTGTGTACCAAGACCTCATTCAGGGAACCCACTAAGAGAAAGGCAACAGCCAGGGAATATTCGGAGGTGATCTGAAGGCAGATGTACGGAGGACCGGCAAGACATGGAATGAGTTAGAGGGACTTCCGCAGGACCGGCCTGAATGGAGAGAGCTTGCTGGTGGCCTGTGTACCAAGAAGCTCTTTCAGGGAACCCACTAAGAGAAAGGCTATGGCCAAGGAATACCCAGAGGTGAGATCTGGAAGCAGATGTACGGAGGACCGGCAAGACATGGAATGAGTTAGAGGGACTTCCACAGGACCGGCCTGAATGAAGAGAGCTTGCTGGTGGCCTGTGTACCAAGAGCTCTTTCAGGGAACCCACTAAGAGAAAGGCAATGGCCAAGGAATACCCAGCGGTGAGATCTGGAAGCAGATGTACGGAGGACCGGCAAGACATGGAATGAGTTAGAGAGACTGACACAGGACCGGCCCAGCTGGAGAAAGCTTGCCAGTGGCTTGTGTACAAAAGAGTGGCAACAGGTTAAGAGTAGTTGCATCGTCGGTACCCTGCATTTACCTCGGCTTGCTCAGAGGCTTGCTCCTCCTCGACGTCTTCCTCGGTCAGCCACTCAAACTCCTCCGCCGAGTCGCCGGAGCTGGCGCTGTTCAGGCGGGCGTTCGCACTGGGCAACGGGGCGCGCGACTGGGCGACGGCCGAGCCGCTCATGGGACCGGTCGATGGGGGAGGGGCGGGGCAGGTGACGGGCGAGCGGCAGCGGTTGGGGGGCGGGGACACCAGCTGGTAGGCGGGGTCGATGGCCGCGATGATGTGGGGCTGCTTGTGCTGCTTGCGGCCGGCCACTTGCTTTGCCTAGGGGTGAAACAACAAACAAACAAACAATCAACAAAATAAATGGCACAAAAATAGCCAAAAATGGGCGAGTTCATACAAGGAACTAACTTCGAGACTAAACTCAAATGGGTTAGCCCGACTGACTAAAGTTGTCGTTTGGACACAATTTTGGTTAGCACCTTGGGACTAAATTTGAGGCTAACCTGATTGAGTTTAGCCTTAAAATCTAGTGGGTCTAGTCCTGATCCCATGCCCTGCGGGAGTTCCTTTAGGACCAACAACCCACTGTGTTATCTTTGGACATGGCTTACCCAGTCCCCATCCCACACATCCGGTGTTGGTGGTCCTTAGTGGGTTGCATAATCATTGGTGTCAGTGGTAGCGTGTGAACGTAAGGTGATTTTGGACTAAGCAGCCAGCTACTCGAACCTCAGCTGAGAAAAACTAGTAACCACAAACTAACATCGAAGCCAGTCCCTCGTCTGAACATGCCCAATGTCTGGCTTAACAGGACCATTCCCTGCTTTTGGGAGGCTGGGAATGGTCATGCTAGGACCAAAATATATGGCAACGTAACCTTTTCTGATTTGTGTATTTAGTTATGGTCACTGGCATCACTTAGAGTTTGCACAGTACACAATGTACATGCAGTACAGTACCTCTAACCGGTTTTGTTCTCGTTAACGGAGGAGGCCGGATTCACCTCACATTCACAGTGATCTCCCTTACCCCATCCCTCCACCTTGCCCCGATTCAGCGCATCCTCCCTCGTCAGCCCAAACCCTCCTACTCTCTTCAAAGGAAAAGTGCCCAGTTCTCAAAGGCAAAAGAGAAAGGTCTCTGTCTTGCTGGAATCAAATGATTAACCCCACGCAGCTGTGAGACTTGTAGGCCACTGAAGTCAGTACGCAGTTTGGAATATTATCGTATCCGTTTAATCAGCTAATTAACGTAATTAAGTATTAGGCCAAATTGAAGAGTGGATTTTTTTTGGGGGGGGGGATTTCCATGATGATTTCAGTTCAGTGATGAATGGTAAAAATCGCCTCTTCAGGATTGCATTGCTTTTTGTTTTACTTGATTTCAGTGTACTTTCTTCTTGTGCCCTGAGGACCTTCAGATCTTTTCCCTTTTGTTTGGATAGCTGACTGAAGAATCTTTGTTCAGAACTGGTTGGAAACAGCAAGTCAGCTGCCTGTGTGGCTGAGGCTGTGTGCGGCGCAGTGCAATGCCTAGGCGTGCCTTGTCCTCCCATGGAAAGTGTCTGGAGTTGTTTATAGGTCAACCGTCTGGCCCTGGATGGCTACCACTTCCTCCTCCTCCTCCCGATCCCCCAGCCCCCCCCCCCTCCCTCCCTCCCCCCACCCCCAGGATAGACACAATCTTCACTGACGGCAGGCAGCCACACCCCGAGAACATCTAATACAAAACTGATGGGATTCTTGCTTTCCAATGTCTTTCTGTCTCTCTTTTCTTTAAATCCTTTCTCTCAGACGGGTATCAGCACTGAGACTGGAGAGGGGAAAGGGTTGGAGTGAACATGATTAGAGTGAAAAGGGGGAAAGGGTAGGAGGTTGATAGGGCAATTCGATTATATGATTACCGAGGGGGATTCTCTGGGATGATAAAGTGTTTGATCATGGAGGGGGTTGTCCAGCTGACATAGTAGGGGTTGATAAAAGTAGGCCAGAGTACACCGAGTCACACGTTATTTGAACCAAATCTTTTCTTTTTTTTAAGAAGAAAAATTACCAATTTGTGCCCTATTTCACATACTGAACCTAGTTTCCTCATGTTACAAAAGCACCCGTTCTTGTTTTTTTCTCCCTTGAGAGGTGAATTGGGACAAGTGTGAAAGACCATACTATTTCCAAGATCACTTCCTCGATTCAGCACCAATGGGACATTTCGAATGGCCTGACAAGCAGCTAGCGTTACTGATGTACATTGTATTTGGCTTGCTTGTAACACATGTCCAATGTTGTGGGCATGCGTGCACTGTTCTGAGCATGTGCAGCACTCAATAGGACCACTGCCACCATGAAGTAGTATGGCTCCAGATACCGTATGGGTTTGGATTTCACTGCCGTGATCAGGGGCCAATTTCATAGAGCTGCTTAAGCGCCAAAATGTGCTTAAGCGCAAAAACTCATGAGCCACAGGATCCCCTTGCCAACCCAAACTTCACTTTTATTTCATGCTAAGGAAAGAAGAGTGGACTACAAGTCAAAAGCAACTGGCATCGCATCGCAGTGCAGTTTGTAATCCTGCTTACACAAGGAAGACTTTTCCTACTTAGCAGATTTTCACACTTAAGCGACTCTATGACATTGGGCCCAGATTTAATGAGGCATCAATGGCCAGCCAAAACAGAGTGCCGCCCAAAGTATGAGCGAACATATAACTCACAAATATACAGTAATTGTGCAAAGCAATGTAGTTCCTAATTTGCATATCCAACACTGTCTGCTCCCCACAGCGTCTCCTCTCTGATCGCTTGAGAAGAGTTCCCCCCAACCCTGACTTAGCCTCTGACTCCATCTCTGTTATCCAAAAGCTAAAAACACAGCTTGGGGATTCTTGGTTGAAGTTTGAAGCTTGGGGGTGGAGCATCTTCTCCAAAAGCCAAGCCAAAGGGCGTCTATTTTCCTCTCCTATACTTTTACATCTACAGTAGATGGAAGACATAAAGACATTAGGGGCCATTCATAATTTTCAATGTTTTAAAATTTTGATTTTTTTTTTTTTTTTTTTCCCAATTTTTTTTGTGACACACCCACCCACCCCTAATTTCGATTTAAAAAAAGGTTTCTTCTTCAATCAAACTTTGTACACATACACATACATGTACCAACACTCTTGTTTCACCATACGTCAGAAGACACGGCTTTGTCTTATGCAGTTGCGCAGTTTCTTAAAATCAGCCACGCACTATGCAACTACATGTACTAGCAGGAAAGGGATGCAAAATGGAACACTTACATGTATGCGAAGTTGGGCGAGTTGAGATATCAAAATTTACATTTTTTACATTTTTCAGCCCTTTTTTTTAACAAAAAGGGAATTTCGATTTTCAATTTTTTGCCTTGACCCATCCACCCACAATTTCGAAATTTTACAACTTTGAAAATTATGAATGGCCCCTTAGCCAGAGCCAGAGCATAAGCTGGGTCCTTGGACAAGGCCTTTGTTCAATTCTTGAACTTTCAGGTTGGGCGCCCTCTTGTGTTCCATAACATTCAAATCAGACCACTGCCATGCTATTTGATGCAAAGTATTGCACAATGATGAAAGGTGCTTACTACATGTACGTACACGTACATGTATGTAAAAAAAAGACATGTACACGTACAAGTATGTAAATGGAAAAACCTGGGCCAATTTCATAGAGCCGCTTAAGCGCCAACATTTGCTTACCCCCACGGTAAGCCAAAAAAGCCCTGCTGAACTAGATTGCTAGCAAAAGGTCCACTTGTATTCATGCTAAGCACTCATGATTGAAATACAAGTTGAGTGCAGCAAGCATCAAGTGAAATATGGCCGGCAATCTTGTATTATACAAGGACAAATTTTCATGCTTAGCAGGTTTTCTATGAAATTGGGCCCTGAATTGTATGCATCTTTACAGGGTTAGAGGGTTGTCCAGAGTTTTCCATTCAAGCGAGGCCTGTTTCGCGGGCAAAATGACAATGACGGGTAGGACGGAGGAGAAGTAATAATATACGGATGACAAAAAATGGACAGAGAAGGAAACCTGGTCGACAGACTGGGGGGATGAAATGCTAGGAATGATTGTTAAGTGTTGAAATTAAATTGTTCTTTCATACAGGGAATCAGTCCTTTCTGGATCAACTCATCACTCCACTCCCGAGTCCCCTAAAGGTTTGAGTGGTAATCCTTAAATTACAGGAGGGGATTTGAAAGGGTCAACAACTTCTAGAGACCTTTTCTGTAACCCCCAAAATACCCTCCTCTCCACCCTGGTGACTTATGGCTTTACTGAAGAGATCGCCCAAGATACTAGAAGCCTGGGTAATGTGGACGGGTGTCACTAGTACAACCCTTGATATCCTCTTTGTTGCCCCCACCCTCTGAATTTGACAACCTACTCCTCTCAATGGCCTTGAGGAATGCAAGTGACTACATGTCAGGGAGTACAGCAGTGCCCATAATTTCGTGAGGAGTTTTCACAAGCCACTGTTAACATTTTGTTTTTCAATTGTTTTCATCATACTTGAAGTTTGACCATCGCCTCAATTTGATGAATATTGAATGAGAATAAGTTTGATCCTAAATCTCTGTTGCCCAATTAGTCAGGAGAACCCCTCGACAGAAACTTGTTTCTTTTGGGTAATCCTGCGGGAGCTTATTGGGTATTGTTTTAAAAATTGTAATCTGTTATGATTATTTGTCAGTGTATTTGTACTATTTGTGATTCATTGTTTGTGATATCGCGGAAAATGAAAGAAATGTAAAATGTCAATTCATTCCATAGGATGTTATTTGACTGGACCGGGACTTGAACCAAAGACCTCTGGTTCACCTTAACAGAGCTCTCACCACACCAGCTATCCAGTTGTTAGGGGACGGCCTTCCCAAATAATCAACTAGTCTCTGCCGGTGCCGGTTTACCAATCAGAAGCATTCAACCATTAACTGCCATATACCGTTACGTATCTCCAGGGAGAGGCAGAAACGACATTTTCATTTACCGAGTAATAAACCCAGAAGATGGAAGCATTTCGCCATTTTCCTCGCCGCTTCACAAAACAAAGGAAATCTGCCTACATTTCGCATCGTCATAAAGCTACCATGAGCTCACATTAATGGGTTGTAAAATTTGACACAAACCCTGAAAACTTGGGGGGGGGGGTTACCTCCTATTCGCTTTACCTTTATCTAATTTTCAGAGTGGGTGACAGCATCTGGTGTACAGATATCCACAAAAAACCCAATTTAAACAAAGCTAAGGAATAATACCATTAATACCATACTGTTGAAAACTGCTATTGACTGAAGTGATCAAAAACAAACATGAAGAGGGCCTGCACTACAGTCAATTTCACCAAACTCATCATAACTTACAATCGCTAGCAAGCGGATGAGTTATGTACACAAACCATACGGCCTATCACAACTTACAATGGGTTGTCCATAGTAAGTTGGTTTACGATGCATCGTAAGGCTTTGGGAAATCCATCCCTGGTGTTTCAAAACAAGGAGTTTTCTAACAGGCAGAGAAAAGTCCTGCTAGGATGGAAACGTTGGTGGGCCCTCTTTTTTATTCCCAGACAAGCTAAGAAGTATTTGGGAGGGGTGTCTTGACAAGCCATCCTTCATACATTACATGTACAGTACATGTAAATGTACGTACACTACTCAAAACCAGGATAGCTCCTCCACGCACATCCATCCAACGCCCCCCCCCCCCCCCCCTCCTAGCAACCCTTGAGGAATTAGCACCAATTGGTGGGCCGGTAATGCAGTCCAATCCTCTATTGGCCCTATCCAAATACCCTCCCCCTCACCCCTTTCCCCTCTCTCCCTCCGTCCAAGCCCCCTTCCCTCTTCTTCTAGTGACAGCGCAACAGCCCAGGGTTCCTGGGCTCCCTTCTGGCACCAGGGTACCCAGGCAGGGGCCAGCAAATCCTGCTGCATCACGCCCGCCGGGTGTGAGGAAACCGCTCATTGGGCCTCATTAAGACACCAGGAATACAAGCTTTCAATTGAACCTCTCAACCCCGCCCCAACCCCCTATCCCACCCTCTGTCTCAGCTAACCCACCAATTAACACTCGAATTTGTCAGTGAGAAGGCAAAAAAAATGGGGCCTTTCCAAAACCGCAGAGTTTAAGAATTGAAATGCCACAGACATTTTGCAAACTATCAAAGACTGTATCAGCCTGTCCTTCCCCCTCCCCAATTAACACTTGAATTTGTCAGTGAGAAGGCAAAAAAATGTAGGCGGGAGTGTAGCCTTTTGAAATATGCAGAGTTTAAGAATTGAAATGCAATCAACATTTTGCAAACTATCAAAGACTGTATCAGCCTGTCCTTCCCCCTCCCCAATTAACACTTGAATTTGTCAGTGAGAATGCAAAAAAAAGGAGCCTTTCAAAAACCGCAGAGTTTAAGAATTGAAATGCTACGGACATTTTGCTAACTACATGTATCAAAGACTATATCAGCCTATCCTCCCCCTCCAATCAACACTTGAATTTGACAGTGAGAAGGCAAAACACTGAAGTCCTTATACCCTAATACCTGCTGAGTTTAAGAATTGAAATGTTACTGCAATTCTGCCAACTACATGAACAAAAGAGTCCATCTGCAATTAATATGTGAATTTCTCTGTGACAGGGCAAAAACACAGTTCCTGTCCAAACTGGATATTTCTGCTGTTTGTACATGTAGGTTTGGGAATTGAAGTAGTCCAGAAATATTGCACACACTGCCATTGACCCCATCAGCCGGCATTACTAACCTCCAATCAGCACTTGACTTTCTTAATATGAAGGCAAACACTACAGAAAATAACAAGCAATACTGTGCACAATGGGAATGCATTGAGTCAAGAGTAGAGTCTTTTAAAGCTTTGAACTTTGGTGCTACACAGTTTCCTGTATCAATTGGTGGCTACACACATGTAGATAGGTCATCGACCCCCCCCCCCCCCCAAAGATTCTGGTGACCAACCACTGGCACCCAGGCCACTGCAAAAATAAATGGCTGGCCAAATAGACTACTGCCCCCACATGTTCTGTAGTGGCCAGGCCTGGTGCCAATTCTAGTAGCCACTGGCAGCTGTTTCAAGACCGGCCTCATAAGGCCTTTTCACATTATGAACGTCCGATCCGTGTCAAACTCTACATGGGTCTGACCTGTGTCAAATTCTTAACATTTCAACACGGGTCACTTTCGCTCCGTTTTCACACTATTCACCACAACACCGAAATTTGCTTGACACGTATAATGTTTCGACACGTGTATTGCGAGATCTTTTCACACTACACAGAGGATCAAGCTTTCAACACGGATAGGCCCAATACAATCAGAAAATTCCCCATTCCGTATAACTAGTGTGATGCTGCCACGCATGCACTGGGCCGTTACGTTACACGGGTCAAACTCAACCCAGAGACGTTCACACTACGGATTTCAACACGTGTCAGAATTCTCAACACTGGTCGACCGCTCTCAACCAACCTTCCAAGCAGGGTTGGTTTCAACACGTGTCGAGCAGTCTACACGGGTAGACGCCCGTGTTGAAATCATGTAGTGTGAAAAGATCAGTCTAGATTACACAGCTTCGACCCTTGTCCAACACAGAGATTGTTCGTAGTGTGAAAAGGCCTAGATACAGAGTTTGTGTGTGACTATTTGGGTCCCTCATAAGCCAGCAATACCATGGGACAGAAGCAAATATTTCCCAAAACACATTACTTACTGAGCAAGACACACAGTTTCAGAATGCACACAGTGCCTAGGCCCTATAGTCAGGAGCCTTGCAACTCAGTCCTGCACAGTGCACAACCAACAACGAATTTGGGGAGGATTGTTTTGGAGTGGTTTCGGGGGCCGGACTTATCAGGGAGGAAATTGACAGAAGGAAATCCGCTTACTTGGCCTCAGAGGAGCCAGTACGTGGACAGGATGCATAAAATATGGAAACATATTGGTGAGAATCTTTAGTGACTGAAAAAAGTTCATCCTCATGAACTCATTGTACATGTATGTGTACATATTGTACTGGAGTTATTATGCTGTCATATTAGTCTGAAAAAATACAAACAACAGACTCAGCTGTTATAGATTGGCTACTTCCATTGGACCTTAAACAGTGGTCTACCTGTTGAAACGCCATGTTAAAAAGTTAAAAAATATCTTTCAGTAAATGAACCTCTTTTCACATTTTAAGAAAATTATTCTCAATTTGAATTATTCATTATGATGATTAAATTTATTTCCTTATTATTATGAGGACAGTTTTGATGTTTTGGAAAAGGATGGGAAAGTGAAGGGAAAGGAGTTGACAGGTGATAACAAAAAGTCAAACCAACTTCCCCAACTTCCCCAAAGTGGCTCAGGGAAATGGGACAAAATAAATGCAAACCAATAAGTTTTAAGCATAAATTATGAATCTTTTGAGGAAAGTATTAGAAGCAGTGTAGAAAAAAAAACCGAAAGATGAAAAAAAAAAAAACCATACAGGGAAGAATTTTACAGTGCCACACAGCATTTGAGTTATTTTAAGAATTTATTTTGCGCTTGGCAGCACTGGGACACCTTACTAAACACCACCGTCGAAAATAAGTCACGATGCTTACTGCGCGGTGCTCCGTGAACATCAACAAAACAGGGTAATATTACGGAAGTGACAGGCTTGATGAACATTCTACATGATTATTCTAATAGGCTGTGGTGTGGACAAAGTGACTGAGAGCTCTTTTAGTGCGATACTTTTGTTCACATTGGTCAGCTTGAAGAAAAGGCCTTATATCGTCAAAAAACGGTAACTGGAGGATACTTGTGATGCACATGTAGATCATATACAGTAGGTCCTTTGCATCGATCGTCGTCACGATGGGTTTGGTGGAATCAATCACAGTCCCTCCAATCTTTCAGGATCAGTATGCTTTAAGTCATGTTTGCAGAATGTCTTGTTTCTGTTTTAGTGCTTCATAGACCCCATGGGAAAATGATTGGAAAAGTATACAATAAACACCTTCCTCTGAAAAATTCAACTGTCCATGAGTTTCTGCAGAGGACCATGGCTACCTGTTCCAAGCACGCCAATAGGGGGCGCTGTTGCCACAGGATGATGCAAAAATGAGGACAAAATGGCCAAGCGAGGGCCTCCTTCTATTTCCAAGGGGTAGGGAAAAATGATCATAGACATAAATAACATGTACTGTAGGACAGTTCGGTAGGGATGTTAACACCAGGCCTGTTACTGTAGAACTATCAAACATGTGCAATGAAACTTTCCTGTCTGCTATTGTCCTTGTCATACTGCCTTTGAGACAGTTCGTAGTCTGTTCAGCTGTACTCAGGGCTTTCTGGGGAACGTTGCATCCAGGGGTTTTGGATGAACTGTCTTCTACATATAGATGTATATACATATACATGTACTGTAGTACAGATCAGGTTGAAGTAACCTTCTCCAATTACAGGGAGGCTACACCATTAGCAAAGTGCCCAGTTCCCTGACATTAAAAAATTAATTTGAGAAATTACTCATCCATCAGGAAGTTAGTAATGGTATACGACATTACGACATTCCCTGAAAATTTACCACTCAAAAATCTGCAATTTTAGAGAAAAGAGGAAATATGCGATCGTTCCAATGAGAGATGTTGGAATAAAGAGTTCCTTTTCCAAATGTCACCCTCTATGTCTGAAAAAGTTAGCATTTCATTTCATTTCCATTGATTTTCTCATGACATGGTAGACAGATTGAGCTGAAACTTACTCCGCAGGTGTGTTATTTACTGTATGTATTGGGATTGACAAAGTATGGATGCGATTCTTTGACCTTTGCAAATGGTGTACCCTACCTTTAAAGCCCCTACACACCATGGGTAAAGGTCTTAGAAACGCATCCATACTTTGTCTAATCCAGCATATGCATGAAATAACACACCGGTGAAAGTGTCAGCTCAATCCGTCAAACATGTCGCAAGAAAAGAGTGAAAAAATGGGTCATTTTTTCATCTAACTGTGTCAGCTTTGAGGATTGTAAAATGCACCTAGCAGAATTTTCAATTACGCCACCGTACATATAAACCAGAAAATCTCGAAACAGTCATCGGTAATTGCGAATGGACCATGTTGGATTTGTGCAAATGGTGTGTAAGGGCATTAAGGCTGGTAAGCATGGTTTTATTCCCAAAGTTGTTTTAAAACGACCGTTGGAAATTCATACAAAATTCCACTTTCAGCATTCCAAGCGCTAATTTAAATTTACTTCAACTTGAGTTGAGTAAGTTACTTTAACAAAATTTGTCAGGTCGAAATTTGGATTTGTGCAAATGGTGTGTAGGGGCTTTAAACTAAAGGGTAAGCACAATCGTTTTTACCACAAAGCTGATTGTATACAGAATACTACAAGAAATCACATAACACCGTTTTTCCCTGACCAATTTTAGCGATTATGTACTTTTGTTGCTAATTATGCACAAAAAAATATCCGTCCGCTAAAAAAACGACATCGAGCGCCCTCTTGTGATTTGACGTATTTTGATGTCTCTCGGTCAGCCGGGTCAAAGGGATTGTTTTAATTTCGGACAGTGCTTACCCACACACGTCCCTGTCCGACGCTGTATTGACGGCTGGATGCTCCGTCTGTCTCAGACCAGCTCCCGGGCCGGACTGATGCCTTCTGCTGCCGGGTGATCTGGGCAAAGTACTCCTCCTGCTCCCTGTTCAGCTCCTCAATCAGCTCAAAGAACTGCTTCTTAGAGCGCAGACTGGCGTAGGCAACTTTGAACGCTTTGCCCACAATGGCGTTAATCTCCTCCGCCTGTAGAGACAAAGGAGAGTTAAGAAAAATGATGGAAATTAATTTTTAGAAGAAAAACAATTTGCAGAAAGCTTACCGATTTAGAGGACCTGACATTTCGATCCCAGCATGACCAAAACTATTGCAAACTGCTTACTGACTTATAGACCTACTTGAACGAAAATTTAAAATTCTTAAAAAAGTGTTGGTGTGATTGTGGACGTTGTTCTTCATCTCTAAGTAATTCTAAAATTGCGAATGAAATCTGCCAATTACATGTTCATGATCGCGCGTTTTGCGGAAACTTTCTCAATTGCACTCCCAGAGGGCGCTGTATTATTCTTTAGACGAGTGACGTCAGCGGGTGTACTGACCGATACTGTGATACTGGTGGCATAGTGCGCAAATCTCAAAAAGAAAATCAAATCCCGAACTTTTGAACCTATCTCAAAGGCAGACGAAAAGAGCCTGCCTTCATAGAAAGGTCTTCCTACTCCTAGGATCAAATTTTCTAATTTCTTGTCAACACAGAGCAAAGAGAATTTGACTGAACCAGGATTCAAGGCCTCTGGTTAAACATACCTGTGATACATGTTACCTAAGCTACCCAGCAGAAGATATGTCTTCAAAATAATTTGAGACTTCTCAGGAAGAGCTGAAGTAATTATCTTCTTGTTAAAAAGGGAAAGGGAAAAGACAATAGAGCAAAGAAAATTGTATTCTACCTATGAAGACTAATGTGTATTTGACTACAAATAGTAGACTATAGTCTATATATTGCAAAAGAAAGGAGAATGGTTGTTACATGTATATAAATGTACAGTTTCCATTGTGTTTACCTGGCACTTGTAGGCTAGCTAACTGTAATCTTGATAAAAACCCACTTGGCAGATGTACTTGATGGAGGATTTCTTTCCATATAAACAGCAGGTAGTACACACCTTGCTTGCTTGCATGCTTTGAAAAACTTGCCATGTGCATGAACACTGCCCTCTATAGTTGGAAAGCAACCATGTTACTAGGATACAGAGTCACCATAGTGACCAAGAAATAATGTTCTGTTCCCATAGAGTTATACTCTATGGCTGTTCCACGCAGCAATGCAGGCTAGTGTACATGTACATTAAGTTGGTGTCTGTTTAATGCATCTGTCTGCTGCCCTCTGGTATCCAGAGGCTGATAGTTTCTCACCCTTGTTTTGTTTTCTCCTCTCTGAACATTATTTAATCAAGATGGGCAAAGATAAAAAGTGTTGATGGAAGTGTATTAAATCAGCTGGCCATACAGGAAGTTAATCAAGGCTTTCTGACAGCATAATAGTACATTGACCTCCTGTTGCCATGACATCCTAAAACCATGGCAACAAGCCAACCGGGCATACAATTACCCATTAAAAAAATATATCTTTAAAAAATTATAATTTTTATCTCAATATAATGTAAGTCTCATGTGAATTGACAGATATATAAATTGCTGACATTATGTCCAGTGCGTTTTACCAATGTATTGTGGAACAATGCATGCAATTTCATCCTGTGCACTATAAAACAGGTTTACTTTCACAAATAGTCTTTCATCTTAATGAGATGTATTAAAAGGATTTAAGGGGGATGAAGAGCATGATAGAAAGGAAAGGAGTGGGAGGGAACAAGAGAATGTGAATGAGGATGAGAATGAGGAGGAGGAGATGGAGGAGATGGAGAAGGAGAAGGAGAAGGAGAAGGAGAAAAGAGAGAAGGAGAAGGAAGTGGAGGAAGAGGAGGAGGATGAGGAGGAGAAGGAGGAGGATATGGAGAAGGAGAGGGAGGAGAAGGAGAGAGGAGGAAAGGGAGAAGGAGAAGGAAGAGGAGGCAGAGGAGGAGGATGAGGAGGAGAAGGAGGAGGATATGGAGAAGGAGAGGGAGGAGAAGGAGAGAGGAGGAAAGGGAAAGGAAAAGGAAACCGAGAAGGGAAAGGGGGAGGGGAGGGTGGAGGAAAAGGACAGGGAGAAGGAGAAGGGGAAGGAGAGGAAGGAGATGGAGGGGAGGAGAGGAGAAGGAGAAGGAGAAGGAGAAGGAGAAGGAGAAGGAGAAGGAGAAGGAGAAGGAGAAGGAGAAGGAGAAGGAGAAGGAGAAGGAGAAGGTGAAGGAGGAGAAAAGGGAGGAGAAGGAAAAGGAGGAGAAGGAGGAGGAGAAGAAGGAGAAGGAAGAGAAGGAGAAGGGGAGACAGAGGAGAAGGAGGAGCAAGAAGCACACTCAATGACAGCCGAGGCCTGAGGCTGCATCATTTAACAGATAAATGATGAATTGACACTTAGGGTCTCCTTTGGAGCTCTACAGGAGTTGAGGCAGATTGTCGCCATGGAGCTGTTAGATGTTCCTCGCATGAACCGACAAATTATATGCATCCGTGATGGATGAAAAGCAATAAGATAGACTCCCAACTGGGCACCTGGGATATCACATCAGCGGGCTCCATCTGCCAGCATAGTGCCATCACTTTCATATTGCATATT
Organism: Luidia sarsii; assembly: GCA_949987565.1. Classification (NCBI taxonomy): domain Eukaryota; kingdom Metazoa; phylum Echinodermata; class Asteroidea; order Paxillosida; family Luidiidae; genus Luidia; species Luidia sarsii. Next base: position 11,295,243 of record OX465115.1, read on the forward strand.
CATTCGTGGACAAAAGAGCCGAATCCTCTTTCCTCCCGATTCCCAGTATGCCCTCCCGAGAGATCTGCTCGCCTGGCTGACTTTATGAAATCAATTTCGAGGTTCATTTCCAAGGGGCTTTTGAGCGCGGGCAGATGAGGTGACAGCCGCAGCCTCGCTGCACCTCCTCCTGTCCCGGGGTTGTGATAACGGGAAGACTTTCGGAAATGAATCACAAGGTGAGAGGTGCATGCACATTTGACAGGGGAGGGGGGTGTACAGTTTTGAGGGCATTGATATTTGGCAGCCTGTGTGATGATACTGGCTGGTGGCTACAAGTACAAAGACAATCAGAACATGGCAAAGGAGCAACAACATCAGTTCTAAAGGGTATAGAGACTGCAGACATCCCCTAATAACTCTCTTACCCCCACACTCAACAATTTTCGAACCTGAACAATGTATAGAGGTCCTGATGTTTCCATCCTAGCAGGATCTTTCTTTAAAGGTAGAAGTTTCCCAAGGCAATACTCTATGTTCACATCAATATTAAAGTAACAGAGGGCCAGGCGTTTTTATCATAGCAAGACCAATCTGAAAAGGCAGTCAATTGATTAAAGCCGTTGCTCTTGGACTTGAGAATAGAGATCTCAGTCTTACTCTTGGACATTTAAGGTCTCGGTCACAGACTCTCAGGACTTGACCCCAACACAGGTGTGGTAGTTTTTTGGGGGCAAAGACATTTTGGACAATGAAGCCAATCCACACTATCACAGCATGGACCCTGATAACATCTGGGCCTCCCATACTAAACATTGGCAGTGTGTCAAACGTTTCCGAGAACAAAAGTGTCCCTAGTCGACATTATCAACTGAGCTTGACAATGCTCTGGAGGATCTGAGTGTTGTTTCAAATTGACTAAAGGAAGCCATGAACAATAGCCTGTGACTTCCCTTCATGATTGAGGTGATGAGTCAAGCAGACTGATGGATAGAGTCAAGAGGGTGCAAGCTGCTTGCCATGACTGGGCTCAAAAGCCGCATTTCCACAGGACTAAAATCTAACCGAGACGATGGTTAAATTTCTAATGGTCAAATTTGACCATCGTTCCCACTTGGACTTTTGTGTTAATTTAACAGAAACAATGGTTAAAGTAACTGAGCTGGCAATATGACAGCTCATGAGGGTTAAGTGTCAGTACATGTGTAGTTGTGTACATTTAGCATGTGACACAGCATGCACACGTTGTGCACAGTGCATGTACGTGTTACGTCATAGGCCGGATGTGTTTTTTTACCGAGTCGCGTTTTACTGAGTGTTACTGCGTTTCCACTGGACTAATCGGCTCGGTTAAACTTAGCTGGTCACTTTTACTGGGTAGAGGTTGACCCGTAAAACTAAAAGTAACCATTCGGCTCGGTTAAAGTGACCGAGAGAAAATTTAACTGGGCCGTTTCCACTGAACTTAAAATGGGAAAAGGAACCATCGTCTCAGTTAATTTGACTTAAATAAGTCCAGTGGAAACGCGGCTTAAGACTGCCCGTGACACTCTGACAGTTGGAGGGTCATTCTGAGGTCTGTTCAGCGGTCTAAGCATGAGCCAGCTGTCTAACATACATTGTACACTTCCCTCACTCTCTCCCTCCCCGTCCCCTTGTCCCACACCCCCTTACCACAAACCAGGCTTGGGGAACAACTTCAACTGAATTCCTGAAAAAATATTGACTTCAGAATATCAGTAACACAATAGGAAGTCCACTGTACAAGTCCTCTACATGAAATCACCATCAAGAGTGCATCTCTGTGTGATCTCAGGAGCTATATGGCAGTTTGTGGTTGAATGCTTCTGACTGGTGCCACCACCCCAGCATAGAAAGGCTGTGTCACCCAAGGGCTGGGTACTAAGCTCAGGTGGTAGAGCACTGGTACAACAAAATCAGCAAATAGTCTTTGTTATTTAAAAAAGTAATTCCAGTCTTTCTCCTTCACTGTGAATTTTTTTAATCCTCTTTGAATCCTCTGAAAAAAAAGTGGATATGATCCCTTGATACTGGATACCGTAAGTGCTTCTGACTGGCACCCACACCCAGCAAACAAGAGTGGACTGCATAGTGCATACCATGTAGTTCAGAATACAAATACTCTTTGCTCTTTATGAACTCATCTTTTTGAAACCGTTTTTTTTTCTTCTCCAAAATACATGATGTATCTCTGATTTAACAGATTTGGTTTTTCAAAATGGGGTGAATGAAGTCACAGGTAATGTCATGAACCACCAAACCTGACCAACTACATCTAAAAACTGTGATTAAAATCACATGTTTGGTTTTTCAAATTGGGGTGATTGGAATCACATGATAAATCGTATCCCGCGATTGAAATTTGGCCCAACCTGATCAACTAAGTCTATAATTTAAACAAGAGAATTTGTTTTTCAAATTGGGGTGATTGCAATCACAAGGTAAATCGTGTCCCACGATTGAAATTTGGCCAAACCTGATCAACTAAGTCTATAATTTAAACAAGAGAATTTGTTTTTCAAATTGGGGTGATTGCAATCACAAGGTAAATCGTGTCCCACGATTGAAATTTGACCCAACCTGATCAACTACAGTAAGTCTATAATTTAAGCAAGAGAATTTGTTTTTCAAATTGGGGTGATTGTAATCACAAGGTAAATCGTGTCTCACGATTGAAATTTGGCCAAACCTGATCAACTAAGTCTATAATTTAAACAAGAGAATTTGTTTTTCAAATTGGGCTGATTGCAATCACAAGGTAAACCGTGTCCCACGATTGAAATTTGGCCAAACCTAATCAAATAAGTCTATAATTTAAACAAGAGAATTTGTTTTTCAAATTGGGGTGACTGCAATCACAAGGTAAATCGTGTCCCACGATTGAAATTTGGCCCAACCTGATCAACTAAGTCTATAATTTAAACAAGAGAATTTGTTTTTCAAATTGGGGTGATTGCAATCACAAGGTAAATCGTGTCCCACGATTGAAATTTTGCCCAACCTGATCAACTTAGTCTATAATTTAAACAAGATAATTTGTTTTTCAAATTGGGCTGATTGCAATCACAAGGTAAATCGTGTCCCACGATTGAAATTTGGCCAAACCTAATCAAATAAGTCTATAATTTAAACAAGAGAATTTGTTTTTCAAATTGGGGTGATTGCAATCACAAGGTAAATCGTGTCCCACGATTGAAATTTGGCCAAACCTGATCAACTAAGTCTATAATTTAAACAAGAGAATTTGTTTTTCAAATTGGGGTGACTGCAATCACAAGGTAAATCGTGTCCCACGATTGAAATTTGGCCCAACCTGATCAACTAAGTCTATAATTTAAACAAGAGAATTTGTTTTTCAAATTGGGGTGATTGCAATCACAAGGTAAATCGTGTCCCACGATTGAAATTTGGCCCAACCTGATCAACTAAGTCTATAATTTAAACAAGAGAATTTGTTTTTCAAATTGGGGTGATTGCAATCACAAGGTAAATCGTGTCCCACGATTGAAATTTGGCCCAACCTGATCAACTTAGTCTATAATTTAAACAAGAGAATTTGTTTTTCAAATTGGGCTGATTGCAATCACAAGGTAAATCGTGTCCCACGATTGAAATTTGGCCAAACCTAATCAAATAAGTCTATAATTTAAACAAGAGAATTTGTTTTTCAAATTGGGGGGACTGCAATCACAAGGTACATAATGTAAATCGTGTCCCACGATTGAAATTTGGCCAAACCTGATCAACTAAGTCTATAATTTAAACAAGAGAATTTGTTTTTCAAATTGGGCTGATTGCAATCACAAGGTAAACCGTGTCCCACGATTGAAATTTGGCCAAACCTAATCAAATAAGTCTATAATTTAAACAAGAGAATTTGTTTTTTCAAATTGGGGTGATTGCAATCACAAGGTAAATTGTGTCCCACGATTGAAATTTGGCCCAACCTGATCAACTAAGTCTATAATTTAAACAACAGAATTTGTTTTTCAAATTGGAGCGATTGCAATCACAACGTAAATCGTGTCCCACGATTGAAATTTGGCCCAACCTGATCAACTATGTCTATAATTTAAACAAGAGAATTTGTTTTTCAAATTGGGGTGATTGTAATCACAAGATAAATCGTGTCCCACGATTGAAATTTGGCCAAACCTGATCAACTAAGTCTATAATTTAAACAAGAGAATTTGTTTTTCAAATTGGGGTGATTGCAATCACAAGGTAAATCGTGTCCCACGATTGAAATTTGACCCAACCTGATCAACTAAGTCTATAATTTAAACAAGATAATTTGTTTTTCAAATTGGGGTGATTGTAATCACAAGATAAATCGTGTCCCACGATTGAAATTTGGCCCAACCTGATCAACTAAGTCTATAATTTAAACAAGAGAATTTGTTTTTCAAATTGGGGTGATTGCAATCACAAGGTAAATCGTGTCCCACGATTGAAATTTGGCCAAACCTGATCAACTAAGTCTATAATTTAAACAAGAGAATTTGTTTTTCAAATTGGGGTGATTGCAATCACAAGGTAAATCGTGTCCCACGATTGAAATTTGACCCAACCTGATCAACTAAGTCTATAATTTAAGCAAGAGAATTTGTTTTTCAAATTGGGGTGATTGTAATCACAAGGTAAATCGTGTCTCACGATTGAAATTTGGCCAAACCTGATCAACTAAGTCTATAATTTAAACAAGAGAATTTGTTTTTCAAATTGGGCTGATTGCAATCACAAGGTAAACCGTGTCCCACGATTGAAATTTGGCCAAACCTAATCAAATAAGTCTATAATTTAAACAAGAGAATTTGTTTTTCAAATTGGGGTGACTGCAATCACAAGGTAAATCGTGTCCCACGATTGAAATTTGGCCCAACCTGATCAACTAAGTCTATAATTTAAACAAGAGAATTTGTTTTTCAAATTGGGGTGATTGCAATCACAAGGTAAATCGTGTCCCACGATTGAAATTTGGCCCAACCTGATCAACTTAGTCTATAATTTAAACAAGATAATTTGTTTTTCAAATTGGGCTGATTGCAATCACAAGGTAAATCGTGTCCCACGATTGAAATTTGGCCAAACCTAATCAAATAAGTCTATAATTTAAACAAGAGAATTTGTTTTTCAAATTGGGGTGATTGCAATCACAAGGTAAATCGTGTCCCACGATTGAAATTTGGCCAAACCTGATCAACTAAGTCTATAATTTAAACAAGAGAATTTGTTTTTCAAATTGGGGTGACTGCAATCACAAGGTAAATCGTGTCCCACGATTGAAATTTGGCCCAACCTGATCAACTAAGTCTATAATTTAAACAAGAGAATTTGTTTTTCAAATTGGGGTGATTGCAATCACAAGGTAAATCGTGTCCCACGATTGAAATTTGGCCCAACCTGATCAACTAAGTCTATAATTTAAACAAGAGAATTTGTTTTTCAAATTGGGGTGATTGCAATCACAAGGTAAATCGTGTCCCACGATTGAAATTTGGCCCAACCTGATCAACTTAGTCTATAATTTAAACAAGAGAATTTGTTTTTCAAATTGGGCTGATTGCAATCACAAGGTAAATCGTGTCCCACGATTGAAATTTGGCCAAACCTAATCAAATAAGTCTATAATTTAAACAAGAGAATTTGTTTTTCAAATTGGGGGGACTGCAATCACAAGGTACATAATGTAAATCGTGTCCCACGATTGAAATTTGGCCCAACCTGATCAACTAAGTCTATAATTTAAACAAGAGAATTTGTTTTTCAAATTGGGGTGATTGTAATCACAAGGTAAATCGTGTCCCACGATTGAAATTTGGCCCAACCTGATCAACTTAGTCTATAATTTAAACAAGAGAGTTTGTTTTTCAAATTGGGGTGATTGCAATCACAAGGTAAATCGTGTCCCACGATTGAAATTTGGCCAAACCTGATCAACTAAGTCTATAATTTAAACAAGAGAATTTGTTTTTCAAATTGGGGTGATTGCAATCACAAGGTAAATCGTGTCCCACGATTGAAATTTGGCCCAACCTGATCAACTTAGTCTATAATTTAAACAAGAGAATTTGTTTTTCAAATTGGGCTGATTGCAATCACAAGGTAAATCGTGTCCCACGATTGAAATTTGGCCAAACCTAATCAAATAAGTCTATAATTTAAACAAGAGAATTTGTTTTTCAAATTGGGGGGACTGCCATCACAAGGTACATAATGTAAATCGTGTCCCACGATTGAAATTTGGCCCAACCTGATCAACTAAGTCTATAATTTAAACAAGAGAATTTGTTTTTCAAATTGGGGTGATTGTAATCACAAGGTAAATCGTGTCCCACGATTGAAATTTGGCCCAACCTGATCAACTTAGTCTATAATTTAAACAAGAGAGCTTGTTTTTCAAATTGGGGTGATTGCAATCACAAGGTAAATCGTGTCCCACGATTGAAATTTGGCCAAACCTGATCAACTTAGTCTATAATTTAAACAAGAGAGCTTGTTTTTCAAATTGGGGTGACTGCAATCACAAGGTAAATCGTGTCCCACGATTGAAATTTGGCCAAACCTGATCAACTTAGTCTATAATTTAAACAAGAGAATTTGTTTTTCAAATTGGGGTGATTGCAATCACAAGGTAAATCGTGTCCCACGATTGAAATTTGGCCAAATCTGATCAACTAAGTCTATAATTTAAACAAGAGAATTTGTTTTTCAAATTTGGCTGATTGCAATCTCATTGTGAGCTATGATTGTGAGCCACGATTGAAACTGTGCCAAAAAACCCGGTCACAAACCTCGTTGGACTCCCGCGTGATGAAGACGTGGCAATACTGAATGCCAACCGGGCCCTTGGGGTTGCGGGAGAGGAAGGCAAACTGGCAGAAGTCTGGATCGCAGGTGGCATAGGAAATGCGCTTCAAGGCATGAGCCATCAGGGTGACCTGAAGCAGACCAGAGAGAAAGGACAAAAAGACCAACAGATTTAAACCATTTCCAGGAATGCAATTACAGATTCTCCAGTGTCCTGACTCAAGTTACAGTATGCAGCGTACATAATCCTGCCAAAATCTGCAGGCAGTTCCAATTAAAGATAGACTTTGATTCTAAACCATCTCTGCAAAGGTTAGAGGACCTGCCTGCCTGCCTGCCTGACATTTCAATCCTAGCAGGGCCTTTATGGAAAGCAGAATCGCTCAAAAAATGCCCGACTAGGATCGAATCCCAGACAATATGTTGATTAAGAAAATCTTCATCATGGTGCATGATAGCACAGTTGCAATTTCCAGGTGTAGCTAATTTGTTTCGGCCAAAATTGGCAGCAAAATGAACAGCGTTTTGGCTCTGAAGCCAGCCCACAATCTGATAAAAATGGAAGAAAGCAAATGAGACAAAGCCGGAGCCTGAGCCTAAGCCGGACTTTGGACAAGGTTCCTATTGGTAGGCTATGTTCAGACACTGTACTACGGAGACCAAAAAAGGTATATCATTTGCGGTCACAGCGGGAGGTAAACAATTCATTGCAAACCCCTAGCGTTCATACTCACTGAGTTCAACTGAAAGTGAAAACAGTTTATCTCTGGTACTAAGAGGTAGCACATGTTGCTTGACCCTGTATCCCAACTTCCCTTCCGGCTAGCAAGAGTGAACGTAACATCAGTGGAATGCACATCGCGTCCTTGTGTCTCTTGCGGTTAGGGCAGTGACATAAATAACCAGTTATGTAATGCGCCCGCTCATCTGCCTAAACCGGTTGTGATTTTGAGATAGACAGTTCAGACACGTTAAGGTTTGTAGACCGGTCTACGTAGACCGGTCTTCGTTGTCTAGTCCACCCCTCCTCGGTGGTCTAAGATAGACCGTTTGTAGTACCCAAAACAGTCTACCCCCGGTACGTAGACCATTCAGACACGACTAGTTAGACCCTTTTCAGTTTAAACTGAAGACCACTTTTAGTACGGTGTCTGAACGACCCCCTGGTGTCACTCCATTGGACCAGAAATCCCAATGTCCTTGATGGTAGACAAGAACTGAAATTCATTGGGGGTCCTGATAAGTTCAGAACCTGCCAACCCACAGCTTCCTTCCATGACAAGGCACACATGAAGAGAAAAACAAGCTGACAGTTAGGTCGGCACTGATTGACATGGACAGGGGAACACGTGAAAAGGCCTCACTGAAACCCACAATGAAAGTGCGGATTTCCTCCGGGAAATTCACCAAGGTCTATTGGTGTTGAAAATAAAAACTAAGAGGGTAACGAACAACCATGGAGCAACTATATCAGAGCACAGAAGTGCATGTCCTTGAACCACTGTAACCTTTTCCTTGCACTAATGGCCTACATTTTGTACATAACCAAATTTCAGTTTATGCTGTTTTTCAATCAAAGCCCACTCAAGCCCACTTTTAATGGTATTTTCAATACATTGTTCACAACTGAGATCATTATCCAGAAATGTGGCACAAAAAACTGCAATAAATAACACACACCACAATGATGTGATACATGGATACATATGCAAATCTTACAAGGCTAGTGGGACATGATGGTTTGATCTCGTGCGACCCAAAGCATGCAGAGGCAAAATGGCAAGGAGCGGACAAATACAGATAGGATAGGAGGGGAGAGAAGGAATATGATATGGGTGACGGAAGATGGGAAAAGGGCAGCTGGTAGAGATACCAGTACTTGGGTCAGACCAACAAGTGTGTAGGGAAGGGATTGAAGAAGGATCAAGGATCACAGCTAAAAGGAAGTAAAGGGGGTGAACACAAAAGAAGGATTATAAGTAAACACGGCAGAGTGGTGTTAGTCATTCCCCTCAAGGATGTTGACGCTGTGTGGCTGAATGTTCAGAAGATGCTCCATCCACAGCATTTCCTAGCTGAGACAGACAGCATCATTCAATGCGATTCTGTGCCCTGCACACTCGTATAGCAAACTCAACGGTTAAAGGTCTACAGAAATAGGATTTGAAAAAGAGCTAAAAACTCTCCTATGTAGGTAATGTTCACAATATAATCAATACAGCATTGATTTTTAAATAAAAAATTTGTTAGCACTTAATTTCGCCAAAAAACATTGAAAAAGTTCTATGTTCACCCTGCCCCAATGTCACATACTCACATACAGACCAAAAGCAGCCGAGCGAGGAAATAAAAATTCTGAGACGATAAAGTGTGCTACTATGCATGTGACAGTGCAGTATTTACGGCTGATAGACAATAGAGACAATGCATGGCTAGTGCAAAGTGCACGACCTCAAGGCTGATCACAAATTCTGTATGTGACGTATACGTTCATCTCAAAAGTGGCACAATTTTCGGACCAAAATATAGCATTTTTTTGCTAAATTAATCTTTTCTGGTCTCAGAAATGATAGACACTTTGGGTTTTATAACAATACCAATTACCCCCAAGTTAATTTTGATTTCTGTATACCTTTCAGATATTGAAACTATTTTCAACAGAGGGAAATATTCCTTCTCTCCTTCTCAGTCTCTGTCCTTGTCAGAAAAGGTCATTCAAGGGCCACTGTTAAGTGTTATAACACTATAAAATCTCAATTACTGCAGATACAGGGCACATCAGCCTGGACAAATCAAGGAGGTATATTCCCAAAATAGCCCAAAGTTAGAGTGGGATTTTGCCTGCAAAAAAAACCCCACAAAATAACTGCGACTGATCTGGGCTTAAAAGGAATTGGAGTTTGTTTATTTCAGTCCAAAATCCTTTGCATATTTCACGGAGGTGATGATAGAGTCTGGCCAATTAGAGGGCAGCCAATCCCAATAGGAACGCATTAGTCTGACACCAAGAAGACAGAGTGCAGGGTTTGCCATACTTCAACTGTGAAGTGGCTCACCCCACTACTCTCATGGGTCACCCAAGGTCAACATGATTCCACAAGCCCACAACTACAGTGCTTCAGGTGCATGCCCTATCCAGTCTGTGACATCAAGCTAAACATATACAGGCAACGTGAGAAGGATTTGAACCTGTGACACCCTGCGTTAATAGAAATCGTAATCACTTGACCAGTAACCTGGTAGAGGTTGTGTGACAGATTTGAATTTCTATAGCAGTAGGTGCTGAGGGCAAGAATTGTACATTATGTGCATCTGTGAGAATGTAATTCAATGTAAGGATTGGTAGGGAAAACTCTTATTGAAATATGTGTACATTCTCGCCAGCGAAAAATTGTGGTATATCTACAATGTCTATGACTTGGATTCGCACTCTGGTCCACTAACTCAGCCTTGAAATCACCCTTGACCCGCATCAACTGTGATGTGACTCAACAAATAAAATTGCATTCATTGTCCTTTGATCATTTCCCCCCACTGGTGCATTGGGTGTTAGGCCTAAGTTTTCATCTGTATGTGAACCTCAATTCTTTGTGAACAGATCCACATACTTACCGTGTCTATACTGCTGTACATGCCCCATGGGTGCAATGTGACAGCACCTCGCTGGTCCTCATACAGACTTAGACAAATCTGCAACTGATGTCCTTCAAGCACACAAACCAATTCTGATAGACTACACATGTGCACCCATACAGTGTACATGCACATGTATGCAATGTACAGCTGTAGCTTGCCCATATACAAGCATTCAAGCAACGGACAGTGACTGGTCCATCCCCAAGCTATGTACTATACGTGTACATGTACATGTATGACATTTCAGAGACAAGCAGTGAATGCCTTACATTAACAACATACTGTACTGTATGCTCTCAACATGTTTATTAAGTTAGTATGCTATGCATGTACATACATGTCAATCACATCTTCCATTTGTATTTTGCTATGGTTCCCTTTGTATTCTCATTCTGTAATCCATACACAAAACAGGACCTTCTACCTGTATATAATACTGTACATTTATGTACATGTACATGTACATGCACTTGTACCAGTAGTTGTACATGTACCTGATTATGCATACATGTACTTGTACACAAACATGTACACCCATGCACGTACACTACATATGCATGTACACTGACACTGTACCGGTACATGTATCAGTATGCCTGTAGGCTGTACATTACATGCATCGCTACATTGTATGTACTATGTGCATACCTAATATTGATGGTACTAGCTCAATGTTGGTACCATGTACATGTACATGTACACAACCACACCATGTGCCAGGTGCATTAAGTACAAACTAGATTCCAACCTGTGACAAGCAAGAAACAGTTCACTACATTGTTTGTCTCCAGGAGATAAACTTGTGTTTACCCTGCATGACTCACCCCTGGGCCAAAATGAAACTCCAAATAGGAATCACACAACCAAGTCCATGTACATGTACAACATGAAGACACCATAATGCCTTAGAATTGGAAACTGTGGCCTGGTTTTCATTCAAAGCAAAGTTCCAATGGTTACTACATGTACTTTCTCTGGTCACAGAACTCTTGTGACTGCGATTTTCTGAAAATTTGATCTCTGAGCGCAAACAAGCCTAACAGTTATAGGTCCAGTATTCAAAGCAGAAGATTGGATACCCCTGTTGGGAAAGCCACTTCAATCTCCTTCACCATTCAGTTTCCTATACACTGGGCATAGAATCCTTTGGCCACTGGAATGATGCAGACTGTCCCAGAGGAGAAAAGCTGTGGATGAAACATCTTTGGACCATTCAGCCACACAGCCACAACATCCACAAGGGGAAAGATGAACACCATGCATGCTTTATTTGGATCTGTTTATTGATAATCCTTTTGTGTTCACCCATTTTACGTAATTTCCTTCAATCTTCTTTTCTCTGATCCCTTCCACACAGCTTGCCCTTCCCTTTGATCTCCCCCTGGTCTCTTGGCTAGCTTTCCTCCTCTCTCCATCCTTCTGTCATTGATACAAATCTTATTACTTAAAATTCTCCTTTCCTATCTGATTACCAGTCAATCATTTCAGTAGGCCTATAACACAGATTTGCAAATTGCTTCGCGACTAATACTAGTTTGACCCCAAAAAAGATAAAAACAAATTAGAGGGACGTACCGGTATGTTTAAATCCTTGAAGGACCTTCCTCAAAGGCCTCTGAGAAAGGTCCAGCGGAGGATCAAAACATATCAGGCCCTATAAGGTTTTAGAGATATGATGATTTATGATCCTGTCCCTGTTATTCTTCCTATGACAAAGGTCATGTCAGGACAGAAACAACACTAAAGCCGCGTTTCCACTGGACTAGAATTTAACCGAGAAGATGGTTAAATTTCTAAAAGTCAAATTTGACCGTCGTTCCCACTTGGACTTTTGAGTCGGTCAAATTTATCGAGACGATGGTTAAAGTATCCGAGCTGGCATTAATATAACGGCTCATGAAGGTCAAGTGTCAGCTGGATACACAAGGTAGATGGGTACATTTAGCGCACGACATGAAGCAGACACTGTGCACAGTGCATGTATGTGTTACGTCTTAGGCCGGATGTGGTTTTTTACAGAGTCGCGTTTAACCGAGTGGTGCGTTTCCACTGGACTAATCGACTCGGTTAAACTTACCTGGTCACTTTTACTGGGCAGAAGTTGGCCGGTAAAAGTAACCATTTGGCTCGGTTAAATTAACCAAGAGGGAATTTAACTGGGCCGTTTCCACTGGACTTAAAATGGGAAAAGTAACCATAGTCTCGGTTACTTTGACCAAAATACGTCCAGTGGAAACGCGGCATCTCAGATTATCAGGTGTCTCAGATTTTCTGACATTGCCTGCATGTTTTGGAAGTATTGCATTCCTGGATGTAGTTTTATTTAGAAATCTCAGATTTATAAAGTATACAAATCTCAAAGAGTTAGTGAGCCTAATGTGAAAATCCTAGCAGTAGCTGGACCTTTCTCAAACTCACAAGCTGAAGTAAACTATACTTTTTATTTTAAGTATACATATATAAAGCAATTCACACTCACCCTGAGAAAGCAAGCTGGCCCAATCCCATTCTGGTTAGTATCAATGACACTCTTCCAAATGGAACTACAGATTTGTTGCGCCTATGTGTATGACAGTCCATATACATTGTACATGAGTACACTTTGGACTTTGAGTTTTCAGAAGAGATCAGATAAACAAACCCTGTTCAGGGACCCCTTTTTTCACTGACACCAGCAAAACAGGTTTTGAGAATGAAACAAGTGTCCCTTCACTCCACAAACTGTGAACAAATTTGCATGTCGGGATTACATACTGATAAACTGGATTCCAAGAATTCTTTTCAGCAGAACCTGCAAATCCCCAGACGGCAAACAATGGCGCTACGCGCTACGCAAGGTCATTCAGTAGTTTGCGCACAATCAGTTAACAACAATGTGTTGGTTTTTAGAAAAACAGCTCAAGATAGGAATTCATCAACATTGGAAAAAGGCTGTGGATACAGTGTGAGATATATTTTTTAAGTGAGACTGAATCATTTTTTCTTTTAAAAGCAAAAGGAAAATGTTCAACTCTTCATTAACGGCCCACTACAACATTGGGAAGATAGGAAAACATCGATGTCCACAGATTTCCTTCTAATTTACACAGTTTGTAGATGGTCATGATAGAATCCTCATGTTGAAATCTTACGGTCTGTGATGCTGTACTTCTTGAGAAATCTTCACTTAAATATCAACAAATAAACTATTTCTTACACTACAGAACGGTGCGAAAACTTTGACGCTTTGGGGCCTTTTTCGACTTTCTCAGATTACCATTTGAGCTAAAACCTTCGCAGGATTTCTGTTTTGGAATGTTTAATGGGTTAGCACACAAACTGTGACAATTGTTTGACCTTTACCAATGCTGTAATAGGGCCTTTAAATAGCAAAGGAAACTTTCCCTGTGGTTTCATGTATAAGCACTCCACTAGCTGGGTTTTCCAGCTCTCAGGTGGGGTCCGTTCCCAAATGTTATTGTCAAATATTTTTAAGGTGATATACAAAAATGTTGCAAACTGCTTACTGACTAAAATTACCAAAATGTAAATCTAAAATTTAGTGGGCCTGACGTTTCGATCCTAGCAGGACCTTTCTCAAAGGCAGAGAAAGGTCCTGCTAGGATCGAAACGTCAGGCCCACTAAATTTTAGGTCAAATATTTTTGCTAAGGTGGAGTAGCAATTCAGAGAGCCATTAAAGGGTACCTGAAATATAAAAGGAATATGATGTGTAATTGATCTAAGAGGCTATGAACCTCCATGTATCAGTTTGTTTTTTAAATATAGTAATCATATTTTTGAGAAAACAGCAAGATTCTCGACAGAAAACTGCCCCCCCCCCCACTTTTCAACTCGAAAAATTGATACGTGTGTGCCATGTTTTCCTTGTGGACGCGCGTATGCGCCCGCATATACTATACGTCTTTGTATGCAGTCCATCATGCAACATTGCACTGCCGATGACATCATCGGCAGAAGATTTGACCCGCGCGCAAAAGAGATTTTGTTTTCCTTTTACGGTCGCTATTTAGGGGGTAGACATTAAAAGTGTTGAGTTTGTGAACTAGTTTAGCCTTTATTAAGTCTTACAATAGTTTTCTCGACATTAGAATTTTCTATTTCAGGTACCCTTTAATGCAAAACTGTTGTATATGGCTGAAAAATTATCAGAGCCTGACATTCTGATCCCCACAGGATCTTTTGTCAAAGGTAGAAGCTTTGTACATGTGTGAAACATTACAAAAATAATTAATTGTGCGGGATTTTCGGTCATTTTAATCAGCCAGCAGTTTCCAACATTTTTGCATTACTTTGTGCCATATGTATTTCTGCAGGGATCAAAACCCCATTTTTATTCAGATGCCAACAACAGCCAATTACATAACACAGCTACAGTAGCCAAATAGGATCGAAGGAACACCCTCAAGTCAAGATCTAAGGCTATGAAATGGAACTTGTGAAAATCAATGACAATCCAAATGAAATTGGCATTTCATATTTTGAAGCTGCTATCAAAATGTTTTTTTTTTCTGCACTTTTATGGAGAACTGAAATATTGGCAACATTCATCAAGTCTGGCAACTGAATGGCTTCAAAACTGAATACCGGCAGGTCACAACCCTGAATAGCTAAAAGCCTGGATTTGGATGCATTTCACTTCAACGTCCAGAAGTACCGGTAGAGCTGGGACCAGACTCGGATCCCTGGTTTAAAAGGGCCTCAGAGAGACCTGTTAGCCTCAATATGACTGGCTTTTGAAAAACAGACAAACTGACATGTACGCAACCACAATGTTCAGCTGTGAACTGCCCCCTTCCAGAAATATAAGCAATGTTCCTTAGTTGTAGAATGCTCACAAATTGCACATGGACCATTGAAGGAGTCAAACTAATGGTCCAGTATTGTCTTCTCATTCTGCAGAAGGGTTTTTAATGGAATGGCAACAGCAGGCAGGTGTTTCTTAGTGTAAAACAACATTCACAGCCATAGGCGCAATGTGCAGTGTATGCAACC
The DNA here is from genome assembly GCA_949987565.1 of Luidia sarsii. Classification (NCBI taxonomy): domain Eukaryota; kingdom Metazoa; phylum Echinodermata; class Asteroidea; order Paxillosida; family Luidiidae; genus Luidia; species Luidia sarsii. The sequence continues at coordinate 11,310,683 of OX465115.1, forward strand.
CATAAGATCATGGTCGACTGCCTTTTCAAAGGCATGTATGCATTTTCTACATAGAGGTGAGCAGGAAAAAGACTACAAGAACAGCAGTACTGCCTTGGTTGGCTGTGGCCATAAGGCCAACATCTTTACAACGCTGCCTGATTAGAACACCATTCTCTAGAGAGGCAAACAGTGAACTCTGGCTGGTTACTGTGCATAACACCATGGGCAGATACATTGTAGCAAATGGCATTTTAGTGCCAGGTAAATCCTGGCAAAGCATCAGATGAGCTTTTGTTTCATACATCGTGTAATGACCAGTGAGCACTTTGCGTTGATTTTTACAATCTAAAATCGAAATTACAAGGCACTCACTGCAGAATTTGGGCCAGTTTAAAAAAAAAAATATGGCAGGTTAAATTAATATAACCTTGGTGGCCCGGCTGATGAGTTGAAACAAAAAGATGTTCCGGGTTGAAACTTGATTTCAAAGACTTGACTAGATACCCAAGCTACAGCACATGTCCTTTCCAAAATCCTTGATGACAGTTGGTGGCTTTTGGCATAGGCTTCTCCTGTACGACAACTAGATTCTGTTGACATGGACTCTCCAGGCACAATTCCCTGGGCAGTGTCTCCATCGTCACCATAAATCTGTCCGCACAGTATCGTTCGGCTTATTGGCCAGTAGGGCCTTATCCCTCAAATATTCACACCAGGTTTTTTTTTTTTTCAATTTTGCTGCCCCCCCCCTCCCCCTAGTTTCATAGTTCTTGGTTTTGGGCAGTGTTTACATGACTGACGATGACTCAGTTCACATAATGGTCCTGCGTGATTTATGTTCAAATCGGTGAATTTAGATTCGCAGCACTTTTCCTGCATTCGTGATGAAGCTGGCTACCGTAAAATCAACTCTGTCCCTCAGGAGATGAGTGTTAAGTTTCAGGCTACAAAAACATGTCCAATTGAACATCCTGGTATCATTTTTCTTCATGATGCTTTTTTTTTGAGATAACGAGAAGAGGCCAAACAATAGGAATGAGTCATCATTGCATTATCTAATAATGCCATTCCTCCAACACAGGGCCAAAGGCATCTCAGAGTGAGGGCTACTTTTTTCAAGGAGAGGAGAAAACCAATCCCTTGCACTGAAACAAGATGATGGTCTTTGTGAGATAGAGAATTAGAACTGGGAAGGATGGCTAGTCTGAAGCAAGGCACAAGCCTCCATCCCCATTGGTGGTACACTGCCAGCCAAGGCAGACCGATAGATCCAGGAGGGGGTGACTAGTCTGAAGCAAGGAATAATTCTCCATCCCTATTGGTGGTAGACTGCCAGCCAGGCAAATACAATAAATAGAACTGGGAGGGGTGACTTGTCTGAAGCAAGGCATAAGCATCCATCCCCATCGGTGGTAGACAGCCAGCCAAGCCAAGGCAGACCAATTGAACTCCATGGGGTGACTAGTCTGAAGCAAGGCATAAGCATCCATCCCTGTCGGTGGTAGACTGCTACATGGGATTTAAACCCAGGCCACCGCAGTTGAAGCTAACGGTATGACGCTGCACTAACATGCTCCAACAAATCACACTTTTTTAAAACCAAGTTGTCACCTGCATCTACAAAGCCTTAACAGTCAGACTACTAAAGACACCTACATTTGTATTAGCAGAAGTCACAGAACACATGTTCAAATCAAAGCAGAAAGACTTACGCACATGAATGCGATACCTCAGTCGGAAAAAACCTGTTCTTGGAATGATCGCTCACCATATCACAACAGGAAATACTCAAATAAGTACTGTAATAGGTTTGTCGTAACACCATACAAAATTATCTTTTTTGAGTATGTGTGGTTCTGAAAAGAACCGAAGGAACTCGACGTTTCGAACAGTGTACTTTGTTCATCTTCAGGTGACTGTTGGTTTCTATCTAGAAGTGGGGCGTATGTAGTGTAGAGACTAGAGAGGAATCCTGATGTGGAGATTAGCTCAGTGAAGGGTGAAGGTGGGAACACTGAAGGCGGAAACACAAAAGGGCCGTTTCCACTACATAAAATCAACCTGATCTTTGAATCGCGATTCAAGTTGCGATTATTTTCGTAGTGGGAATGGCCCTAGTGGAAGCTGCACAGGATCTTGGGGCTTGGTACACTACTGTACATGTAGGTATACCGGTATGCTCACTCAGGTGTGTCATTTGGAGTGGATACCTGGGAAATATTCACTTATTTTTGGAGAGGAACAAAATATCATGAAGCAAATATTGATGCAATTATTATGAAGCAAATATTATGCAGAGCTGTTGTTGTTGTTGTTTTCTTTTGTGGCCCGAGATGAAGGGACCTCTTGTTTAGATGGGTTTAGGGAGAGGATCCAATGAGGAAGGAATTACCTGCTGGTTTTCTGGATCAAAGACCTTGATTCCAGTCAATGTAATGAAAAGAGTGACAGGCCTCGACTTCTTGGGATTCTGTGAGCAATAAAAAAAAGAAAGAGTAGAATTGAACCAGAAAAATCAAAAGCAAGACTTGGGATTTAATTGGTCTTAACTGCTTGGGAACAGCTTCCATATACTCAGTGTACACGTACATTTGAAATAACAGTAAATTCATTTGAATATGGACTAACACAAGTCTATGGGAGTTTACTGCAGCCTCAAAACCGGAGGCTTCAAAAGTTCAATAGATCTGTGTGTAATTCAAAGTCGTAGCCAATGAAATTTGGGACATGGTCAGATGGTCTGACACACAAGTCTATGGGAATTGGCTAAAGCCACTTAACTAGTGTCTTTGGTTGATTGAGATCTACAGTGTAATTTGAAGCCATATCCAATGTAAAGTCAATCAGGGTTTACTCTAGTCAATGTACAGTACATGTATCACCAGCACTGCATGTTCAGTGCTGTTTTCAATTGCCTGCAAAAAAATACAGGCAGCTCAGTAGGGATTTAATTTTTCAATTCATGCTTTCTACTTCTAGACCAGACATAACCTCTTGACAACCGCAATTCAACAAGCTGAATCAAATCCCGCCTGAGCTGACTGCATTTTTTTCAGCAGGCAATCAGGCACAGCACTGGGCATGCAGTGTTTAATATGCATGAAATAAGGTATAGAATATACCCTAGATATATAGGGTATGAAATAGGGTATAGAAATGTACCATAAAATTACAGTACAGTCTCCTTGATGGAAAATCATATTATATCTAAGTGTATGACAGCACACAACCTCGACCAGCTCGGTGATCAAGTGGTCAAGACGTCTGCACTAGAAAGCAGGAGTCGGGGGTTCAAATCCCGCCAGAGCTGGCTGAATTTTCGTTCATCAGGCATCTGGCAAAGCACTGAGCACTTGGTGTTGATCACGTCGAGCAGGGCAAACCTCAATGAACAGAAAATGAAGTCGGACAGGCCCATGGTCGCAGCAAGCGGTCTGGCCTCTGCATGACCCTGTGTATGCAGAGGAGAGGCCGGGGCCAGACCCAATTGCTGACAACGCATTTACACACCTGGAGTGACTGCAACTGAAGACGTACAAACTCGGCTCGGTTGCTGGGCTGCAGATGGGCCACAGAGAACGACCCCACATACTGCAAGGAAAAGGAACAAATAATAAAACCATGAAAATTCGAGTCTGATAACGCCAACAGGTTTCAAATATTGTAGGACAGTGGGAGGGGAAGGACTGAACTGCGTGTATCCCACAATGAACCAGTGGGTGCCAGGAACTGAACAACAAATTTTGAAATTTCCGGTAATATAGATTTTTGAAATAGTGCTGTTGGAATGGAGACACAGAATGTGGAGATTGGTTCACGCATGTGAACAGTTTTAACAAAAATGGCGCAATAAACTTTCAAAAGATTCATTCTGATTTCTGACTCCTACTAAAAAGCAATAACCCCAATACAATATACAAGGATACATGTGCACTCATAAAAAATAAAAATAAAAATACATAAAAATGCAAATGTACAATGTAAATGCATGTGTATTACATGTATCGGTACCTGCCCAAATGGACTTTTTCGGACCTTCATAAATGTTGATCCTTTGATCCTTTCTCAAACTCAAAGGCAAGAATCAATTGATTTGAACATTTGATGATAGCACACAAACGTACTTTGCTCCAAATGCATCTTGTGAAGTACATGTACATGCATGTCCAGTATACATGTATGCTTCAAGTTCAATTTAGCGTATTACGTGTGCGCATGTGCACCATTATGTGTACAGTATGTCAATCATTTGTACATTGTACATGTACAGTACATGTACACCGTACATGCAAAACTATGCCTGAACATGTGCATGTGAACAATGTACACAAACTACATAATATTGAATACAGACATTGCATATTACAGTGTACAGCAAGACAAATTTTTATGCACTTTTCACGTGCACACGACAGCTTCAATACAGAATGACACTGAGTCACACCAGTCCCATTTCTGTTTTAAGAGGAAAAAAAAATCAACAAATTCCTGGGGATCTCAGCACAAGAATTGTTCAGATGTCTGCAGATTATCACCAGCCAACCTCGCCCCGCATCCTGGAATTCCATCTCTGTTGCCCTCAATGACCCATGACTTCATAACTCCTCCACAATGGTCCTGCCGTCTCCCACTGTGAAAAATCCCCAGGTGCTCAAAGTACGGCCAGCAAGGTCATACATGTACATGTACAGTGTACAAGTATAAGTACACGAATACAAGTCAATTTGAAATTACTGTATATTCTACTCAAGTACATTTACCTGTACTACATGAACAGTGTCTGTACAATGTACATTGCATTAGAAATGGTCGTCTCCTTCCTAAATAGACAGAAGTGGCCACAAATGTTTAGTTCAGGCCTGTTCAGCTTCTGTATTTACAGCTTGCAAACTTCACACTGTACAAAGCACAAATGTCCACAATTTAGAGCATCTGATGTACCAATCTTAGCAGGACCTCTCCCAAATGTACTGTACATGTACATGTAGGCCTACCGGTACATGTACACGTACATGTACATGTACATGTATGTGTACATGTAGGCCTACATGTACAGTATATAATCCATAGCCTAAGACATCCAGGGTTTTCCTCAGGATCATATCGGTTCTTGGAAATAGAAGGGCCATTTTTGTGATAACTGTATGTGAATTGGGATCCCACCTTTGCCAATGATCCAATTGAGGTGTTTTTCTAATAATGCTTTTGGAATCTAAGGTAGTAGGTAGCCACTTCCAAGGGAACCTTAACCTTGACACCCCAAAACTTTACAGTTCTCTCGTCTGTTTCTGGAGCTCCTCTTCAATATCTCCTGTACTTTATCCCCCTACCCTGCTGTCACTAGATGCAGCAACGCCAATCAATAGGCAGACCTCACATCCCTAGCTGTGTCGTCCATCGAGACAGACTCTGGCTTAACCCCTAATGACATCCAGCGTCAGATGTCAGACAGTATTTAGGAAGAAGAATTCTTGAAGTCTCAGAGGAAGGACTCTCACTCTCCCCCATTTCTCCCATCTTTGTTGGACTTTTGTAGTAAAAAATGAAAACCAAAGTTACAAAAAAATCCCAACTATGCCTGATGATTGGGAAACCAGGTTTTGAAACTTGAGCATTAGGACAATCCTCAAAGGACCTTTCTCATAGGCAGTAAGGTGGAATGAATTTGAAATTGATGACATGAATTAACATCGTAGAGTAAGATCCACTCTGTTCTGGGGTGATATTTTAATTTTTTTAAACGTAAACAAAAAACCTGCTAGCTAACAGAAATGGCTAAACAGCCTAAATAATTTAAAAAAAAAAAAATTCCCCTAAATTTTGAGGGGTTGACATTTCCATCTCAATGAAAGAGAAAGGTTTGAGAAGAGTCCTGCTATGATCAAATCATTAGGCCCTCTGACTTTTTGAGGTGTGTTCATTTTCATTTGAAGAAAAATGCTCGTCATCCTAATCATAATTTTCTGGGTTGTGCACTTGTGCTTTCAACAGAAAAAAAACAATGGCAAAAGCATTGCAACTTGCCCGGCACAGAGTGGCAGTCATCTGTCAAGTGTACAGTACAAATGCAGTTTTCATGAATTTTTGCTCAGGAAAGCATAATTCTACCATGTTGGGACACGATGTGTGACATGAAAGTGAAAAATTCAAATTAATTGAAAAGCTATTCTTTTGCACTTTTTCATAGGCATAGAATTTCCTTACCAACTAATCATGAAGTAATTGTATTTAAGAAATAAAATGTTTTGGGTTTTTTTACCTTGACCTACAAAGTACAAATACATGTACAATCAATGACAAAGAAAGAAAAAACTAAGTCAATGTCAGTTCATTTCTTCTCATTATTTTAACATGCATAACGTGATGTTTATTTCCACAAAGTTACATAGAACTCAAGTTAGCAGAGAAATGAGTATGACCGTTTATTGATGGAAATCCACAAAGGTCTTCTCATAGAATGCTAATTATCAAAGACAAACATTTCATTGGTTTTAAATGCATATACATGTACATGTATGATCTTCAAAAATTCATAATTTGTGAAAACTTTAGAACTGGCAAATGATATACAAGATTAGTGAGTTGAAGCACAGATGTTAAAATGGTCCATATTTCATCAGCACTACAATGCACTGAACTTTCGAGTGATCAAAATGGCATATGTGTACTAAACAAGCTTTTTTCATAACTTATGATATGCACAGATGTAAAAATACATGTTTGCTTAACAATGAACATATTGACTAATACAATACCGTGTAACTGTTACATTGTATGTGCAGTTTACTAAGACTATCATTGAATCTAATTATTTACAATTTCATAAGGTGATATAAAAAAAATGATGCAAACTGCTTACTGACTAAAATTACCAAAATGTAAATCTAAAATTTAGTGGGCCGGACGTTTCGATCCTAGCAGGACCTTTCTCTGCCTTTGAGAAAGGTCCTGCTAGGATCGAAACGTCAGGCCCACTAAATTTTATATTTACAATTTCATACAATACTGAATATTAAAGCTTTACATAATACTAACCAAAGATCTTATAGTGATCAAAGTGCACAAGATGGGTAAAATGGGTTACTCTGAGCTAGGCAAAATGTGAAGTACGCACTGGATGCCATTTTAGTAAGCAACGGAATTCGTCGCCTGCTTTCGGTGCTCCGAAAATGTAGCGGGAGTCACAAACAGTAACAAAGATACAACTTTGGATGCGTGAACAGAATGTGATAACTTTTGATGTGATGTGACCACGAAATGGAGAAAATGTGTGTGACTTTGCTTACTAAAATGGCGCCCAGTGCGTACTTCATCCAAATGCGTGTGATCTCGCAAGAGTAGGCTGATACTAAATGCGTCTTGTATTTATGGGTTTATTGCTCATGCTGAAAGACTGTCAACTTCAACGTGGGCAGAAATCTGTTTTCATTACTGTATGTACATTATTAACACTATTGCCCTTGGATGCAGTCAGGAGCGTGAACATCTACAAATCAAGAAATGGACATGTATCGCTTTAAAAGACAAGGCTGTCTGTTCTTTGCAATTTTTTTTAAATCTACAGCCACACTACCAGCATCAGTAATTAAGTTATGGAAATCCAGTACCTAAAAAAACATAATAGCACAAGCATAATCACACAGTGACACACACACACACACACACACTAGAAAGGATTGATTGAGCTGTTTGGCAAGTGAACATTAAATGTGCTTCTTTCATCTAAATGATTATCCTTTTAAATAAATGTATCCCTTAAAGCTGTCAAATTTCAAGAAAAGCTGCAATGTTTCATAATTGTCCAATTTCAATATGATTCCAACCAATGCAAATATACGTGGTACATTACAAAGTATGTCTTGTGTCTTTAATGTCATTGAGATTTCATACATTTCATTTTGTGTCTTCCTTCAGACATTTTGTTAAAGCCAAGGACACATCCTGGACTACCTCCTTTTAAAAGCCATCTGTCATCTGTCATCTGTAAACATCAAAATAAGAGGACAAAAGTTAATACTCTTACACTGTATACAAATTGTTTATGTTAAATAAAAAAGGGAATTGTTTGCTAATTGTCCGCAATTACTGAACTACATAATTTTATGCAATGTACCTTTGTAATTTAGCTCTGTACCAGGTGAGGGGGCTGGACTTGATCACAGAGTTTCATCTGGACTGGTCTCTTCTATATTGGTTGCCATTGGTACTGCACTGGTATCTTCATCGTGGCCTTGGAGGAAGCAAAATTGAAAAATGTTAAAAAAGAGAATCGATATTTTCACATTTTCCATAATTACAATTTAACAAAACTGTTTCATAGTTTTTCAAAGTTTTTGCTAAGTACATGTACCTTTGTTACTAATCCCTGCACCTGGAGAGTAGACTGGACTGGTCATTTCTGGATTGGTTTCCTTTGGTAATGTACCGGTACCTTCATCTTGGTCTTGAGGACTTGTGCACCTTCCTTGTGCCATCTAGGGTCTTGGCTTCACGCTGTCTGCAGCGGTCTGTGTCTCCGCTTGAAATGTGAACAATTGTACATTAGAAGTGATTGCACTGTTCATCCGTTGTGTTTCCTTGTGTCAATTTAGCTTTGCAAAAGTTGATCATACAGCCGCATTAGCTATGTAAGCTTGGCGAGAGTCTTCAGCCATTGATGTCATTCTCTTTACAACAGCTCTCTCGCCATCAGAGTGTCCCTTCCCATGACGGGGAGCCAAAGCACATTCATATCCTTTTGCCACTGCTTGTAAAACAGATGGGAGCCTCTTCACTTTCTCCATCAGTTCACTCAAGAGCTGGGCAAGTGTTCCCTTCTTTAATACCCGCATCTTACAACTGATCATTCACTTCCATGTCTTGGTCATCTGCTCCTCTTTGACGGTCTCCCATCTTGTCCACTTTATGTCCTGTGTGCTGTCTAACCTCTTAGAGGTGTTCTTGCAGCTTCTTGATGCCACATTATCTGCATCTTCTTTCAATGCATGATGGCCCTTTATATTTTCCACGCTTTTGACACATTGTGATGCCGTCGGCGGATACGTCATTAAGTCCTTTGATGACGCACTGAGGTTTCATCAATCTTCTAGATAGAAAATTGAGCACCTTCAATATCAAAGTGATATTTTCACACTCTTCACAGAGGCACCCAGAATGCTTGATACTTGCCATGGTTTTGATATGTTTTGGCCTCAGCTTGAACAAAAAAGACATGCCTACTTTCACCTTGGGGAAGCTCTTCTTGGAGTCAGAGTAAAGAAGTTGGATTGTTTTTTTTTCTAAAACCCTTGCTTTCTTCATGGTTCTTTTGCTGATGGTCTTTTGATCTGGCATTTCCATTGAGTTCATTACACAGAAGTTAGAAATTATACTCTTTGATGCTGAAGATAATGAAGGACCATTGCAGTACTGCAGTGGCTGCTCTCATGCTTTGACAATTTTTAGCGAAACAACAAGTTTTGTGCACCCTCTCCTCTGCAGACTGTATTTCTTCTGGCAGCCAAGAGAAGCAAATGTGCAACGCTGCATTTGGTTGCTTTTCCCAGATTTCTTCTTTAATTCTTGAAGGCGCTTTTTTGCACTGCTGACTATTATTCCGTCTATATCCTTTGATTGAGATGTGTTTTCAAATGCCTCCATGGCTTTTTGTTTACGTGGTGAAGCGTTGGTTCTCAAGTCATTGACAGTCTGTGCATACAAACATGGTTTTGTTGAAATCATGGAACGAGCTCTTGACAGCGATTTACGTCTTGCATCTGATTTGAGAGTTGCGCTTACTTCGTCTTGTTCCATCTTTATTTCTCCTTCTTCTGCATCCCTTACTTCCTCCTTTTGTTTCTCCAGCTTCTTTTGTTCTTCCTTTTCTCTCCTCTGTCGACTCATTTCTGCTATCAATTCCAACTTTTCTCTCCTTTTGTCCCTCCTCTTCCTATTTATTTCTTCCCTCTCTTCCTTGCTCCACATGGCACGTCGGTTTCGTATATATTCAGCTTGCTTCTTACGCTTTTCTATTGTAGTCTCTGCTCTTCCTCTTGATAAACATCTTGGTGGTTCAATCTTGGCAGGTTCTTTGATCTTTGCTTCTTTTCGTCTGGCTCTCATCTTCCTTACTCTGATAGCAGTTTTTTTGTTGGTCTCTTTCTTCTGTTCTTCTGTCATATTAAGGCGTGAAATTTGTTTATTTACCGCATCCACCTTTAGAAATACTTGATAAGCAGCCGGATCTCTGAGTTTTAGTTTTTGTCTATAACTAAGTTTCTTGGTGGACTTGTTTGCTGTGTCCATACTCTTTGGTCGCTGTACTTCTGGCTCTTCGGTTTTCTGTGAGATCAAGTTTCTTAGTGAAGACCTACATGGTTTACTTGTCACATTTTTTTCCTTTAAGGTTTGGGGTTTTGATCTTGCTTTTGGCTTGCCGTTGGTTTTTGCATCGGCTTTGTCATATTTCCACTTGCTGCCTTGATTCAGTCTTATCCTGAGGTTCATGGACCTTGCCATCATTGACTTCCTTCAGGGCCTAATGCATTAAAAGAAGCAATAAAAAAACACAGAAAAATACATAAGATATCCTGTTGCAAGGAAAGGGAATTTCCAATCATAGCAACCATTGTTATAATATATTTCTTTCTTTTTTTATTTGAGAGCCAAAGTTTTGAAGAAAAAAACTTAAAATGAATTGTTCAATTTGAAGACCATTTTAGCAAAAAAACAAACTTAAGTTTTTATTTTTTCTTAAATATGACTGTCCCTTGTATGGACAGTTTAAACTCGGGCAACATTGTTCCGAAAATCCCTATTTACATGTACTTTTTTCTGGCTCAGCCAGTTGTGCAAAAATGTAACGAGTGATTTTGCATGAACAACTGTACATACATGCATGTGTACACTCACCACAGAAATTAAAACACTGCCTTCATTTCTTGCTCGATGTGATAAAAATACTAAACAATATATTAATAATATTTTGGGAAAAACAATCGCCTTTCAATTTAAGAAAATTCACTATTGATAATAGGTACATGGATGTACTAGTCCAAGTAATTTGGACCCTTACAATCACCTTTTTTTTATTTTGAGGTGGTCGGGCGATAGTATCATATTAGGGACCAAGCAATCCCGTAGGGTAACACCAGCCGTTCCCGTTTTTCGACTCCCCGCAACCGAAATCCCCAGATTTTTTCCCAGTGAAACCATTCCATACGGCCATTTTTTGATTAAGTGAGAATCACAGATTCCTATGGTAACGCCAAACATCATTGATTTGCGTGTACCGTATACCATTTCAATTTGAAATCAAAGATGGGTGCCTTTTCACTCGTCGGAAGGGAGAGAATCTTCTCGATCAACGGAGGTGAAAATTCTCATTTTTCCCCAAACGTGAATAAAACAAATTACCCGGTACCAGTTATTGAAATCTGTGATTCTCACTGAATCCAAAAATGGGCGCATGGTATGGTTTCACTGATATTTTTGGGGTAAAATCTGGGGATTTTGGTCGGAGGGAGTCGAAAAACGGGAACGGCCGGTGTTACCTTGCGGGATTGCTTGGACCCTACTTCATGTGGTAGTCGCCTGACCCCTCAATTAAAAAAAAAAGGCCGATTGTAAGGGTCCAAGTTACCGGTACACTAGTCCGAGTAACTTGGACCCGACAAGTCACCCTTTTTTTATCGAATTTTGAAATTTTGAGGGACACGTCATAGGTGACTGTAGGGTCCAAGGATCATGGCTATGCTGCATCGTCTCAAATCTCTGTAATGTCATCTTTGAAAAATACCCCCGACCGAAATCCCAAGATTTATCCCCAAAACACCCGTGAAACCGTCCCACACGCCCATTGAGGATTCAGTGAGAATTACAGATTCCAATACTGGTCATTTTGTTTTACTCACGTTTGGGAAAAGGGAGATAATTCCCCTCAGTTGACCGAGAACAGGTCGACGAGCCGAGTTGGGGTTGCCATCTTGGATTTGAAAACTGGATGACGTCACCAGGTCTGGGTGCGGAGTGGTCTGCAGAAGTGTGTGCGCGCGCGGTGCGATGTACCGGACGTTGCTTTGCACTGGTGTTCAGGAAACAGTCGTAGGGCTTAACGCGTGCAAGCGCGCGCACACACTTCCGCAGACCACTCCGCACCCGGACCTGGTGACGTCATCCAGTTTTCAAATCCAAGATGGCCACTCCAACTCGGCTCGTCGACCTTTTCTCGGTCAACTGAGGGGAATTATCTCCCTTTTCCGAAACGTGAGTAAAACAAAATGACCAGTATTGGAATCTGTAATTCTCACTGAATCCTCAATGGGCCCGTGGGATGGTTTCAAAGGTGTTTTGCGGGGTAAATCTGGGGATTTCGGTTGGGGGTATTTTTCAAAGATGACATTACAGTGATTTCACACACTGCAGCATAGCTAGTCCGAGTAATTTGGACCCTTACAATCACCCTTTTTAAAAAAAATTAGGTTTCAGGCGATGTAGGGTCCAAGGAAAACTGCTCGGAAACCCGAGAAACTAACTATGTGTTCGACTCCATGACTACCCCCGACCGAAACCCCCAGATTTTACCCCGAAAACACCCGTGAAACCGTCCCACGCACCCATCTTTGGATAAAATGAGAATCACCAATTTCAATACTGGTCATTTGTTTTACTCACGTTTGGGGAAAAAGGAGAAATTTCCCCAAAGTTATCAAGAAGATTCTCTTCCGTCCGACGAGCCAATATGCGGCGGCCATCTTTGATTTTAACGGCACAAGCAACCGCTACACGCAAATTGATGACTTTTTGACAGGTCCGTGTGTGCAGTGGGTCTGTGTGAGTGTGTGCGCGTGCACATACGCGTTGGCCCCTATAGTCGTGCAAAACGTCATCGATTTGCATGTATACCGTTTCAATTTGACCCGATACTGTTAACATAATTTTCGGGACTCATGCCGCTGGCCGTTATTGCGACGATCGCACTTCATGCGATGCACTACAGTGCATCGTCTCGGTTAATAATCCAAAACATGAAGACTTGAATTTTTCGAGAAACATTTGAAGTTACTGCTATGCACCACACTCACCGCGTATCGTTGCATGCTTTGCGCCGTTCATGAAACAGTCATGGGCTCAACGGTTGCAGACCCACTGCGCACACGGAACTGTCAGAATGCTATTTTTAGAAAAAAAGATGGCCGCCTTGTTTTGGCTGTCGCACGGGCGAAAGACCTTCTCGATCAACTGAGGGTATTTTTGCCTTTTTTTCCAAAACGTGAGTAAAGCAAATGACCAGTATAAAATCCTTGATTCTCACTGAATCCAAACATGGGCACGTACTGACGTAGGACGGTGATACGTGTGTTTTCGGCGGTAAATCTGGGGGTTTGTGTTGGGTAGTTTTTCGGTCGAAATGTTTTTTGGCAGTTTGTACAGATAATCCATATTGGAACACTGATTGGCTTGTACCCTACATACAGTCACCCGAAACTAAAAATTTCAAAATTCGATAAAAAAAAGGGTGACTTGTCGGGTCCAAGTTACTCGGACTAGAGTCAGTGGTAGCATGGGCGACGCGGCCTTGGTTCAGTCCGAATGGTCAGAGTAACTTGGACCCGAAAAGTCACCTTTTTTTATCGAAATTTGGATTTTGGAAGGGTGAATTGTCGGGTCCAAGCATGGTCCAAGTTACTCGGACTAGCTTTGATCACGAAGGTAGCGATGTTATTTGGACCATGGAGCTATAAAAGAGAAGGAGTTCGAACGAACCGCCAAATCCCCTTAAGACATAAGCAGCCAATTAGGAAGAAGTCTGGCAGTGCACAAACCCAGTGAAGGCCACCCGCTGCGCGAACAGATGTTCGGCCGCGATAAGGGTCTTTGTGCACACACTCCCACGCCGCGCATAGCCTTACTGGAGTAATGAAATCACATAGTCTTTTCCTCTCCAAGAAAGTGGTGGTAGAACAAACGAAACAAGTACACATGCGCAGTAGTTTTTAAGCCACATGTACTATGCGCCATATTGACTTCCGATTTCTGTGCAGTTTTCTGATTAGAACGGTATTTTTCGCGTCGAAATTGGACCTTCCATCGCCAAGTTACGGTAAGTTTATGTGATATGTTATCTGTAGAAAAGTATTTTTTTGCAAAATGATCATTTTAATAATTGAAACGGTTCCGAAGGGTTCCGAAAGATCAATCTTTGTCGAAGCATGAAGAGACATTTCCTCTTTCAGTTCGTGTGAGGCGTGTTACGTTGCGGGGTATTGCGGAGATTTTATGGTGAAAAGAAAACGGACATTTTTTTTTTTTTTTCAGCTCGGACATCGATCAAATACTTTCCCGTTGGATCATGGTTGGAATCTTGAGTTTTAGAATTCACCCTTTAATTAAAAAAAAAATCCCAGTAGGGCCTACTTTGCGTGTTTGCAATGCCATAGTTCAAGCTGATTTTGTTCTCACAATTTTTTGATAAAGATATATTTTTTATTTGATTGAAGTGTTCATAATTCCACCTTTTAAAAAATAATAGGCGAAATGTTCCTGGCCTGTTCGTTTTTGCATAGTGGCTATTCTGTTCAGCTTTTGGTGGTTGACTTGAGCCCCATTTCATCATAATTTACTAAGGCTCAAAATAGGCCTAGTCCCTTGATTTTTTGTTTAATACTTTAGCCTTCCTTTTGATACATATAATTATAATTTTATTGGGTATTAAGTTTTCCCCCATTTGGTCTGGTGTATTTTTGCTATTTGTTTACACATTTGTTAGTAAGGAGTGTTCTTTCAACAAGAAAGAATGATCACAGGACTAACAGGAGATTCACAGGGAATTATTTGTGTATGATATTGCACTCCCCTCCAAAAAACAAAGTAAAAATAAAAACCAAACAAAAACAAACAAACAAAATAAAACAGTATAGAACTACAGTATCGTCACCCTGTTTTCATGATAACTTTGACCTTTTTTTTCCTTGCCCTTACAGATCTTTCAATGAATCCACATCAAGATTGTTTGCTGCCTGTCTGTCGCTTATGTGGTTTTCATCGGGCTCTTCCTGAAGATAGGCACCCTGTACCCAAAGAACAGTACAAGTCATTGATCGAAACAGGTTTGAGTGTTTGCGTTGAGGCTGACGTGAGAGGAATTCATCCGCCCTATATCTGCAAGATTTGTGTAGTGAAGCTACAGAAGTGGAAAGCAAATCACTCTAAACGGAAGAAAGCTGTGCTGAATATTCACGTCTTTGAATTTAGCAAATCAGAATGTGAGCAGTGTTGTGCTGTCAAAGTTACATTGGAAGACCACTGCGCCAAAGCTCGTCAGTTTCCCTTAATGGTATGGCAGGGTCCTGATCGAATGAGAGTTTTAAAGATTGACGAGATGGGATGTCCAATTGTTTTTTTAACAATCCTGGCCAACTTTTCTTGGCAGTTGGATGTTGATGGCATTGCTTGCGAGAATGATCATGTTCTTTGCCAAGGATTTCCGGAGCACTTCACCGAACAAGACACATTTGTGATGTGCAGCAGGATCCATGGATTGAATGTCTGCCCTGGGAATGCAGATTTTGATGAGCTTGTAGCTTCCAAGAGAGGAGACGAAGGACAAACGCCAGTTAGAATAACAGAGTTTGATGTGTTTGTTAATGGAACAATCCGACACAAGAAATGCCTACTCATGATTGCTTCTTCTGAAAAGAGGTGCAGTGTCTGCAAAATTCACCGAGGAGATTTGTCTTCTGCACTCGGCCGACTCAGGGGCAAGCAGCACCGCAGCGGATCTGCAACCTCAAATGCCCCAAATGCTTCACTGTCACGGCAGCAACTTGAGGAAAAGGTTGTGGGTCTGCAGACAGAACGCAGGAGTCTGCTGAGGAAGAGGGCAACACTTGAGGCACGGATCTCTTCAATGCTGCAAGAAGAAAGCCTCACACTTACGCCAATACAGGAGGAAGGTATGACAGCTACCTTCAACAGCAGTGAGGAGGAAATCAGTGCTTTGCTGGTTGAAGACTCTCCTGCGAGACTGCTCTGGGAGCAGCAGAAGAAGTCAGCTTTATCGGGAAAACAGATGAGATGGCACCCGGCAGTAATAAGGTGGTGCATTGCCGTCCAGTCCAAGTCAGCATCGGCTTATAATTTAATGCGACAGGCTGGATTCCTACGCTTACCCCACCCTAGTACTCTTCACTCCTACACCCATTTTGCAGCACCAACGACTGGCTTCAATGCTGCAATGTTGAAGAGGATTGTGGATGACCAGTCCATCAGGTCTAGCCCCGACAGTGAGGACAACAATGTTGTCCTCCTGTTCGATGAAATGAAAGTAAAGGCAGGTCTGGTGTATTCCGTCAGGTCAGGACGGATTGTGGGCTTTACGGATGTTGGGGAGATTTCAAATGAAATCAACCGCTTTGAGCGCCGTTGCAGGGGAGAGGAGGAGGCACAGATAGCCACCCATGTGTTAGTGGTGATGGTCAGAGGGCTGGACAGTTCCCTGCACGCTCCAGTAGCAGTATATCCCACAACAGGAGTCACAGCTGAACAGTTATATCCTTGTTTGTGGGAGTGTGTAAACATGGCTGAAACTGCTGGAATGACGGTTAGAGGTTTTGTTTCTGATGGGGCATCGTCTAACAGAAAGTTCTACCGACTGCATGAGGCCAAGAAACAGGAAGGTGGCACTACCTCAATCACGTATGCAACAAAGAGCCACATAAACCCATCCCGGAAGGTATTCTTTATCTGTGATGTCCCCCATCTTATGAAGACGACAAGAAATAACTTCGAAAACTCTGGCTACAACAACTGCACAAGAAAGTTATTCGTAAGTTGAGAAAATAATTTAACCAAACAAAAAAAGAGTAAAAACCCAACCATATAACATGAACAAATGAAAATGCAAATGGTATCGAGTGGAAGTTTAAAACATTGCACATGGTAATAATCATAGTTCACAAAGTTAGTAACAGTTAATCATTAACTAAAGTAGTTCTATGCCACGATACACAAGACACAAAACTGCTAAAACTGAAAAAAAAAAAAAAAAAAAAAACCTAGTCACCAAACTGATCCTCCTTCGGGTAAAGTTGACGCCTTACAAGTACTTTTCCAAAATGAAAAAAAAAGGCCATTCACTGTTTTTATTTATACACTCTTTGATTGTTCTCATATTCCCAACAGTACAACAAACAGGACATCAAGTGGACCCACTTGTTGGATCTATATGATTGGGATGTCGGTTTGGAGAGGAGTTCGCCTGGACTGCGTAAACTTCATAAGGTGACTTATGAACACCTGCATCTGTCTCCAACCCTCAGAATGCGAGTCTACTTGGCAGCACAGGTAAATCTATCATTTTAATGAATCCCAGGTCTGGGGGGGGGGGGGGCTTTTCTATTGCTCTTTCCATCCAAGCCTAAAAACCTGATACTGTATTACTTTTGTTTTTATAGGTACTTAGCAGCACTGTTGCCAATGCTTTGGAGATGTACGGACGGACTGGAACAGCATCAACTGTGAAATTCATTAGAATGTTCGACCAGTTCTTTGACTGTTTAAACGTTTCTAACTTACATCAGGCACAGCGGACCAGAAAGCCAGCCTTGGCTCCTTACACAAGCCCAGACGATTGGCGATTTGATGTAAGTTCTAGTTCTATTATCATGCAGAAGATGCTTAATTGCTGGATTAAAAAAAAAATGCTCCAAGAAGTCCTCAAAGTGCATTTCTAATTGCATTTTCTGCTGATACAATGTATTCAAATATACATGAAAAAAGGAAGTCCAAATTATTCAACAAGACTGTTACAAGTTGAATATTGCTTTGCTTCATTTGCTACATTCCTGTGTATAGTCCAGAATGTACTTTGAATATTTCTTTCTTTTTAATTTGGAGTGTTTAATTGTTGATGCCCTTTGCAGTGGCTGATGAAAGACTTCCTGGGCTTTCTCTCAGAGTGGGAGAATGAGGTCAAAGAGCTGCCAAATGTCAACTCTGCTGTACGCAAGAAGATGTGCCTTAGTAGTGAAACTCTTGAAGGGCTGCGGATCACAGGTACTATTTTTTGCTTGCATTTGTTAATGTCATGTTTTATATTGTTTATCATGAGCAAGGGCCGACAATGTAAAAAAAAGGAGAGCTTTCATTGAAGATGTCTTTGCCTTGAAAAATTAGGGGACCTGACGTTTCGATCCTAGCAGATCACCTAAAATTTACGTTTTGAATTTTGGTCACTTTAGTCAGCAAGCAGTTTGCAACATTTTCTTGTAAATTACCCCAAGATTTTTTAAGCAAAGTAACACATTGGACATAACAGTACTTCTGGGGTCTAAGTTGAGGATGGAGCACAAGTGTTGCGAGCGTAATGAGGCTTGTAATGCTGTGGTCCTACTTTTATCCTGTTTTTATGAAAAATTGTTAACCCACTTTCCACCTACTGTTTGACATTGGTTGGTGTACTTGAAAGCCTACACTCATTGTTTTGGTTTTTGCTTCTTTCCCCCCTTGCATATTAGTTTACTCCTTTGTTGAGCTGTTCAAGGACTTGCTGAACACTACCAGCATGCGCTTTCTTCTCAGTGAAAAACTGAATCAAGATCCACTCGAAGAATACTTCAGCAAGCAACGCAGTACAGGAGGGGCTTCTGACAACCCAACTGTAGAGCAGTTTACCCACAATGTGCTCGCTCTTCATGTTGCTGCTGGTAGCGTAAGAGCTTCCAAACGTGGCAATGTCAGGAACAAGGAGCGTCAAGAGGAGGGTAATATCCTGGATGCTACCCCTCTCCCAAGAAGATAATTTATTTGGGGTTATGCGAGTCGTAACTGACATAATAGTGATTACCAGTACATGTACATTTTGCATTCCGGTGTCATGTATTTGTAAAAAAAATTCCAAATGCTCCTTGAATCTGTAATTGATCTGCAAAAGCTTGTGACTGAAAACTTCTGTATGGACTAGCAGAGAGTAGTCAGTTGTGCAATGATATGTAAGTCCTTAACCTTTAACTGCTCCAACCGAAAGTTTACTCATCAAGATGCTGTGTCATTCCTGTGTTTGGATGTTAACAGCATAAATTAAGGACGTTATGAATTCACATTTGGAAGTAATTCTTTATTAACTTTTGGAAGTGAACAGTAGATTACCCCTTAATTGGTGACTCATGATGGTTATCACTATGGAGTTATGCTCTCATAATGCTATAAAAAGCAGTCGACCTCATTTAAAGGTTTTGAGTCGAACAAAATTTAAGGCTCCATAAGTACTGATTGAAACTGACATCTTTTTGTTAAAAACACACATTTATATTGACAGTTGTGATCTGTGAAATCCCTTCATATGGTGAGCTTTCAATTGATATGGACATGCTAATGTTTTCAGATATAGCCCATTTATGATTCAATATTGTTGACAACATGAATCTAGGTTGTCTAGAATCTCAAATTTAACAGTTTGGAAAACAGGGCAGTGTCTAGATCAATTTGAAGTTGATATGCACCAGATCACATCACAATTTTTGAAAATGGCAAAGAAAACTGGGCCAGGACTCACTACTGTACCAGCGCTGGTACGGTAAATCCAGAGGTCTCATTTCAAGTCCAGGTCCAGTCAAAGTTTTCTTTGCCATTTCAAAAAATAGTAAATAAACGCTCCTTTATTTTGCAGATTCTAAGTTTACCTGTATATAATTTTGTTCTTTTCATGTGGAACTTGATTTGGATGCCAAGTCTTTCCGTAAAGCTTTTTCAGCCTTTTTGGACACTTTTTTCTCTGCTGCTGTCTTTTTGGCAGATGATTTTTTCAAATCTAAATAAACCTTAATGAAAGCTTTACATCTTATTTTAATGTAGTATGTTACAATTAAATCTAATAGGCTCTTTGAATTCGACCCCTGAACTTTACTCTCAGTCAAACTGCACCAGTAGGTGTGCACTCGTTTTTGGGCCATCACTTTATCAAACAGCATGCTTTTAATGTTAAGTCCAGGGTACTTGTCTAAATTTGCTTTAGTTAACAAAGTTCTGCATTCATTTTCAATAGTCCGAAAGAACAAATACAAATCATCATCAATTATATACAAACCACCACGATTCTGTAATCTGATCCACTCATTTGTGTAGTCCAAGAAGGTTTTCACATTATTACAGCTAGACACTTTCCACGATGATAATAATTTACAGTATACTTCAGCTACTTTATTTTTGTGTGTCTGGAATTTTTTGAACAAGGCAAAAGGTATGTATCCAGCTACATATCGTAAAACTTGCTCCTCCTCACAAGAAATCTGTTGGTTTTCCTTTGCTTTAGACGGTTTGTTTAATGAATTTGATTCAAGATCTTTGACAATAAACTCTAGAATGAAATGCAGTATTTGGTTAAAAAGAATACGTGAAGGTTTAGCGTTTTCTTGTATCCCTAGTGAACAAAGAAACTCAAGCCACTTATTGACATGATCCTCATCACACCTGAATTTTTCAAATGCATACCACATCTTTTCTGAGGCATCTGGTGCAAGTTTCTCAGAAATTCCTGCAGTTGCAACAAGCCAAATGTTAGTGGTGAGGAAAAGAGCAAAGTCATTGAAATGCAAGGTGTCAACATGGACTAGCAGTTGGTTGACTATCGCAATGATGCACAGAGCAATCGGGTAGCTGGCCGAATAAACAGGATGTCTGCAGATGTCGTTCAGGGCCTCCTGCAAGTAAGAATTGGCCTTGATCTTGGCATCTTTCTCTTGGAAGCTTGAGGAAATTCGTTCCACTATTTTGAGAAGGAAAAAAAAGGAAAAAAGGCCAATTTTAAAATGTTTTAAACGCTACAAATGGAGCGAATTTTAAGTACAGAATTAAGGTGGATACACGGTGGCACGACAGTTGCTGTCATGCATCGTATTTGTCGGCAATGCATGGCTTCTATACACTTAGTAAAAATTTAATCCCCTCCCCCTGCATGGAGTGGACAGACACAAAGCAAAAGGAACACAAGACAATAAACATTATATGACAGGAGGGAAACGAATATAGTCACTCAATTGACTCAAGAAAAAGAAACAACCAAAAAGAATCAAATTTGTACGAGATGGGAAAAGTTTTGGAATGGGTGCCAAGGATCTTATTGGTGTTTTGCGCTGCCTCTGTGTATTTTTCTTCTTTTTGGAGGCCAGGGTGAAAAAAAAATGGCCTGCAAATTGAAAGTGTAATTCACAGACTTTATCTTGGATGATTTGGTGCTAACAGACTGTATTTCAGGGGATTTAGGCCAAGCAAATAAAGGAGTCCAGTTGTCTCAACAGATGAGTTGTCCCAAGTCGAGTTGTTTGGATGGACAAGTTGGCGACAACCCACTTCCTCATGTAGGCTAATATTCTCATGAGTGAAGTCTAAATCTGTTTACCAGGTACCTATTTTCCGTTTCTTTTTCTGCTCCTTTGTCCCATCAGTGCTGCTTGTTTTGTTGGGTTGTCCCTTCACTCGTTTCTTGCCCTTGCAACTGTCATTTGAAGTTGAAGGCTGGCTTTCGTCTCCGTCAGTACATGTACTTGCAGTGGGGTTAGCACATGGGACTGCAGGGGCTGACTCGTCGGTGTCCAGTTCACGTGCTTAAATAGACCACAAAGAATACAATAATGAAAAAATAATAATAGAATCTAGCAAGCATGCATATCTTGTAGTCCGAGTAACTTGGACCCTTACCATTGCCTTTTAAAAGAATTCTTGAGGGGATCTGCCCCCTCAAAATATGTAAAAAAAAATATTGTAAAGGTCCATGTTACTTGGACTACCAGTACATGTACATGTCTTGTAAAGTTAGTAATAAAACTCCATGGTAGACCTAGACATGATTGGGAATTGTGAACTTTAGGACCCCCTGTTTTTCACACTTTTGACAAACAAGTAGGGCTACAACTTAGTACAAGAAATGCAATAATTCCCCCCCCCCAAAAAAAAAGTAGAATATCAATAAAATAGTTTCCTAATTGTGTTGACATATTTTTTGCGTCATTTAAGAGAGCAAATTCGGAGACAAGTGCGATACCTTTGCCTTAATTTTGCTTGTAGAACGAGCGCAAGTTAATTAGAGATTGCGATGCAGAGATCATGTAGCTGCCGTGGTTCTTGCCCCTTAATTTCCCTCTAAAACAAACCCTCTTTTTTTAGTACTACTAGTACATACTACTACTACTAGTTCTACTACTATTGACTATTGACTTTGTACTTATAATATTACTACTACTAGTCCAGGACAAGGTCCTTAGGCTACAATTAAATCATGGAGATAGTAAAGTAGTTAAGTATTACTTTTACTTTTTTTGAAAATGGCAATGAAATCTTTGACTGGAAAGTTTTCTTTGCCATTTTCAAAAATAGTTAAAAACGTTCCAAGCCAGTTTTCCTGTATTTGTTTTACTATACTATAGCTTCATGATTCAATCGAACCACTAAATGTTGTTGACAACTTTCTCAATCAGCTTAATGCCATCAATAACTGATTCATGTCTGCACTTACGAGATTTATCTGGTCGGCAGCGATCACATATCCACATATCCGGTATAGTTTCGGACGACAAGCCTACGCACTCGTAATGAAACCATTCCATCTCGCACAAGTCATTATCGCAAGCGATCATTTCTGTCGTCGCAGGCTGTTGGCAAATGCAGTACACTTTGTCACCGTCGTCGTTGTCGATTTCATCAGCTAATTCTTGCAAACAGACTTCGGCTTCTTCATCCGACAAATCACTGAAGTCAGACGCGGTGTAAAACTCGTCTTTCGAGTAAGCCGCCATGTTGGAAAATTTCACTAAACATCCCAGCGTGCTTTGCGGTAAGAGGCAGTTGCGTAATGAAAGAAAGCCTGCGGCGCAGTCTGCGGTTGATCGTTATCTCTACCACCAACTGTTTTACGAGCGCGGCGTGGGAGTTAGTACCTTTGATCTGGCTCCGTTCCAACTCCTTCCTTTTTATAGCTCCATGTTTGGACAGACAACAACAAGATGCATGTTTTTGTTGCGAAAAAACACGCAATTACTGTGTAGATAAGCTTAATAATAGCATGATAATATCTTACCTTTGCACGACGTACTCCGAATCTCCGATAAATGTTGCTTCTTCGACGTTACACAATTTATTCGACGTTACCTTCGCCTTGCTTTGCAAGTTTGCTTCACCCAGACACGATCCGAACAAAATGGCCGCTGTAACGTCACGTGGTCTTTGAGGAGGCCCCCCCCAAAAAAAAATTATGTAGCCCGTTCCATTATTATATAGGGATGGAACGTTCGCAATGTCGTCCCGAATGGTTCGACTGATACGGATTACCGCATGGTCATCGTGTCGGTAATTTTCAACTTCAAGGCGTATTTTGTAGGGATGTAGTATTTTTCTGTTTTCTATGGTTTATTGTCAAACTACATGTATTAAATGAATAACTAAGTATAGTATTATATCAACTTTTTTGTGGACCCCACCTGCTAAGTCGAATGGGTCAACTATGTTTTACATCGCATAATAAAGGCTTTGGCTTGGAAACTGCCGCGTTGCTTGTTTTGTACAAAGTTTTCATTCTGTGTTTAAAGTGATATACAAAAATGTTGCAAACTGCTTACTGACTAAAATCAAATTAAATCTCAAAATTTAGTGGGCCTGACATTTCGATCCTAGCAAGACCTTTTTCAGAGGTCCTCCTGTTCCTTGTTAGATGTTAGAATTTAGAAATGTCAGCTTAAAAGTGTCCCAATTTTCACTTTAAAAAAGTGCTTTGGACACCATAGGATTTCGTGTCATAAAAATAAGCGGACGCATGCGCTGTAAAATAAGTGGACGGAATTTGTTTTTCATGCTTTAAGTTGACTCACTTTGAAGAAATAGTGTATGTAACTATATGTACGTTAACAGTTTTTTTTTACCTTAAAATACTGATGGACAGTGTTTTTGCACGCAACCCAACCTAGTGGAATGACCCATATTTAAGAATAGGATACTTGGAAAGTTACCAGTACCAAAGTTCATGATACATGTAGTCCCAGTAACTTGGACCCGACAAATCACCCTTTTTTTATCAAATTTTGGCTGTGTTTCCTGTGGGCCTACTGTAGTCAGTAATTATTTTTTGCTATTAAGCCCTTTTCACACTAAAGGGCGAATCCCCCCCCCCAATAAATCCCTAGGGAATTCCCAGGGATTTTTTACCCCACCAACACCCCCAAAACCATTCATGCTGGACCCATTTGGAAACTCACAAGGACTCTATTTCCCCATGGAAATCGTAAAACACTGGGGTTTCCTCCTTCTATCCTATCCCCGGGGATTTCTTTGGTTGTGTGAATAGCCCGACCGAAACCCACAAGAAATCTTTGAGAAATCGCCGGGATTTAGTCTAGTGTGAAAGCCCATCTGCATTTCTAGTTCTACACTGCCAATAGGGACCAGCTCTCAAGAAAATCAATCCTCTGTCATAGTCTAGGACAAGTTTAGGCAAAGAAAAGAGTTGAAACATGGCTAATCCGAGCACTCATTGAGTCATTGAGTCCACAAAGATCAGGTGATTCCGCATGTAGTGTATACTTTTATAAACCATGTCTACATCTCTAAAAAATGTCTTATTGCCTGGAGCTAGTGGGACTCCCTGTTGGGTTGTGTTCACCTCGGCCTTGGATCTCAGCAGGGGGAGGAGACAGACTGGACTGGTACCCCATGTCCTGGGGCTTTCTTATGGCCCGTTACTTGAGTCCAAAAGTATGGCAAGTGTGTACAAGAACTCTGGGCCCCACTGCTTGGCATAAATAATTATACCCGTTGGTCAACTGAGCCCTGAAACCATGAGTCAGTGCCATGATTTGTGGCTGAATTTAGGATCTTGCTGCCAAACATTTGAAGGGGCTAAATGTTTGGTCTTAGCAGGACCTTTATTCTCAAAAAGTCTTGTACAGTGTAAATGAACATATAGTACATGTACATACAGTACATGTACTGTACAAACTTGCATACCGGGTACATAACATGTACACTATCTTGTAGGCTGAATAAGCTGTCTGGTGTATACTAACATGTACACGTACATGTACCGGTAAGTCCGGTGTATGCATTCTATAAATCTACAATGTACCTATGCTACAGGTACATATGTGTGAAATATCAAGCCCACATGTTAAAGATCAACACAATCCTCTACAATAAACTTGAGTCAATGCCTAAACTATGCAAGGTATGGATTTCATACATACAGTATAGTGAGCCGGGTAGTTGTCACTAACCATTACAGGATAACAATTTGTAATCAGCAAGTCATACTGTAGTACCATCCTCCATGGTAGTACCAAATGAACACTAGGTAATCATAACTTAGAATGTACAAGCTATCTATCACTGAGTTAGCCATTCTAAATAGAATTCAAACCTTCAAGTTACACAAAAACGTTGCCAACTGCTTAAAGAATTATACCAACAGGTATACATGTACCGTACATGTCCAGTATCTAGAAAATATAAAATACCTGACCTGATGTTTTGATTCAAGTACGTGTAGTCGTGTAGGACCAATTTCAAAGACTTTTGCCTTTGAAATACTCGGTAGGTCTTGGTGAACAACACTTCTGCTAAGATCAAAACATCAGGCCCTAAACTTTGTTGACTGAGGGTTCGAAACTTGTTTATTTTTCAATTGTCTATTCTCTAACAATACATGCTGTAGGTGCAGTATAGCAAAAGAGACTCTTTTGTGGGGAAAAATTACAAGGTGATCGGTATCTTATTTTGTCAAAGTTAAGATCTGGAACTGGAAGGCCTGGTAAACTTTATTGTACAATGATCAAAATAACAAAAGTGTTAAAATTAACTTAAAAAGGAATTAAAGGGCTACAATGAGTTAGTTATGTACTGCAGCTATTGTATTGATCAAGATGTGAGTTCACTTGAAGGTTTGCATGGAGGATTCACAAAGTAAAATATCTGTGGTGCCTGACAGGACTGAGGACACCATGTGCACAATCTCTTTCAAGAAGAGCCATTATAACTACCAGGTAAGTGTTTGAGTTTGTTCTGTCTGTTTCCAGGAAGTTTTGTAGAAAGCAGAAAGAAAGGATGTTTAAACTGATACCTTGAGAAAACAGTGATTATGTGAATTGAGATATAAAAACCTGTGTAGACACTATACGTAATTGAAACAGATACCTAGGAATCCCCCTGGATAGATTTCAATAAGTCTGGAAGATTGACTTATGTACATCTATAGGTGGTCTAGGGATGACCTTGGGTTGGAAGGATTTGTTGATAGCTGAACTGGTCCCAGGGGACTAATTGGAAAGCTGGCTGGCTGGTGGTCTAGTCACGACCTAGGACTGGCAGAATCATAACCAGAGTACAGACTGGGGCAGGACTTATCAACAGGAATGAGTCATGGCCAGACTCACTGGTTCTGACTGCAGTGAGGGATGGTGCTTTTGCCTTTACTTTATACATGTACGAGTATTGGGGTAACACAAACAGTGGACATGTAATGTACCCGTACTTCCCTGATTCATGGTACATGTGCATTCTATTTCAGGTTCAAGTTCAGAGCACGCACACATGTATGTGCACACATGTTCAATGTTCAACCATGGTTCAACATACCAACAAGCATGTACAGTTCAGACTTCAGTACATGTACTCAAACACTTGTACAAGTTTTCTGGACAGTTAAAAATATTATTTATTTGTATCCCTCACACTTCAGGAAACAAAAACTCAGTACGTGTAGGTGCGCTCCCACAAGGGAAATTATCGAAAAGTCGATCGTGATTCAAAAAATGATATAGATTTTTTGTGTGCACATCCACACATGGTGACCTTTGTCAAAAAGTAAATCGCGCCTCAAAAATCGGCTTTCGTGGGCCAAACTGTGCATGCCTGAAATGATACCTTACCAAACTGCATACAGGGGGTATATGCCTTGAATGTGACCCAGCCAATTTGCATTTTCCAGACTGCGCAGACTTGGTTTGCTTGTACAATGTACTGTACTATGCTCATACAATGTACCGGTACATGTAACATGTACAGTAAGTTTCGCACACAGCCATATGGACTGTGGAGATGCATGTACTGTACATGGTTGTGCACTGGGGCCGTCAGATGATTATCTGCGCACACTGAATTGTGGGATGTACATGTAACTTTATATCGGTTTTCTCTTTTCGACAGCATTCACATAAAATAATGTACACGTGTACATCATGAAAAAACACATGTGTCACAGAAACTTTTCTTGATTTGCTAAACGTGTACAATATATTGTCCATGTACGGTATGTACATGTACTTCCCTGTACAGCATCTGTTTACTGTACAGTGTTTTTATAATCAAGTACTGTGTACAGTGTACACATGTACAATGTACTGTACATATGTACATGTGTACATGTACATGTATGTATACACTGTTCATGTTGTATGTACTGTATTGTATCATATGTGTGCAGTATTGCAGATGTCCAAGTACAGTTGTACCATGGAGGGTTCAGGTTGTATCTTGTACAGTCCACAAACAGCGCACCAAGTTTCCAACATGTCTGTACAAGTTGTGTAAGTTAACTACAGTTTACAGAACTTACAAAACTTGTACAGACATGTTTGACATTTTGCAGCATATATATATGCTCCTGTGACATATGGACAATGAGGGCAAACATTGATGCCTCCAGCAAATGTCCCCATTTCAATGTTTTGATCAGAAAAGTTCCTGATTTCCTGGATGGGAAGAACAAATTTGTGTTTTGAACTTCCTGGCCTGCAATCTGCATTTAATGTACTGTACATGTGTACATGTACATACACGGACATGTACACGTACTATACATTGTACATGTACATGTACATGTACAACTGTACATGTACATGTACAACTGTACATGTACATGTACATGTACACGTACATGTGCGTGTATGTACTGTATAATACGCTGTGCATGTAATGTGTTGCACGATGCATACAGTGCATGTATACACATACACACAAGTACACGGACACCTCCACACACACACGTGTCGTGCATACACCTGTACAGTATGTACTGTACATATATACATGTACATGTTTACTGTACGTGTACTGAATGACCTTTTTTTTCAAAGACAGAATGGCAAACATCTGCCTTTAAGAAAGGTCTTGCAAGGGTAGAAATGTCAGGACCTCCAAATTTGTTGAGAATGAATCTGTTCAAAATCATCAACCCTGAAGGGTTCCATTAGACTCAGCATTTCAAGATAGCATCCTCAAATGGCAGAATTACCTTGAACCTTATCATGCTTTTAAACAGCATAGTATGTACTGTACATGAAAGGTCACAGTCTGGCATGGCATTAAAATAAGCTCCCAATTGTTATAACTTAAGGCAGTGCTACTGTAGGCACTGTGGTTTTAATTCACCCAATGGTCCTGGATTTCTAACCATGAAAAGAACCCTGGCGATTTTCCTCTAGAGTCCAAGTTTATGAATGATCGCCTTTTGAAAGTACTGTATTCCTAGGGGCACAATGTAACCACAATGTCACTTTCTCGTTTCATTATGAATTTTGTACAAAGGACAGACTGGTAAATAAAAAGGGTTAGTCCTGTGGTTACCATGGGTAAACACGAGACCCACTGTCTAGAAATATAGCTCCAACAATTACCCAACTATTATCATGCATTATTCATCATAAAAGACTTTTTAACACCCTACCAAATACCAATCCATCTGAAAATTATGGGTATAGTGTGAATCACCTGGGGTATTTCTAATTCTCTTGGAAACTCCTGGGAACGAAAATTCCTTGGATATACGTACCGGTACCTGTAACGCTGCGCGGTGTAGTGTGAAAAGGCTACCGTATGTAATGAGAAATATTGTACCCTGCTCATACTGACAACAATGACCTGAGAGTCTGAGACATGCATATCTTCAAAGGGGAGAGAGCAGGCTGCCATTTCCATCCTACTGCTACACTGCAGTACATGTAGTCCGAGACCAGTCTCCTTTGCCTTTGAGAAAGGCACTGTTCAAAATGAAAATGTCCGCAACATTTACATATGCTTTGGTGCTAGTAGGACCTGTCCAAAAAGCAAGGAAAGACCCTGCACCCCCTGCTAGGATCAATATGTCAGGCACTCTAAATTCAGAAGAGTAGAAAAGAAGTTGATGGAATTGTAAATTTTGTGGGGTAAAACTACATACGACTGTCATGAACATCAGTAGTAGTTACAGGTACACTGTACTGGATACAGATGTACAGTAGTTACATACAGTGTTTGTACCATGAAAATACATAGCTTTGTACTTGTAGTATGAAAAAGGCCTTCATACATACCTGTATGCAGTTATACATTAAGATTGTTTTCATAAAGAATGGCTGTTGCTTTGCACTTTACACAGTTTGCAC
Source organism: Luidia sarsii (assembly GCA_949987565.1). NCBI lineage: Eukaryota > Metazoa > Echinodermata > Asteroidea > Paxillosida > Luidiidae > Luidia > Luidia sarsii. Next base: position 11,340,040 of record OX465115.1, read on the forward strand.
TTAAAGAACACTGATATTAAGTCCCAGATGGATTTTGAATGCTGAGAAGTGCCTGATTCTAAATGCACTCTACACAACTGGCAAATCTGAAGCATTGAAGCAATTTTGCATTAAGTACCGACAGCATGCCCAGCGGAATACATGGACTTCCAGTGGCCTCACGTTTCACATCAAAAAGCAGACAGCAAGGGAAGCCAAACCGCCCAACCCTCCAGAATCCTTTCAAGCCCGTCTCAGCTTTCTCTCCCAAACTCCTCATCCTGCTCCAAGTGCTGTCTCGATCGCCGTGGCAACAGCCTCAGAAAAAACTCCCTGGCACTTGTGGCAGCGAGTGACTCACACTAGCCCCAGTGTAAATTTGGAGAGTAAAATTGGGAGAGGATTGAAACCCAAGACTCATCCTCCTTTAGAACAGAGAGAAGCTTCATTCATGATGGAAATAACTGTTTATGAAAACATCGGCCATCTTTTCTAAAAAACAAAACAATAAGTAGGAAACTAAGGTACATGTATCTACATGGTTCCTCACTGTACAATATTATAACAAGGAAGGTGGCTCAGTCACATCACAGCTTTTGCTGGAGTAAAGGACACAAATCTGGTTTGTCTTCAAAGCTTGCCATCTCAGTCGCCAAAAGCAAGCCAGAAAGTACTGTTTAGTGAACACAATATATAATAGTAGGCACAACTGGCACATAGCATTGTGAAGAACTACATACATGTACATTGAGTTTCCTTCCCTGTTTCTGCATTTACAGAGCCTTATATATATATGGTTCTCTCCACTCACCCCATTTCCAATTTATCATTCATGAAGCATCATCGGCACAAAACTACACTCATTTTTTTTAACATTTACTGTTCCCTTTGGTCTTACCTTAAGTCTGTCCATGTGGTGTACCATCTTTAATTTTTTTCTTCTGTCTGTCATCCTTAGTTATTACTTATTAACCCTTCCCCACGAAGGCCTGTCTGTTTTTGTCCCTGTCATTCTGCCTTTGAGAAATGTCCTACTAACTTGCTAAGTGATACATTGCCTACATTGAAGGATTGAAAAATCAGATCGTCTGAAAAATAAAAATTACGAATCTAAGATTAGCTTTTTTTATCAACTGACAAGTTGCCACCTCAGCTCAGGCCCTCTCCACTGCAGGGGAAACCCTGACATACTGTACAATGTACACGTACATAACAGTATGTGCCTCAAAACTAATGTCTAATTGTGTTAGTATCAGGATCTCAGATATTCAGATTGGGTCCTGCGGTCAGGAGGCAACCACTTGACCCATGGGAATCCATAGTGGCCAGGATATTGCCATTTTGGGAACGTCATTATCCCACACTGCCAGCTGTCATAAATAGTACACCATCTCCAATTCTTGGCTGTGACACCACCAAAGTACATGCTAAAAGTTGGACAGGGATTAAAGAAAGGGAGACAAGGGAAAAGACAGACTGTTTTAAACATACATGTCCATATTATGGACAACATGTATAGTGTATACAGTACATACATACATGTACATACATGTACACATGTAGTCAGGTACATCATATTGTACTGTCCATGTAATGCATCCGCAGTCCGCACGTATACATGTACATACATTGTACAGTATGCCAAGTTCATACATCACATGTACATGTGTACATGTAACATATTCATTGTAATGTTTGTCCTACTACAACACAATCACATGCACATGTACTGTACACAGCAGGGAGCCTCTGTTGACAGAAGACACTTATAATGCTGTAAGCCCTGTCATTAGAAAAAAATCAATTAAAATGCATACAGAGTTTACAGACCCAAATGAGAACAAGCCAGATGGCCTCCTCAGTTTGCAATAGGTCCGTTGCAACATACAATAACGTCAATGTGCACTTCATAATGATTGTAGACATGATGTAACCCACACACAAATCTTCACTGACGAGAAACATGCCACAATACAGTACATGATACTGTACATACTATTAGGTACCGTACATAATCCTCCAATTACCGGTTTTCGACGATATAAGGACTTTTCTTCAAGCTGACCAATGTGGACGAAAGTATCACACTAAAAGAGGTCTCAGTCACTTTTTCCACACCACAGACTATTAGAATAATCATAGAGAAGGTTGATCAAGCCTGTCACTTTCGTAAGATTACCCGGTTTTGTTGAGGTCCACGGCGCATCGCGCAGTAAGCATCATCACCTATTTTCGATGGTGGTGTTTAGTAAGGTGTCCCAGTGCAGCCAAACGCAAAATAAATTCTTAAAATAACTCAAAATGCTGTGTGGCACTGTAAAATTCTTCCCTGTATGGTTATTTGGTTCATCTTTGGGGGTTTTTTTTGACACTGCTTTTAACACTTTCCTCAAATCATTCATAATTTATGCTTAAAACTTATTGGTCTGGTTGATCTTCTTCTGTGATGTTTAAAAAAACTCCACAATCCTCTTCCTCACTGCTTCTTCAGTTATGACCTTTCCCAATGTCACACATTTCCTCCTTCTTGGTACTTTCTCTAGCTGCCCTTTTATTTTTTTATTTTTTTTATAAAAGCCTATTAGGCCATGTTACTTTACGTCTTTAAACAAAAATTGAAACAAAATAAGAAAAATATATAAGCGAGACGCCCTTTAGGAGCCTCCATAGTTTTCACCCAGAACGGACTGCCTCAAGTTGCGTGATATATTTTTTTTCTACGGATGTTGGGGTTTATTATGGTACACTCACCCCAAAAGAGCAACTTTTTGAATCACACGAGTTTGGCATACCGGAAAAGCCTTAACTTTCCACATTTTCAGTGACGGACAAGAGCAGGAAACCAACTGGAAGATACAAAGTCTAAGATCATTATACGGAGTTGTTTTCATTGTGCGATACATGTGCGTGTACCATCGAAAACGGGGGTTCCCACGATACATACTGTACATTATTTACACTGTACATGTATGTAACTTGTAAGAGCTCTAGAAAAATAGTTCATCTCTTCTGACATTGGCTACTAGTAAACAGTAGCACCAGACCACAAAAACCACATGTATGCTTATTGGGAACTGTCAGTTTATGCTTACACATGTACAGTGTAACCAAAATGATCTGTTCTAGAAATTGGATCATTAGCTTTGCAAAAGAGAAGCACATCATCAGCACTCAATCAGTACTTTCAGGAATGACTGAGCACAAAACAGGAAATCAATTAATCATAGAAAAAGTTGTTGGTTTTAGTCTAAATGTATAGTACTGTACTGTGTCTAGCTAGGTGGTCCAATAAGGAATTTGAGAGCTGGTCTCTGGTTAGAATAGTTACAATCAGAGGAAACGGAAATGAAAGACATTAATTAGTTTACAAAGTCACAGTAAAAAAAAAAAATGAGCAATAATGGAGAAGAAAGATCCTGTGGTAAATTTTACCCTACATATGTACGTGTGTAGAATCACTCATCAGAACTTGCCATCGATTGTAGAAAAATGACCATGTATAACCATGGTCTAACCATGGTACATATTAGCCATCTAGAGGCATATCATATGACCATGATATGACCAATCAGGACTGTCATACAATGATTGGCAATCCATTTTTATATACATGTAGCTAGTACAGTGTAGCTACAATGGCTTTGTGCATTTGACCCCTTGCCAACTAGTGTGTATACAGTGTATGTGTACGTATGTATGTCCATGTGCTATTGTACATGTACACATGATGATGTATGTGTACATGTACATGTACTGTAGCTCATGCCACTGGCAACATTTGTCGAACCAGTTACCAATTTATCAGCTGGAGCAGGCAGGACAGATAACTACAAGATGCTACAAGTACCTACATGTACTGGTACGTGCCAGCAAAGTGTACACTAACTTGAATAAGCTTTTTTAATGACCAACCAAGTAGACTGTAGTACACACTTAAAATGTTGATTGGGGAGGGCAACTACTGGAATAAGGGTCCTTAACAACTCACTCCTTAGCTAAATCTGTCATCCCGGTGATAACACATCACTGGAAGTTATGAGTACTTAGTTCAGGCATTCAAAAGATAACTTCATGATGGGATCTAGACACAGCATGTACACTGTACAGTACAATGTACAGTACATGATGTGAGCATCAAGGACAGATCCAAAGTATCCTCACCAATCGGTTATCTGCCATAACTATTAAGATGCCTTGAAGACGGAAGTACTGTACATGTACATGCTGTGTCCATAATTACCCATGCCTGAATAGGGTACGCTAAATAATCAGACAAAGGTGAACCCTGTTGGAATACCAGCAAAGTGCTTAGAGGATCTACATTATGTCTACATCTCTCTTCCCTTTGTCAACTATCGATTGGAACAGTGCATCTTAAGATGTACAATGAACAGTGTCTCCATTGTGTACCGTGTTTCTGTTCAATTCCCTTTGCTTGTCAGCTGTTGTCCATACAGATTAAAATCCTCTTATTTCTGTCTAGGAAGGTTGAGTAGGCCCCACTATGGGACAAACAAGTAGCACACAATCTACATGTACAGTAAGATGGATATGAACTGTATTGTAATTTGTAACTAAATACAGTACACCAGAAGTGTATTTCTAATTTTTCTATACAATCAAATAATGTACGGTATTTATAGTTTACAAGTACAGTATAATTATGTACATGTATTTACAATGTAATGAATGTATTGTACACATTTGTAACTTACATACATGTACATGTACATGTCATGTACACTGTATGTGCTGTACATGGCGGGGATGAACTGTACATGTACATCCAGACTCCAGTCAGTTCATTTTTAGGAATTGCCAGAAGTAGAGAACATGTATGGCAGCGTTACATTTTTATCCTTTTTCAAAGAAGATTACATGTAGGGTAGGATCAAAACATCAGGCCTCAGGCTCTATTCTTTAAGTTTTGGATATTGTGGGTCATTCTGCTCAGTAAGCAGTCTCCAGCAACATGTTCACTTTTCAATCCTGAACTGGGCTCATCAAGTAGACGACTCCGTAAAGAATTGGACCTGACATGGTTGAGATGGAGATTATCTTTCCAATGCTTGTACCAAACTACCATGACAAAGCACACCGGATGCTTGTCCGTGTACCGGTACAAAGTAACACTAACAATGTCTACACTGACCATCCAGAGTGCCTACGAAATTGCCCCCATAAAGTTGATTTCCCTTTCATTCACAGGCAGTTTGTTCATCCTTGCGGTTACTCAGAGAGGTCTTCAAGCGATCCACCCACTAATCCCCTTCCTATTTTTTCCCACCATGGACTAAGGTCGCCAACAGTGAACAATTGCCATGAGTTGCCCGAGTCTGCCATTCGCAAAAAAGAAACTCCAGCCCATCGTGTCTTCCCGTCTTTGTCCCTCAATCAGCTGGCAAAAAACCCGCGGGCGGCAAATGAAATTACCCATGAGAGGGCTGGCCAGTGATGCGTGAACTGCCTTGCACAATGCACAAGGGACACTTTGTTTACAATTACATGTTGCTTCAATTTCTCGTCTTGGACAAAGAGGACTATCCTTCCCTAAGGGGACCCCCACAATTGTTGGTTATTATGGGAATTTGCATATGTTTTGATATCCCTGAGGGGAGATAAATACACAGCCACAATGATTGAGCGGTTTTGCTCTGTTCCGCTTTTCCTCATTGTTCAGTCACTCTGTCAAGAGCTCCCCCAAAATGTAAGGTCAAGTGTTTTTGAAATTGACTTTTTTTTCTTCAAAAATCTTTAAAACAAGATTTTTGTGATGTTGTGACAGCTAGAGGGCAAAAGTGAGGGCTTATGGGACAATTACCTTCTTCAATATAACAAAATGCATACTGTATAAACAAGAAACCGTGAAGGGACTGAAGTAGGTTTGGTGAATCACAAATAACCTACATGAAGGCTACACAAACACTGAATGACTTTTTCTCTTTCATTGTTTGATAAAAATGCAAAGTACATGTACCATTGTCCTGGCACTTGTGGCAGCCAGTCGTACTCAACCATGATACCCTCATCTCTTCTGAGAATGTCTCTCATGCAAGAACAGCCCATGCTGCCCCACAGTTATTTCACATGAAACTTGTAAAGAACAATCAATATAATTGATGAATATTACGTCTGATGACGGATAATGGTTTGAAGTTGAACTGAATGATCACAAACCCCAATGTTTTTATGAAAAACAATCAAGAAAACAAAGTGAAGAGTTTACAATCATAGTTGATACCCACTGTACCCAAACTGAAATTTTAGTGAAAATGATTAAGAAAACATTATCAAATCTTCTGATGTTTTAATATGTATTGGGAACAACAAGTGGTTAGTAGAAATAAATGTGTGTAAACACTTTCTCATGGCTTGTAATGACAATAAAAATGAATAATGGTCTTGGGTTCAAGTCCCGGTCTTGGGTTCAAGTCCCGGTCAAGGGTTCAAGTCCCGGTCTTGGGTTCAAGTCCCGGTGTTGGGTTCAAGTCCCGGTCTTGGGTTCAAGTCCCGGTCTTGGGTTCGAGTCCCGGTCTTGGGTTCAAGTCCCGGTCTTGGGTTCAAGTCCCGGTCTTGGGTGAAAGTCCTAGTCTGGGGTCCTGGCTCCCGAGACAAATTGATGCTCACAAAGTCAACCCAAATGAGTGTACAGAAATCTCCTCAATACTCACATTTGCAACCATTAAAGTAGTTTGGCCAGACTAGTCCGAGTAACTTGGACCCGACAAGTCACCCTTTTTTTAAATCTAATTTTGAAATTTTGAGATTCGGGTGACTGTCACCCGAATCGCAAAATTTCAAAATTAGATTTAAAAAAAGGGTGACTTGTCGGGTCCAAGTTACTCGGACTAGTGCCAGACAATGTTTATTTTTCTAAGTAAAAACAAACATTGTAAACTAATTAGGTCTAATAATATTCAATTACCCCTGGTAGTAAATTTTTTTATTTAGCATTAGGCCTATTTATTTTGTCACCATTTTACACTGCAGTACAGGGCGGGTGTTCAGCTAAAATCTTGCCAAAACTATAGTTTAAAGAGCCTTCTTCATTCTTGATTACTTACCTCGCAGTCTTTGAACACTCCCTTGGAGCTCCACTCGTCAGCGAAGTCGGCGCCGATGCCTTGGCCGTGAGCGGACGGCCCGCCCTGGCGTGCGGCGCCCGCTGAGGGCAGCGGGCTCCCGCGGAGCCTCATCCCGGCCAGACTGTCCGGGTCCGGCTCGCTCGACGAGCCCGAGCTGGAAGCCTCGCTCAGCAGTCGGGCTTTCCTCTCCGAACGGCCGCCAGAACGCCGCTTCCCGGCCGCGTCCTCCTCCCCGCTGGCTCCCCGACTTCCTCGTCCGTTGAACATGTTTCGAGTGGGACGGGAAACGGCCCAGTCAGGACTCAGGAGGCTAAAAATAAAATTAAAATAAAATCAGCACAAATCCCTCCGTCCAGCCATGATGTTTTCGTCCCTTATCTGTGCGCTTGTCTACAGCACGGCTTGTGGTGTGCATGTGGGCTGCATTGTGTATTCCCAGCGGATCTCTGTTGTCTAACGTCACTTCCGGAATCCCCCGTATTCACAATGATGTCAGCGGAACACGTAGTTGGTGCATCAGCTGTCTGGCTGATAGGACTACGCGTGGGTGTCAACAGAATACTAAGGACCTTTTCCCAAAACCCGACTCAAAAGCCGCCTTTCCTTTTTTTTGTCAAACTACCTCGACTTTGCTGAAGAATGACGAAATCAAATCCCATAGGAAAGAAAGGGTATAAATAACGTAAATCTTTCCGCTCACCGGCCACGTTAACAGTGCCCACAATATGTGGTATATTTTTAGGCTGAAAGGATCAATTTTTAACTAGCAGCCATGGTAAAGGGAGACCTTTATCTTAGGTCATTAGGAAGATTCGATTTCGAAGATACTCATTACGGTTTAAGAAAAGTTAGACGAAGCATGGAGGAATAGGACGAAGCTAGAGGCCCAAGCTCCCACTGTTTTGTGATTTAAAAACAGGAAAACATAACGACTAGATCAACCGGAATCCCCACAATAATTTACATACCGCTATAAATGACTCGATCATTAGACAATGAAAATTAGTGTACAAAATGTTGACCAAATTAAAATTAAAATCCTAAAGATTACTCTCAAAGCCATTCTAAAAAAGGCAAGTTCTCAAAGTTCTGTTTACTGTGATATTCCAATCCAGTCCATCCTAAAGATTATTGTCAAAGCCATTCTAAAAAAAACCAAGTTCTCAAAGTGTTTGTTTACTGTGATATTCCAATCCAGTCCATCTCTTGCAAAGGGTCTTGCAAAGATCAAAAAGTAAAGTCCTATTTGATAAGATGCAAATCATATCTATCGTTTGTTCTCCACAACACGCCCGAGTCTTTATTGGTCTTCATGCACATGCCAGTTAGCAGTACTATTAATCCCGCCCGGCACAGAAATCATGCGTAGGAAGGGCGCCCTCACGGGGGCAAGGAAATACACAAACTGCACGTTGCGGTGGGAAAACGATCACCCCCCCCCCCCCCATCCCCTATCCATTACCTGTCAACAAGTTCCTTGGTTTCAAAATGGCTGCGTCCTGAGCAACCGACTCGGGGAGGTCTGGGAAAGGTGTTCCGAGCGCAAATCTGGCCCGACGTCGTGCCCGATTTCGTCCGTTCTAAGGCGAGCCGGGGTGGCAGCGATCCAGCAATGGCCGACGGGCAGGGTGTGATCGAGCGACTGGCTCTGGAGCACCCGCTGCCCGAGGAGATACGGACGATGGAGCGAGACGAGACGGTGTGCCAGTTCTGCGGGGTCAGCTATCTCATCCACCGGGAAGTCAAGGCGTTGGAGGATCAGGTACACGTTGTGAAACGTGCATGATATGTGGGACGGCTTTCAGAGCGCTGCTCCTCTGAATGAATGAATCAATGATACAGATCCATTCTTAAATGATTTAAACGATCGTTAACCTTGAACGTTTGCATGTTACATTGGTACTGACTACTGCAGTACTGGTACTACAGTACAGTAACACTAACAGTAACACGTCACTACTCACTAGTGCAGTACTGCTACTGAGTACTGGTAGACCTGTACAAACATGGCCCAAACCTTCAGTTCTGAATCACTGCACAAGCGACAAGGGCAAAGGCTATCTCACTTTTATCTCAATAGACCACCTATTGTTATAGAATACCCATTGTCTGGCACAATCGCTTGACGAAAAGATTGGACTTGCACTGTTGCAGTTTCCTCCAAAATCATGACATTGTTTGTCACGTACATGAACATGGATGCTCCCTAACTAACACTATGACTTATGAGTAGTACTAGTACTTAGTAGTACTACTCAGTACAACTTGTACTGTAGTAACAACTTATTGTTACGCCTAACTGGAACTACCCTTATCCACCATTGATTGCCTGTATTCTTTAATATTTATTGTCTGTTCTGGGCCTCCTTCCTTTTTGAAATGCATGATAATGGGATAGGTAAAGCAGAATCAAGATGGCCGAGGAGGTTTAACAAATTTGATTGAACATGTTAATTGTGGATTAAGCACTCAAATCCGGGATTCTTGTCTGTCAATCCACCCCTTAATGACACAATAATGTGTTGCACTATTACTATTTATGTATTAGTATTACTAGTAACAGTAACATAATATTAATAATAACAAGCTTAAACGAGTCACTGAAAAAGACAGTCTTTCCACTTTTCCAGTGTCTTTCTTCCTCTGCAGGTTTGCAATGCCAAGCCCTCTTGAGATCCTAGACAGAATGAAAATCAAAGCAAAGGTTTCTGAATGTCCTCTTGGGGGCAGGCCACCAGTAATCTTTTGAAACTTCACAAATGACGCGCCCCAAATTTTGGCCTTACCTAGACCATGGAGGACTATTTATTCCTCCATGCCTAGACTTCTTACAAATTGTCTTCTTGTCTCTCTGGCAGCTGGCGAAGGTTCGGCAGGAGTTGGCCCGCTACGAAGGCAGCGAAGAACGGGAGCAAAGACTGAGGGAGGAGCTGGAGAGAGCGAGGAGGGAGAGGGACGCGGGGATCCTCACCGCCCAAGAACAGGACGCCACGTAAGAGTGGAGCTCTGAGCAGTTACGGAACCTCCTGAGGCGGCCGTCTGAATTGGTTGAGATTCTCAAAGCGATACGCAAAACTTGCAAACTGCTTTCCTGCCGGGCTTAAATGCCTCAAAACTTGGGCTTGAAGTTTTCCTCTTAGCAAAATTGAAATATCAATCAGAATCACCTTTGAGAAAGGCCCTGCTAGGTTTGGCTTCTACATGTACATGTATTTTGAAGCTTGTATGTTGGATGATTGCAAGAATTTTTTTTTTTTTCAAACACAGAAGGACCTCATCGGGCCCTCTAAATTTGGTCAGAATTGATACATACATAGTACACGTATACACACACGCTTGAAGTTGGCCTCCATTTTCCATCTTGAATGGGTTTTATGTGCACTGTGCTTTGGAAAATAATTTGTTCCACACATTTTATCTGTGGAAAGGATCTTTCAGACTTTCAAAGTTAAATATCAATTTCAGAAAGCCTGCCTTTAAGGAAGGTCCTGCCAGGATCGAAACAAGGATCTCTAACTTTTTTAGATTTGTATTGATTGGAAGTCGCCAAGCTGTAATCTTATCTATCATTGTGCACTTTGTAAAATTTCTGTTTTTGAAAAGGTCCTGCTATGATCAAAATGTCAAGCTCTCTAAATCCTTTGATTTCTTTCTAAAAGAAGACTTGTAAGTTCTTGACTTTGTGAAAATGGTGAATGGGATTATCTGATAGGATTGTTATTAATGGAATGGGGTGTACGCAGTACAATTTGTTTCCTAATTTGGCATTTTTTGTTCAGGATCAAACGTCTGATGAAAGAGGTGGAACTCAAAGACGGCCAGATAAGAGATTTGGCTGAAGACAACCAGGGTCTTCAAAGGAGGATGGAAGAGGAGGCGAAATCTACCAATCAAATCAGGTAGAGATTCTGGGCCAGGGGTGAAACAAATCAAAGCAATAATCCTAACGCTAGTATCTACTTGTATTGACTTGTTTTTTTAAATAAAGATATGCAGTCATATCTTTACGTAATTTGTTAATGGTACGTTGTAGAAATTTGATTTAATGTTATTAAATGAGCTTTCAAAGAAATGAAATGAGCTATGAAATGACCTTTCAAGAGCTTTCAAATGGTGTGAAATTTATTTATGTAGGTGCTTTCCTTTTCGAGATAGAGCTGTCTAAACATAGCTGGTGATGTACAGCTGGTCATGCTAATTAGTTAAAAGTTTGTTAACCTGTAACTCAAAAAACTACTTGACCGATTTACGTACAATTTCGGTTCTGTGGGTTTCTCCAATCTGTGTCGGTCAGGTCCATAAGAGTGTTGAATTGACATGGAGTGACCTAGAAGGTTTTGGATTCATAATCTTCACTTGATCTTGGAACTGCTGTAGCTAGGGTGATGACCAATATATTGACATCTGAATGAAATTGATTGATTGTTCATAATTATGATTGATCCAAGCCAATGTATAATTTGCCTTGTCACAATTTGGTTTCTTCTGCTTGATTCATCCAGAAATAAGCAGGAGTTTCTGAGCTTCAGTCTTCCCCTCGTCCATTCGTCCATCCAGAGGCAGCGGTTAGAGCTGGATAAGATCCGGGCCTCTGTCCAAGAAATGGGCCAGGCCGTGAAAGAGTCTTCAGACCAGGTCACTAGCACCGTGCAGGCAGTGTGCTCCCAAGAAGCCAAAGGTGATTTTGACAAGACTGGAGGCAGTGTCGTGACTGTCGTCTGCTTTGTGAAATCATTGGGCCGGGCTCAAATTTGGGACAAATACTCACAAGACCTGGATACAATGACCCCACTAAACAGTGGGCCAATTAAATCGTTGGGTGCTTTGCAGGAGGGCATAAGGGCAAAAGAAGGTCACTAAGGTCAATCTTTAATTACTCATTAATTTGTATCTTGTACACGCCTTAATCCTCTCACATTCTGTGTTCAAATATTACGTCATGATTAAGTAAAAACTAATTGTAAAAAGCCATAAAACGGTCCAGACCGAATTTGTTCCCAGCAGAACAGCATAAGGTGATGTTGGTGTCTGGACGCAGTTGTTCACAGTCAAAGGTGTGGATACTATGACCCTTTATTTACCTCAGGTCCCTATATTAGTCTCAGGTCCCACCAGAGGATATTGATCGTGTTCCCCCGATACTTCTTCGTAGAGACGTCCAGATTGAGAGAGGAGCTGGGCAGACTGGAACGGGAGAAGGTGTCGGTCGATAGCGGCCGGGCAGAGATGGAAAGGAGTCTGCAGTCGGCGCAGGCAGAAGCGGCGAGAGTCTCACAGACAGTGCAACAACTCAATCAGGCGGAAGAACAGAACCGTCAATTGGCCTCACACATCGAGAGTAAGTTGTCTCTGTTACAGACACTGAATTGTGGGGGGGGGGGGGTGTTGTACTGCATTACCTACAACCCTAGAGCTATGTTATGGTGTTGTATCTGTTTTGTGTGTGTGATAATATTAACTGCCCGGTATATACAGTTTAGATATATACATGTACATGTAATTCAAGTTTAATATTCAGCATCAAAATAAATGTACAGTGTGTAACTGTAATGAAAAGAATTAAGTTAATATTTTGCCAGATTGTCTGCTTGGAAAGAAAAGAAAGAAAGACACACAGGCTGCTAGGGTGGGATTCGAACCCACGACTTTTGCTTTCTAGTGCAGATGTCTCAACAATTTGACCACTGAGCTTGTCAAGGTCATGTGGTGGATTCAAATTTGCATAGCGGGGGCATTCTTGTCTACCATAGGTATATTTGATTTGTATCATTGAGAGTATAATCCAGTGAGGTTTCGCCCTTGCTGATGCGTAGTTATCACTATATGTGACCCGGCACAGCATAATGAGGAATAACCCCCACTTTCGAGATTTTGAGATTTTCTAATGATGTGAAAAAGTATACCATTAGCTTTCGAATGATATCAAATTTATCTCGTATGAACTTTGTTGTAAATAGTACAAGGGGACTTCGCTCGTTCATTTGGCACCAGACACAATATAGCAGCACCAGTCTAACTCCTCGAAAGCGGCCATTCGAAAAGGCAGGAACTTTACATTTTCATTAAAACCGTACACAAACACTCCCCCGATATCCTTGTTTTTTCAACATTTAGAGACGGATTTCGGAAAAATCCTTTGGAGTTGACATCCTCCAATTAACTTTCCGAAAATACACCCCCCCAAAAAAAGATTTTTAATCAAATTGAGAAGATACTTTGACTTCAGCTGTTGTTTACTGGAAAAGTGTTTTGGTGGGATATTCCTCATGTCGCTGTGCCAGGTCACATATGTTATGTGCCTTGCCCAATGTTCTACCACCTGAGGTTTCCAGCCCTCAGATTGCGACCTTCCCAAACGGTCAATCACAATTGTGTCGTGTTTAGAGCACTCTTTACAGGAATTTGTGAGCAAACATCAGTTTGCTCCCCCCGCTAACTCACCTTTACGCATTTCTTCATAGGATTGCAAACGGAACTTGACGATGCGATTTCCAAGGAGCGATCTCAGAAGGCAGAGGCTGCCCAGATGAGGGGGCTGTTGACGTAAGTGCCGCGGACTTGACCCCACACCACCCTCTAAACAAATATTGGCAACGCTTATTGTCAGTCGAGGGAACCAAGCATGGGGACTGTCACATGGCAGGGATGGAAGGTTTAGTTAGTCTGTGATGGAAGCTATGCCTTAGCTGGCCTTGAATCACGTCACTTCCCAGGGTGGGACCTCTTTGGCCCTGATTGTGGCCTTGTTATTAAGGACACGAAGGCCAGTTGGCGGGGCATCAAGTCCAATGGAAATCTGTAGAAGGCAGCATGAGGCCTAATATGCGAGTCATATGCCCAGAAGCGTACCCATGAAGGCTAATGATCTTCTCAATAAGGGGCCTTCCAATTGTTTTTTTTAAGCTTTCCATATTGTACATTTTACAGAAAATGAACAGATAGCAATTTAGAAAAGTGAACAGATAGCAATGTAGAAATGGTGTTTTTCCTTCGCAGGCGAAGATGACCGTGATTGCCGATTACTTGGCGGGGGGGGGGGGGGGGGGGGTGAGTGCGAAGATGGCTGAACAAGCCAATCTTCGCCCGGAAATATCTATTAAAATAGGGACAGAGGATGTCGGGTGGTAAAGCAGGCTTGGATGTGGAGCTCTCACGGTCTTTTCTTTTCTTGCGTCTCCATTCTTTTTCCAAGACGAAATAAACTCTTTCAATTGAACATATACTGGTGACTTCTTTGATTGATATTCAGTATTAAACTGTATGGACAGATTATATCAAGAAATGAGACAGACCTGTCAAAGTATGACAGTTGCTTTAAACAAGTCAAAAGACAGACGGCTGGAGAACTCTAGTGAGGGCCACAGTAGGATCAGTAGGCATCATCTGTCACAGAGAAATAGAGAGAGAGATTTCCACGCGTGACTCAACTCCTCCAGGGCTGGATTTCACAAAGCCTTACGATGCATCGTAACTCAACTTGTGATTTATAACCCATCGCAAATTGCAATAAACGGTATGGTGTTTGTGCAGTTCTCTCCTCATCAACTTGCGAATGATCGTAAGTTACGACGAATTTGATGAAATCCATCCCAGGATGTGGAGTACGGACAATTTTGGTTCTTGCATTGACCTGATAGGGTAAAAGAGAGGGGGAAAAAGGAACCCAAAATCAGATAAGATAAGATTCTTTTCTTTTGTTAATCTTACTTTTTTTTGTTTCTGAACGAAACAGGAGTATGTCCCAAGAAGTGGAGGACCTTAAAGCCCAACAGCTACACCACAAAACGATCTCAGAGCAGCTCTCAACCAAACTCCAGCAAGAACTGAAACAGAGAGGGGCCGAGTTGCAAGTGAGTCCGACGAACTAATGAATGAAATTCTCAGAATGAAAAAGTGGTACCATGGAAATGAAATTCTTCTTGATGAGTGTTCAAATATTACGTAGAGTGTTTGTGGTGACACCTTGTTAATGATCTTTTTCGAGAATGGATGTGACTCTGAGAAGAGGTGGTGAGAAGAGGTGACAGTGTGTGTTCTGCCCGTCATCAGGAGGTTACTAGGACAAGCCACAACATGCTGTAGTTCCTAAGTGTGTTGGCAAGCATCTGTATGCTCTATAGTGATCAGTAGTGATCAGTGAAAATGCATATAAGCACTCATTGGTTCAAGCAGTCTCTTGATAACGGATAGAGGACACATTGCCTGGAATGGTTTTTCTAGAGCTCCACTTATTCTCAACTGTGATCATACATATGGTGTGTATCCACACTGCGTACCCCTCAGACAGCCTCTCTGGAATTCCATTCCTGGTTCATGTTTTCCCCCGGCCAACGATCGTACCCCTTTTTAAGAGGAATGTCAATTCCTATCTCAAGCCTTCCTGGGAACCTCTCTATCTCCTTCTTTCCTTAGCCCTTAACCTTGAATGGCTTTATAGCCTTGTTTTGGTTGCATCTGCATAAGCAAACAAAAAACAGGAACAAAAATCCCTTCAAGTCTCGTCCATCCAAAAGATCTTCATGATGCAACTTCCCTCTGACCCTCCCGTGCAGACGGCCCTGGCCAATTATCGTCAACTCCAAGGGCAGGTCAGGGACCAGGAGGCTGCGGAGGCAGAGATTCAGCGCCAGGCAGCGCTGTCCATGGGGGAGACGGACCACATCAGGCAGGCCCTGCTCAAGGCACAGGAGGAATGCAACGCGCTCAAGGCTGAGAGGTAATGAGGTGTGCCAGACATTGATCACTGCAGGAGATTTGTATGCCGGATTCAAAACTAAAGAATACTTGCATTGTCACTGTGCCTTATCGTTTCACGAGTGAATGAATGTAGCTCTGAAAAGACTGCAGGGCAAAGGTTCAGGGCAAAATGTGTTTTCTGCCTGTTGTCAGAAGACTGCTGGATTGCAACCAAGAACAATGCCTTATCCGTGTATTGTGCTGACTACTGGAGGTTGCGGAAGCTTGCCAAACCATACAGACACTAGAGCATGTGGTAGTTCGATCTTGTACTCCCCTGACAATGGGTAGAGCACACACTGCACAAAAGCAGGCCTCGTTTTTCAGACTAGACAACAGGTCTAATACCTGAAGACTCTTGCTGGACCTGAACTATTTTCATAAGACCTGTGCCATAAATAAGAAAACAAAAAATACACGCAGTGAAAGGAATACCATGAGAAAGATCTGTTTACTTGTACAGGTCAAAGTCAGTTATATTTCAGTGCCATTTTCTAAATAGTGCAAGAAAAAAACACTAGACAGCCGGTCTAGTGCAGTCACACTCAGTACTAGACCAATGCTGAAATCACTAGACTCAGACCATGGTCTACTTCGAATCCTGAAAAGGTGTACCGGTAGTTACCTGCTCTTTTGATTCTCAGAAGAGATAATGTGCTTGGTTCCATGACAGACATTCTTCATTGATCACTGGAGTGATCCTGTAGCATTTCATTACAGCCATTTCCATTGGTTGTATTTACTTATATGCATTGTAATCTTTTCCTCTTATAATTCAATTCTTTGGTCCTATGCATTTATTAACCCGATAATCAATTAATGATATCCAATTTGTGGATCAATACCCTATATCCTTATTTCCATATACCCGGTAATACACCACGTAATTGTTTTATCACATGTGCACCATTTCTTTGAATTGTTACTCACTACTTCCTGGACCTACATGTACAGCCTCAAGCATTGTTTTACACAGTGAGGCTGACCAATGACCCTGAGTGGTCAGTACTCTGTCCAGTGTTGTACTCCTGACTATGAGTCATCGTTCTTTCAGGGAAATTCTACCCTGACTTGTTTGTTTCTCAACATCTGTTAATTCTGTCTACCAAGACTATTTCTCACTTCTCCTGCTACCTTCATCCGAGCCACATCACTTTTCCTAGTGCTCCACCTTTCTACTTTGGTAGCACAGCTCTGTACAATACACTTGTATATCAATAAAATACCATTATCTCAGCCCAAGTAAAATTAGTGTGTTTATTTCATCCCAACACTAAAATCTATCTCAGCAGTGAAAAATCTGTAGATGAAGATTTTTTCTCATTATCCAAGAGGAGGATGACTGAAACTGTGAAATTGTCATTTTGTGATTACTAATCTCCTGGGTTTGGCCCCTTTTTCACTTTGATTCTCCCTTCTTTGATCCCTTCCTTTTGAACCGGCTTTCATTCTGTTCCCATCTCCGGTCATCTCTATCGTATTCTCTTCCAGTCTGTCTCTGTCATTCCGCCTCTGAGAGAGTTCCTGTTTAAATGAAAAAGAAGAAGCCCTGTGAATGAATGAAAATTTGCATTTGTCAGGCCATTCTTGTCAGTGGCCAATTTGTAACATTATTTATAAGAAGCATTAGGGGGAGACTGGAGGTTAAGTCATACTGCCCATCTACCCACTCTATACATCTGTTTGTTTGTTCTCTTTGTTGCCCGGCAGGGACCTCATGATTTCGTCTCACCAGAATCGCATTGAGCAGCTCCGAGAGAGCTTCAAGCAGAAACTCAACGATGCCGAACGGTGGCCGGACAAGGTTAGCCTCCCTAACCCACCTTGCCTCAGTCTTACCGGCCAATTGAGTGCCAGTGGCCACTAAAATACCATGAAACCACCTGAGGAACTCTTGCATCAGTGGCCTGGCAGGCCATCCATCTGTATGCTTATAAAAGACCCATTTCAAAAATTCATCGTTGTTCTGAAGCAAGTGGCCGCCCAACGTAGACATTGGCTTTGGTGGCCTTGCTGTGACCACTGGAACAAAGGAAGGTCCATCCCCTTGGATTTTGAGGTCTCCTGTCTCAGTCTTGGATGATTGGAATCTGTCTTAGTCATTTGGATCTTGGCCTCGGACTTATAGCCCCTACACAACATTGGTAAGATCGAAAAACAGAAATGTTCACAGATTTACATGAAACTTATCCAGTTTAAAGATGGTTATAGTAGAAACCTATCACTGAAATATTTCTGCCTAAAATGCTGTATTTTGGGAGAAATGAATAAAAGAAATAGTTTACGTCTCACCGAAATCTAAACTATTTCTACGGAACAGTACGGCGTTGAATGCTGCATTTTCGCGAAACAAATGAAGCGGTTTTCACGATTTTCTCGTGACTCGGTTGGCGGACTGAGCTGAAATTTTTACAGGTGTGCTATTTCATGCATATGTTGGATCAGACAAACGTATGGATGCTATTCTTTGACCTCGACCAATGTTGTGTAGGGGCTTTAAACTATTAAACATTCTAGCTAAGCAATGCTGCGAAGGTTTTAGCTCAAATGGTGATCCAAGAAAGCAACAAAAAAACAACAACAAAAGCATCACAGTTTACCTACCATTCTGTAGTGTAAAAATTAGTTTATGCTCATGAGTAATAAACTAATTGGCAATGTTTGAGTGAGGATTTCTCGAGAAGTACAGCGTCCCAGACCGTAAGATTTCAAGATGAGGTTTCTATCATGACCATCTACAAACTGTGTAAATTAGAAGGAAATCTGTGGACATCAATGTTTCCCAATCTTCCCAATGTTGTATTGGGCTTTTAAAAATCTCTAAATAATATCAGTTTACCGCTTACATTTTAGGCTTTTCTGTACTGTTTCTAATCAAAAAAGACTTTGTCATTGTCACTTTGACTTCGTGGACCCATTTCAGATGGAGGATATTCTTCAGAAAGAGAGGACAAGACATGGACAAGAGATGCAACAACTCGAAGAGAAACTGAAGGAAACCTTCCATATAGTAAGGACTAGTTCTGCTCCCTCTTCTGAATGAGCCCTGTCTAAGTAAGAATCTGATTGGATTGATCATATGCGCTCACTCGCCACAAGGGGGCGCTACTTGCAGCCACAAACCACTGAAGCACCTTGAATCAAGTCTGCCTGCCTACCCTTAGTTCATGCCAGTTGGTTGTCTGCCCCCAAAAACCAAGGTTCTTAAATTCTTTGAATAACAAGGAAAATTTGACTGGACTGTCACTTGAATCTGAGCATCTGCTTTGTAGTACCAGCACTTTACCAAGTGAGCTATCCAGCCTGTTTTGAAGCCTTCAGCAAACTGAAATAGTCAAGTATTTTTGAAGGTGCCATTCAGAAACATTTAACCATTAAATTTCGTACATCTCCGCAGATCAAATAAATATTTTCATTCAGATGCAAATAGTGATTAGTAGTAAAACATTATAGCAGTTTGGGGTTCACACAAAGTGGATGTAGCATCTTACATGTAAGAAGTTGTATTTTTGGTACTTTCAGTCAGTGGGCAATTTGCGACGTTCTTATTTGACTTCATTTGGTTGTTTTGTTTGGAAGGAGTTAGATATTGAGAGGCAGAGGCACCAGGAATTGACGGAGAGGTACAAAGCTGAGTATCATGAGAAGGAAGCAAAGGTAAGTGGGTATCTGTCTCCTTTTAGTCTGTGGTTGATAGCACTAGCTTTAGGTTGATAGGTTGATAGCACTCACCTCCTGCAGGGCTGGACATTCCCATCCTAGTAGGATCTTTCCATCCTAGCAGGACCTTTCCATCCTAGCAGGACATTCCCATCCTAGCAGGACCTTTCTCTAAGGCAGAATGACAAGAACAAAGATGGAGAGGAAGGGGAGAAGTGATAAGTTATAGGTGGTAGAAGAGGCACATCCTCTGTCATTTTTATATCATCCTTTGAACCTTTGAGGAAGGTCCTGCTAGGATCAAAACATCAGGGGTGGATTTCACAAGCCTTGCGATGCATCAGGAACTCAACTCACAATTGATAACCCATTGAAGCCATAATAGGCACATATGGTTTATGTGCAGCAGGAGTTTGTAAGTAGTTTGCAACTTTTTTGTAGCATTTCCTTCTGGGGTGGGAAAAACAGGCACATTATCTCCTCTGAGAATGACAGCTTTTTTTCTGAATGCTGGCATTGTAGAACAAAAATAAACCTATGCACTAAACAGGGTGCAAATCATCTTGTTTTTTGAGGGAAGATTTACAGAATATTCTAATACACCACTCGACCTCGACCAGCTCGGTGGTCAAGTGGTTAAGATATCTGCACTAGAAAGCAGGAGTCGCGGGTTTGAATCCCGTTTGAGCTGCCTGAACTTTTTTCATCAGGCATCGGGCAAAGCACTGAGCATTTAGCGTTTATCATGTAGATCAGGGCAAAGCCTCATTGAGTTGACAGAAGTAGTCTCTTCTCCTGTCTCTCACCAGCTCAAGTCAGAGTTGCGAGGTCTGAGCACCCGGCACAAGGCCGAGCTGAGCCAAGTGGAGAGGCAGGCGTCGTCCCTGAGGACGCAGGCATCGGCAGGGGAGGAAGCACTGCGCAGGGAAGTGCAGGGTCTCAAAGGGGTCATCACGGATCTGGAGCACAGGCTTGGTGGGTGCCAACTACTGCTAACTCAAGGAGCATCTTCTAGCTCTTCTGGCTCTTCTAGCTCTTCTAGCTCTTTTAGCTCTTTTAGCTCTTTTAGCTCTTCTAGCTCTTCTAGCTCTTCTAGCTCTTCTAGCTCTTCTAGCTCTTCCAGCTCTTCTAGCTCTTCTGGCTCTTCTAGCTCTTCTAGCTCTTCTAGCTCTTCTAGCTCTTCCAGCTCTTCTAGCTCTTCTAGCTCTTCTGGCTCTTCTAGCTCTTCTGGCTCTTCTAGCTCTTCTAGCTCTTCTAGCTCTTCCAGCTCTTCTAGCTCTTCTAGCTCTTCTAGCTCTTCTAGCTCTTCTAGCTCTTCTAGCTCTTCTAGCTCTTTTAGCTCTTCTAGCTCTTTTAGCTCTTCTAGCTCTTTTAGCTCTTCTAGCTCTTCTAGCTCTTCTAGCTCTTCTAGCTCTTCTAGCTCTTCCAGCTCTTCTAGCTCTTCTGGCTCTTCTAGCTCTTCTAGCTCTTCTAGCTCTTCCAGCTCTTCTAGCTCTTCTAGCTCTTCTAGCTCTTCTAGCTCTTCTAGCTCTTCTAGCTCTTCTAGCTCTTCTAGCTCTTTTAGCTCTTCTAGCTCTTTTAGCTCTTCTAGCTCTTTTAGCTCTTCTAGCTCTTTTAGCTCTTCATAGCAGACTTTAGTTCATTAGTATCATCCAAGACCTTGTATCTCTTCACTATGTCTACATGGGTGATTCTATGGCTACTACACCTTTTGTATCACAACCTTGAGATGGCTGCCAAAGAATAAGAGTGCATGCAGGGATTTTGCGATACCTCAGACAATGTTTTCTCGAGACTCTGTTGGCGGATTGAGCTGAAATTTTCACAGGTGTGCTATTTCATGCATATGTTGGATCAGACAACGTATGGAAGCTATTCTTTGACCTCGACCAATGTTGTGTAGGGGCTTTAGGCGGTATACTTGTGCAGCAGTGAATTGACACTGGCTTCTGGGTTTCTGGCCTGGATTTTTCTCACCTTGTGCAGGCCAGGCAGGCACTGAGAGTGATGCCTTGGTGATAGGCCTGAGGGCTGAGCTCCGAGAAGCAGAGCAAGACCTGACAGCCAGCCGTGAGGAGAACCGCGTCATAGGGGCAAGGCTAGCCCAGTCCAGAGAGGAGGTGAGATCGCAGGATTTTCGCCACTTTATCAATCTGAAAAATTGGCAAAGAAAACTTTGACTGGATCGGGACTTGAGCCCGAGACCTCTTGATTAACGCACCAGTGCTCTGCCATTGGAGCTGCAACCAGTTGCTGACAACAATTGTTTGTGTGCATCTGAATGAAAGCAGGGGTGTGATCGGTGGAGATATAGGGCAGTTAATGGTTAAATCGATTCCGAATGGCACCCCTACCCTGGCAAAGACTAACTGACTATTTAGGAAGGCCACCATCTAAGGGCTGGATAGCTCAGATGGAAGAGCGCTGGAACGTTAGTCCAGAGGTCTCGGGTTCAAGTCCTGGTCCAGTCAAAGTTTTCTTTGCTAAATTTTCAATTTGTTCAAAAAGTTCCCAGTCAGTTTGACTCCATAAATCTGTAAAATATGAATAAGAACGTGAGTTAAACAAAAATCACAAAAGTATAAAAAAAAAGAGGAAATATCGTTGTGATTTGCATATGTGAGAATATAAATTCATGGGGGTTTGCCCTACCTTGTATTATGTAGTCAGCACTAAGGGACCCAGCCTTTTCATCCTAGCGATCATTTCATGAAGGTCCTACCAGGATCCAGAGTCCAACAATGCCACTAGTGAGGGAGCTGCAGAGAAATATATTTAGCCTGTACGTTATCGTCAGCCCTAGCCAATAAATGCCTGGTCTGAAATTACAATAATGAGTGTGATAGGTTTTCATAATAAATAGGACTACAATCGAGGAGATAAAATAATTAAGGAAACTTGACATCTGACAGTGGGACAGATGGTGCAGTCTCTGATGATTGTAAATAACCTTACAACAGAATGTCTTCCTGTGAGAGATGTTTGACCATGAGTTATCCCATAAGGTTAATAAGTACTATAACTATGAATACTTGACAAGATTAGAGCACAAGATAAAGACTAACATGAGTGGGACAGATAGTATAGAGATTCCAATCATTTATGCAGATTCTCTTCCTGAAATTGATATTTAGCCTTGACTATTAATAAGTAATATGCCCTTCCCTTTGATCTATCCCTACCAGCTTTACTCTTTGTCCATGTCCTATTCACTCTCTTCCCTTTCCTTCGTGTACATGTATCTGTTTTGTCCTTGTCACTCTGCCTTTGAGAAAGGTCCTGCTTGGATCGAAACATCAGCCCCACTAAATTTTAAGTAATATGTTAATGAATGAATTTTATGATGGGATTGGGATGCATGATAAGTGAAGGAGACTTGAATATGAGAGTGGGGCAGATGGCACAGAGTTTCCAATGATTTGGGGTTGGGTTTTTTTTAGATTCTTTTTCTGCAAGAGACCGTACGACGGGAGTGCGAGGAGCGCTATGAGTTGACCGAGTTGCTGAGCGAGACCAAGGAGCAACTACTGGCCTACCAGCGCCACGGCGGCCTGGCTGGCGGCTCCCGGCCGGGATCGGCGGCCGCCAAGCCCCACAAGCCCGAGTCCGGCTTTGGGTCCACGCCCGGGGCCGGGGGAGGGAGCTCAGGCCGCAAGTCCAGCGCCGGCTCGGCCCCGCCCGCCGTGAAGCACCCGGGCAACGCCGGCCCCACCTCGCCCGGACTGGTGGCCTCCAGCAATATCAAGATTGGGTTTGACGCCGGCCAGGCCAGGCCACCGGCCGGCCGCCCCAAGGACGGAAGCATGTCGGACAGCAGGCAGAGGATTAATGCAGCCATCGGGAGGAGATAGCTGCTTTGATCAAGAGAGGTATCATCCTCGCAGCCCAGAAGGCCAGCGTTAAAGTCCTTCTCAAACACCGAACTTCCAAATCTTGCTAACAGAATACACAACTGAAAGGGCAACGTGGAAAGTTCTTGGTGAAACTATTTCAAGTCATCTTGAGTATGGCTATGAGATGTACCATTTCAGAGTGTGTACCCTGCCCATTGCCAGGTAACTTACATGGTGTCACCACAAAACTCCACATTGTGAGTCCACCATGCAAGCCTTTGAATCTTTTCAAAAATGGAGGGCTTCAGAATTTGGGAATGACATTTTCCTTTTACTTGAGCTAGAAATAATGCATGTTGAGTAACACCACAACTTAGAAATCTCCTGATAGGTTATGGATTTCGTTCAATGTTATCAAAACACCCATGGCGCTTTGGCACAAAGACAGAAGATATAGGTCAAAGTTTAGTTCAAACTCTTCCCTTCCTATCTCCCAGCGTTTCTCTTTTCTCTTTTCTACTGTATCACAGTACCTCTGTTCCCTCCTGTCTGTATCCATTCCAGTCCTCCTGCCTTTGAGAAAGGTTCTGTTAGGATGGAAATGTCAGGCCCTCTTCCAAAGACTTGTATATTCCAAGTTGTTCAAGCCAGTTTGCAACACTTTTGCATCTTTCATTCCTGTTGGGAACAAAAACAAGTAGGATTATTAGAATAAAAAAAGGGTCTATCGTTCCAAGATTTTTCCGTCCATTATGTGCTGTATTTTTATATTTGAAAAGAATTGTTGTGGTAGTTTTCTTATTTATTCTATTTTTTCAGGTGACTAGCAAGGCAGCATTTTATACCAAATATTTGTCTTCTAAAGAATGGATTCATATGTCCAGATGAAACAGTGGCTTATACCTTTTGATGTTTGTTGTGATTGTGTGTGAACTATTTGTGAGATGTTTTTTAGAGTGACTCTGAACTGCAGGGGCGACTTTGAGATGCTGGGCCCAATTTCATGGCTCTGCTGCCTTAACGCAGAATTCTGCGATTATGGGAAGCTGTAATCGCAGAATTAATATCATTGATCATGTAAGCAAGGATTTGGCACTTAAAGCCCCTACACAACATTGGTCGAGGTCAAAGAATAGCATCCATATGTTGTCTGATCCAACATATGCATGAAATATCACACCTGTGAAAATTAAAGCTCAATCCGCCAACCGAGAAAATAGTGAAAACCGCTTCATTGGTTTTGCAAAAATGCAGCATTCTACGTTGTACTGTTCCGAAAAATAGTTTAGATCTTGGTGAAACTATTTCTTTTACTCATTTCTCCCAAAATACAATATTTTAGGCAGAAATATTTCAGTGAGAGGTTTCTACTATAACCATTTTCAAACTGTATAAGTTTCAAGTAAATCTGTGAAGATTTCTGGTTTTTTTATCTTACCAATGTTGTGTAGGGGCTTTAAAGAGCTAGCGCGTAATTTCTGCGCTTAATGGGGGATTTGGTATACGCAACAACATCTTGGAGGAAAATGGCGGTCATTCATTTGACGACCTAAATTTCAACAGCGACCACAAATTCAGACAAAACCCCTAGAAATATTTTCACCAACAGGTTTGGCTGAGGTTTAGTTTTCAATCCCTAACGGTGTTGCTTTACCTCCTTTGCCAAAGTTAATCTTAAAAACACGCCAATTAGCAGACAACAATGCAAAGATTTCTTCTGCTTTCCAGACAGGGAAGCAAATAAATGTTTGCTTACTGAAGCAAGAAATAGCATTGGCTGTGAAATACGCTTACGTTAAGCGTGGAATTGTTGCTTCCGTGGGTGCCAATTTTATGCTTACGGTAAGCACAGCCATGATATTGGGCCCTGGTGGTAGCAGAACATACTGGTCCCTGTCCATAGTTATGTGCATTGTTGGAACTACACACATACAAACTTGGAACAAGCAAGAGGATTGGCATGCTTGCCACTGAAGCAACTCAAAGTCTCCCACTGGCATATCTACCACAATGCAGAAAATACAAATTAAAACAATTCTCACCTTAGCCAGTGTCAAGATATTCCAGAAAAGAGTGACCTTTTTATACGTGTATAAAACAATATCAGTCTGTTTGCCAAGAGTTTATACATTTTTGCAGTAAACCATTTACAGTATATTTTAGGCACGTATAATCCACATTAAGACATCTCACCCATTTTTTACAGCATATTGTCCAGTTTGATTTTAAAAGGGGGGGGGGGGGTATTTTAAAATGGAGAATGTAAGTTTTCAACCAATGGTTAATAAATCACGCACCATATATTTTATTATGTTTGTGCTGAGATTAGCATTAGGAAGACACAGCTTTCATTCAAAGCACAAAGGAATGTTGTTATCAGGTTCAATCTGTCATTATGAACTGTTTTTTTGCCAAAGACACAGTATTACAGTTGGAGAGCACCTTTGAAATAATATTATCTGTGATTTAGCCAAGTGATGGTTAATATCCGTAAATGGCCGTAAATAATTATTGTAGAGGGTGTTAGAGGATTTAAAATATAATTTTGAATAAGCATGCTAAACGTTGATATCAGACTTTAGTAGATTTTGATCTGTACATTTTGGAACAGATAATTATTTTAATAAATGAATTTTACTTGAATACAAAACAGTCAATTGTTGAATTTTTTTCAAATCTTTTTAATATCTCACTATATTTTATTATTATCAAAAATTGTGACAGTTTGTTCCTAGGAGTTTCTTTCTCAAAGGCAAATTCTGCCCTTTGGGAAAGGTCCTGAGAAGAAAACGCATGGCCCTCCATTTTTGCAAATTTGTCTGTTTGGTCATTCTCTAGCCTCTAGGGTTTCTGGTTTAGCAGTCAGCACCAACAAATTGGTTGTCGTTTTTGTTTGGCTTGGTGCTGTGTCAATGTGTGCACTAGTGATCAAATAATGTGCTTTCATTCTTGTTAAAGTCTTGTAAAAGCCAAATCTTGTAAAACCATACTTATGGCCGAAGTTCTTATAGAGCCAAAGGTGAAGTACTGGGCACCATTTTAGTAAGCAAATGAATCTGTCGTTTGCTTTCGGGCCTTTTTCGGCGGCTCCGGAAATGAAGTGAGACAGTCACAGACAATAAAAAAGATACAACTTTGGATGCATGAACAGAATGTGATAACTTTCGATGTGATGTGACCACAAAATGGAGAGAATGTGTGCGACTTTGCTTACTAAAATGGCGCCCAGTGCGTACTTCACTCGGATGCTGGATCTCGCAAGAGTAGGTTATCTTGCGCGCAAGCACACTATAAGATCGTTGCTTATGCCATTGTACCTGGCTGAATACACCACACCTTTTTTCTCAG
The DNA here is from genome assembly GCA_949987565.1 of Luidia sarsii. Classification (NCBI taxonomy): domain Eukaryota; kingdom Metazoa; phylum Echinodermata; class Asteroidea; order Paxillosida; family Luidiidae; genus Luidia; species Luidia sarsii. The sequence continues at coordinate 11,366,681 of OX465115.1, forward strand.
TTTTAAATCACTTCCCGCAAATCATAATCTGCTACGTAAAATATATTATATTTATCAACATAATTACACTGAACACCCCTAATCAGAACTTGTTCAGGTATAGTTAAACTTTTTTTTACAAATGCCAATATGATTCCATTTTAAATGTCAGGATTTATTCAAAGTTTTACAAAATTCATCAACTAAAATTACAAATTTTCTACAAAAAACAGTGGTCATTTTTAGTGATACATTATTATATCTGTTTACATATCTGATATAAAAGCATGAGAGCGCAGCTGAATGCCATGAGTTAAATTCTAAAAATAATAATGTACATCCATCTTTTTTCAGAACTGATCATTTTCACCTCTATCAAACACCTTTATCTAAGGAAAGGCGACCTTTCAATGGTTTTGCTGTTAGATTAGCTTTGCTGTGAACAGTGGTCTAAATTAAAATTGCTAAAAGATGTACAGCACCATCTTTGGCACTTAAATTGAATTTATGTACAATCAAATTTGTAGGCTGCGTAAAAATGAGAAGTTAGCTAGTATATTAATCCTGACCGACTTCAGCTAAAAATGGTCGCAAAGATCATAACAATTTACAACATTAATGCTTTATTAGGGTGATCTGATTCAAATTTGAATTTTCAGCAAAATTATCATATTTCAATAAGAAGCAAAGAGGACCTATTAAAAATCTTTATAAATTTAATCTTGAGGAAGACATGATACAAGGTGGAAGCAGGTGTTTTTTTAATACACAAAGCGAATGTAGACTTTGGAAGTTTGCTTACAATCAAAGGCAAGACAATTAAAATAAAAAATGGAACACTTTTGAGTTAGCACTCAGGTTCTTTTCAGAACCAAACCTCTTCCTTCAAGAGACCTGATACATGGTGTCACCGCAAACCTATATGGAACACTTTTGACAAAATTCTTCTAAATTGTTTGATTTTCCTTTCCTTTGATTTAAAAAAAATAAAACTTCCATGCTATGAGAACTTACCGTTAGCGGCACCATGGGTTGAATTATGGACTGAGTGCTGACCTGAATGCGTGTGGGGGTCCTGGCGGAGTGCACTTAGGAATGGTACCATTCGTCCTGCATCTCCTCGGCTATCTCACCCTCCATGGGGATCTCCTCAAACTCCAGCGACTGGACAGAGAGATCCGAGGCGTGGTCGCCCTGCGGGTCCATCCGCTCCTGCTCCCTCCGGCTCAGCTCCGCCTCCACCTCCTTCAGGATCAGCTCCTCGTCCCAGATCATTTCCTCATCGTCGTCCTCTGCATCCTCCTCAACCTCCTCCTCCTCCTCCGCCTCATCAGCCTCTCTATAGGTCTTTGACATGTCCGAGAGGTCCCACTGTCAAGATGGTTAGCATTTGAAAGACAAAGTGAGATTTTTCCTCAGTTGTGTAACCCCCCCAAAAAAAAAAAAAAAAAAAAAAAAGGTAGGGGGCCTGGCATTGATTTCACCAAATTCATCGTAACTTACAATCGATCGCAAGACAATTAGCTATACACGGAAACCATATGGCCTATCACAACTTACGATGGGTTATCAATCGTCAATCGAGTTACGAGGCATCGTAAGGCTTTGTGAAATCCACCCCTTACGTTTTAATCCTGGCAGAACCTTTCTCCAAGGCAGAATGCAGATTCAGCCTTTGAGAAAGATCCTGCTCATCCATGCTGTATGGAACACGCTGTCATGCATATCCCATTCCATCCTCCATGCATAACCAGTGGTCGATGTCATGAAACTCATCCTAACTTATGATCTATTGCAACACAATGAGTGATACACAGAAACCTTACGGCCTGCATCAATTTGAGTTACGATGCACTGTAAGGCTTTGTAAAATCCACCTAGTCTGCTTTCCCCTCATTAAGAAGACTTTTAAATGATGTTTGGCTTCACTCTTCTGAAGATGACAAGGGCATCTTGGTCAAAACTTGACTATCATGTATCCACTCGCATTATTTTTCCAGATTCACATCACCCCATTCAGAGAATTTCTGTTACAAAATGTCATGTTAGTGGGATACACAGTTATTCTCTGTCCAACTTCTGAACTGGCAGTTTTCATAACATCCAATAGTTAGCATTGAGTGATATCCAAGGAAATGGACAGGACCATATCCTAAGGCTCTCGATGATCTTACCTCCAGCTCCTCCTCAAAGTTTTCGGTGACGGGCTTGGCTTGGGTCTTCTCCCTCCGGCCTCCGCGGGGGTGCTGAGGGGGCGGGGGCAGGGCCTGGAGGGGCGAGAGCCTCCCGCCAGCCCCTTGCCCCTCCCTGGCCCCGCCCTGCCCGCCCTCTGCTGGGACGGTGCTCACCTCCGCCCTGGCGTAGTGGGGCTGCTTTGTGAAAAGGAATAGAGGGGTATGCGGGTGGTCATCGCGCAGTATAAGACTCTGTGGTATCAAGGACAGGTACAGAAGAATCGGGGGGCTTTCATAACCAAGAATCTCCATGGGGTCTCCTGATAATTATTGCCTGAACGAAGCGGATTGAATAAGGTTGCTCAAGTTCAGCATTTTTGATAATTTTGCATCATGCTTACTGTGGCCAAAAGAAGGAAAGAGGTAAATAGAAATGAGGGGGGGCGGTTACTGCCAAGACTTTTCAAAGACTACCCAGCTATGGACTGAATCAGACTGACATTAGGTACATTTAATGTAGTCTGTTATAAAAAAAGTGTCGGTAACTCAAAGTTACCGGCTTTTTTCAGAGCCATACTCCATCTCATTAGCAATGGCTTCCGCTTTGTCACAGCATTCTTTCCACACTGTGTCTCAACCATGCAAACCTTCCAATGTTATCTTGCCTTGTATTGCTCAAGTTGGCAGTTGACTGCAAAATGTCACGAGTTCAGAAAATGTATCCCAGACTAGAGTGGGTGGTGAGAACACGTAGCAACTCGCACTGTGAGAACCAAGGCAGAACACACCTCATCACTGTCGCGGTCTTCGTCGTCTTCCCGGATGGCGGACAGTCTGGAGTCCTGACTGGGCACCCATCCCTGGTCGTCCTCGTCATTCAGCCCCGTGCCGTCCTCGTACTCAGGGACCCTGGGGTCGCGCCCTTCTTCCCACTGCGCAGCCGCCCTCTCTCTGGCCAGTCGGCGCTGCTTACGAGCCAAGAGGTACATGATCTGTACCCCAGATGTTAAGGCTCCAAACATAATATTTCAAACCATTTGCGGCTATTCAAGGTAGCATGTAGTTTTTGCAAATAGTTTTTGCAGCCACAAAGTGTGTGAAAAAAAGTCTCTTTTTGAGTTTGTGTGGTTCCTATTAAGCAAGTCATGCATACATGTATGGTAGTTTGCAATGGCATCATGTGCAAATAATCTCTCTTCTCTTTTTTTAGTTTATGAGGTTCTTAGGCCTAAGCTATTCATGATGAAGGTAGAAAGTCAAGAACAGTTTACGAGGACATGTTATAATACAAATAATCTGGGTTTCCATTTATGGTTGGCATGGGTCTGAGAAATACTTGTGGGACAACAGTATACCATGTCAGTCAACAGCTAGACTTTGATTGTGAATGTATTTTGTTTTCTGTTTTGTCAGAGAAATGCTTTCTCTCTTGACTAACTCAGTTTGATAAGCCACAAACTCAAATGCAGTAAATTTGAGGGTCCGTGGACCGAGTCATAACAGACTTGGTTCTTATAATGTCCCCAGTAAACTACAGCATCTCTAAAATTTCAAACCATCCATTCTCCATCCAACTACAAAAACTAAAAAGAGAGAGTATTTGCACATGGTGTCACCTGTGTTTTACCAACTCTAGTATCTACACTAGATCAATCCCTTGGTAAATTTTACCTGAGGACTTTTTTTCTGACCAGGAAAAGTCGCCTAGTAAAAGTTTGTCAGAGGAATACATCCTAGGGAATCACGTGCGAGACTTGATTGTCTCAATAAAATATCTCCAAATGTCCAGTGGAGAGAGGCATCTTACAATGACCAACACATTCGAGAGGTATGTCAAGTAATAGTGGAAAATGTAACAACTTAAAGGGGAATGAAACCCAGAGAAAAATGTTGGCTTATCTGATTGGGTGTTTAAAACAACCTACAATTTCCTATGTGCAACTCACCTACGAGTTTCATAAAGAGGGAAGAATGGATGTCAAACAGGTCTCGTCCTTGTTGGGAACTGCAGGAAAGATTTCCCCAGCTTTTTCCCGCTGGCATTTTGACATCCAAAAGCCTGGCAGTACACCATCGTTCTGCTCGCGAGTGTATAACTGCACACAGTATATACATGTAGTAGGGGTACATCCGTCCGGGCCCATGCAGGGGCTTTCCGTTGCAATGTCATACCCCCGCAGTGACTGGCGGGCCATTCGAAAAGATGGCGGTTTGCGGGAACGCGAATTTGACCACCGAATTCCATGATTTCATTCCATGGGTTTCATTCCCCTTTTACAACAAAAACTTTTAAGCCTCCAAACTTTGCAAGGATACAATGACATCAAAAGAGGTGCACACGCAACTAATGAATCAAAAACAAAACCAGCGAAGACACTGAGGTAATTCAAATTACAGTACAAATTCATGGGGAATAATCAACTCAATTATTCAAACATTTCAAGTGAAAACATCAAAACACAATAGAAATTACAGGGTGTGGCATTTCAATCCAAGCACTTTTTTCCAAGATTGTCTCAGTGCACTTTTTTTCTTGTAGATTTTGTCAATGTTTGTAATTGTGTTTGTACTATAATCAGTATAACTGCAATGTAAAGCGCACTGAGGTAGGCTTTCAGTTACGAAATGCGCTATAAAAGAGACTTTATTATTATTATTATTATTTTCTGTTGCTGTAAAATCAGCATGATCTCTTAATCTCCAAAACTAGACTGCTATTGCCATTGGTCGACAGTTTCTCCGGCAACCACAAATCAGTCAAATATTGTGCATGTGGCTCTTTTCTATCTAATAGATTGTGAATAGGTCCAGCGTAGATGGAAATGCCAGATGTTCTACTAGGTCTAAGGCCCAGCGTGCATATTGCAACATTGTTGTGTTCTTTGAAATTGGAGCCCTAAAAACTTGAGAGCTGACTTACCATATCAGTAACCATGGCAGGGCATTTATCAGAAAATCAAGTTCCTGGCTGAAGAGAATTACGGAGAGGACATAGCAGATGTTGGCTAGTACTTCAAGGCTGATGACGTGGAAATAATGGAGAACATTCTCGTTCTGCCGAAGCTGCATGGATGTATCAAACAGAATGATTAACTTGGATTTTCAGGGAATCAATGCAAGTGGGCTAGGAGCACGAATCTCAACATGGCAATAGCTCTCTCTTTGAATCTGTCTGTCTGTCTGTCTGTCTCATTGTCCTTTTGCCTGGAATGCCTACCTGCCTGAATGTCTGCCTGTCGTCTCTCAGGCAGTCTGTCTGCTTGCCTACCTGCCTTTCTGTTGGTGTCTATACCTCCCTGTATGTCTGTCTGTCTGTCTGATTTTGTGTCTCTCTGAATCTGTCTGCCTATCTCTCTTTTGTCCATCTGTCTGACTTGTCACTTCACAACCCACATTTCCTCTTAAATTAAGGTCCAGAGACTTTCTGCAAATCTTTCAAACAAGTTCAGATGAATTGCTATGCCTCAGTGAAGACAAATGCTCCAGTGTTGCTCTAGGCTCTGCATTAGCCATAAGTTTAGTAACCTACCAATTGCTTGACCACTGTTTAAATGCCACCACGTGACTTAAAGTGAGTATTTTTTTCATCTCATTTGGCACAGAGCAGTAATGGAAACATACAGAGAAGAATGTGGACAATATGGTTTTATTTGCTCATTTACACTCAGTTCTTCATCAAATGAGATGAAAAAATACCCACGATAAGTCAAGTGATGGCATGTATACATTGGTCGTGCAATTGGTCTATTAGATCTACATGTACATGTAGCCCAAATACTTGCACTAGAATACTCATGTGCTTGGAGCCCCTGTCTTAACTTACCCCATCCTTTACCAAAGGGATCTTGGCCATGCTATAACCAAAGATAGCAAAGATTCCCAGAGTGAAACCAAAGTTGTCCAGCGGGGACTGAAATAAGACAGAAAAAATGGTTTCAAATTAAAATATAATCATTTGTTTCTCATCCGTGTCCTATTCACTCTCTTCCCCCTTCCTTCGTGTACATGTATCTGTTTTGTCCTTGTCACTCTGCAAGGTCCTGCTAGGATCAAAACGTCAGGGCCACTAAATTTTAAGATTTGCATTTTGGTAATTTTAGTCAGTAAGCAGTTTGCAGCATTTTTGTATATCACTTCATGACCGATAAGAATAAAAAAGAGTGCAACACTTTTTTATAGTGCAAATGAAAATGCTTGGTTACTAGCTTGCTTGCACGTTGCTTGCTTCCTTTATTCCTCCATTCATTCACCCCCTTATCCACTCATTAGCCAATCTACTTACCCACTAATCCACATACTCATCCACTCACATACTCACCCTCTCACTTACTCACTTACTTCATCCCTTTACTCATCCACTCACTCATCAACTCACAAACTTACCCTCTCACTCACTCATCCACCCACTTCATCCCTTTACTCATCCACTCACTCATCAACTCATACACTCATCAACTCACAAACTCACCCTCTCACTTACTCACCCACTCACTTCATCCCTTTACTCATCCACTCACTCATCAACTCACAAACTCACCCTCTCACTTACTCATCCACTCACTCCATCCCTTCACTCGTCCACTTACTCATTAACTCACAAACTCACCCTCTCACTTACTCACTCACTTCATCCCTTTACTCACCCACTCACTCATCAACTCACAAACTCACCCTCTCACTCACCCACTCACTCACTTCATCCCTTTACTCATCCACTCACTCATTTTAGGAGTAAGTTAATTAGGAGCAGTTCTTGTACCTCAGATACCATTAGCAGTTTCCTCCCAGTGCCCATGGATTGCATCCCCCCTTGTTGCCACGTCGATGATGTGAGTGGTAGGTAGAGTGCTGCTGGCAGCCAGGCTAGGAGGAGGCACATGATGCGGGTGTGGCCGCTGCCATTCTGCTTGCCCCGGGCCTGGTCAGGACTCCTCCACTCACCTGCAGGGTTGTAGATGGCTAGGTTGAAGGTGAACATGGTAACCCATCCATTAATAGAATGCAGGAGGGCATGATCGTGTGAATTCTATTGGGAGACTGCATTAGCAAATCAGGATGAAATGCAACAAGCAGGCAGGAGTAATAGGTTTGCGGTGTCAACATGCAAGGTTCTCTTTTTTGTGAGTATGTACGGTTCTGAAAAAGAACCGGAGGAACTCAACATTTCGATCAGTGTACTCTGTTATTCTTCAGGAGAATGCTAGATTCTAAAACCTTCAAATCTCATTTAACAAGCAAGCAAGCAATATGCAATTAGTGGTGATGAGGCTTCGGTGTCGACTTTGCTGGCCTGTCATTGCAGCTGATGAAAACCATAAAATCTCCACTAATGATTTATCATTGTGATGATATGAACTACAAGGTTCTGAGAGCTATATGCTTCAAACATCTCAGTTCCAATGACTAATCATCTTTGCCCAATGGGTACAGGGCTGGATTTCTCAAAGCCTTACGATGCATCGTAACTCGACTTATGATGGATAACCCATGGTAAGTTGTGATAGGCCGTATAGTTTCTGTACGTCGCTCATCGTTTTGCGATTGATCGTGAGTTACGATGAGCTTCGTGAAATCAAATCCCGGTCTGTGAGAGGTACTTAAAACCCCGCAAAGCTTTTTGCTTTCAGGACAGGTCTTTTGCCACCAGATCTCGTTTAGAATATTATCCTCTGAGAATGTGGAGAGAGGAGGGGTTGAGGCAGTCGACGAAGGGGCTTTGGTGTTGGGGAGGCAGACTTACTGTAAGGGATCCCGCCGGACTGGTGGGGCTTAAGAGTGCACCAGATGAAGAGGAAGTGGATGAAATAGAAGACGTCTGAGCCAACTAGGAAGCCTGCAATCAAGACCTGCCACGAGGTAACAGAGAAGGTCAGTTAGGGACGAACATGTAGTGGACAGATTGATGGAATCTCACTTCTTGACTTCAGTACCTTATCTATGAGGGAAATCATCACATTGATTATCATTTATCAACAGGTGTCCTTTGTATTAAAGTCTGCAGAGCAGAAAGTTCTGAGGTCATGAAGCTTTCCAAGTACACTGTATCCACTGTGGTACATGTACATTCGTATTTTTTTTATTTTTAAGCCCCCCCCCCTCAACTTTCTTGCTTGTTTGTTGAGGCTTAATAGAATCCCACGGAATGCATCCCAGGTTGCATCCTGTTATGTGCAGTGGGGTTAAGGTCAACAAGATCCCATGAAAAGCACCCAATGTTCCGTTTTGGTGGGTGCAGCACAGCATTAGGGTAGACAGACACTAGGGCAGAATCCCACATAATACAACCAGCGTTGCATCTGGTCAAGTGCAGCGGTCAACGGAATCCCACGGAATGCAACCACTATTGCATCTTGCTGAGTATAGCAGGGTTAGTTCTCCAAACCAAACCATATAATCTCCCAGTCATCTGATGAACGGTTACACAATGCCATGTCTCATACCTGCGTGCCAAGCTGGCCACTGAGTATAGCACCGATGAGATTGAAGAGGTTCGCCGACAGGATCTGCACCAAGCTAAGCAGCTGTCGCCGACTTGTGTTCCCCTCCAAGTGCCTGGCCCGTAATAGGCTGAAAGTGACAGACATAAAAAGTCCACAAAGTTGTAAGGGAAGTTAGTACAAAAACTATTGCAAACTGCTCACTGACTAAAATGACCTGCAATACATAAATCTCAAAAGTTAGAGGGCCTGATGTTTCGATCCTAGCAGGACCTTTACCTTTAAGCCCCTACACAACATTGGTAAGATCGAAAAACAGAAATGTTCACAGATTTACATAAAACTTATACAGTTTGAAGATGGTTATAGTAGAAACCTTTCACTGAAATATTTCTGCCTAAAATGTTGTATTTTGGGAGAAACGAGTAAAAGAAATCGTTTACATCTCACCGAGATCTGAACTATTTTTCGGAACAGTACGGCGTTAAACGCGGCTTTTTTGCGAAAATGAAGCGGTTTTCACAATTTACTCGAGACTCGGTTGGCGGATTTAGCTGAAATTTTCACAGGTGTGCTATTTCATGCATGTCGGATCAGACAACATATGGATGCTATTCTTTGACCTTGACCAATGTTATGTAGGGGCTTTAAGAAAGGTCCTGTTGGATTGAAACCTCAGGCCCTCTAACTTTTCAAAGTTGTAAGAGGTTACATTGTTAAACAGTGCTAGCCAATGCTACTCCTGCCTGTCTGTCATTGTCTGTCATCTTCACTTATTCATATTTGACTGTTGTCTTTCGTTTTGTCTGTCTATCAAGTCCAGGTACACCCTATGCTTCACCCTATCCATAATCTTGTTACCTATATACGGTAATCACTTTCTGGTTTGCACATGCTATGCTATGTTAACTTAGTTAAGACCCCATACGTTTATTGCTATACTTTTATATCTTTTGTCTTATTGTAGACCTGTTAACATAATGCAGTGTAGTAACCATTGTGTAACTGTATAACAGTGTTGAAATAAATGTTGAACGAACAATCATAACTCCATGTAACAATATTCCTAAACACTAAATTGTTGAATGAACATTACACCCGCCTAGCTTGGGCCCTTGTGAAACTATCAACAGCTGTGGTACTTTGAAGGTGCAGGCGTAGATTAGGATTAAAGGTAACAATGTAGAATTTATGCAATGATACCATGTCTTTTGAGAGTGATAGGAGCTAGAGTTGGCAGCTCTACTTATCAGAGCTATACTCATTCTTAAAGGGCTACTGCAATAGAATTTTTTTTACTTGAATCCATACTACAGAACTGCTTTGCAATGTTACTAACAATCAAACTGTTTTTCACCTTCATTCTGGGGGTGTACTTGCAAGTTTTCAGTTTTTATGCTAATGAGAATTTCAACATTCATGAGCACATTTGTGATGTCATCACAGGATCATGCAACACACAAATGGTTGTGTACACAAGTTTCTGAAAAATTCTGGTTTTTCCTGCAGACCTATTCCTAAACCTGTTAATTTACTGCCAAAATGTATCCTTCATAATCATTTAGGCTTAGTGAAGGAGATTTCCTCAAACCTAACCCAGAGGGATTAATTTGCAGTTTGAAAGTTAATGTTTTTCTAATGTTTTGTGGGTTCCTGGCATGACTTTACAAAAGCGCCCTCATTTTTATAAGGATATTTTTAAAAGAAAAACAGATGACAAGTTTCTGACTCCACTAAGGAAAAGAAGCTTGCCAATATGTTTGCACACTTCAGATGACAGCAGAAAATGAGCTTGACTGTGATATCTATTGCAGAGACTGTTCAAACGAGATAATTCACATAGTTTCACCATAAACAACTATTCCATAACATGATTCCATAATGAAAAATTGAAACTGAAAATTTGCTCTGGCAAAATGTCACTGTCAGGGCATACTTACTGGAATTCATGTCAAGTTGCCAATTACCTTTTTTAAGAACTATACCCCTCCCTTCAAGAGAAATTCCGAGTGGTGTAAATGCAAAGGATCTTTAATTGAGTGTATAGGCTTGATGAGGTCTACTTACAAGACATGTGAGAACAGATGACAGGACAGGGAAGCAATGGCAAAGAGAAATGCCAAGTACTGGACAGCATTCTCCAGGCACATGCCCAGGCTGGTCCAAATGACTGCAGACCCATCGGAGCAGTTTGTGTCGGCCGGCATTGTCATCGTCGTCACGGTTACGGTGGCCGGGGAACTGGTGTTGGCCGAGACCGAGTCCAGAGCTGTCGTCATGCTGACTGTCTCATTCTCGCTGGGTGGGGCTGTTGCCATGGTAATGTCGCAGCCGCCTCAAGCTGTCTCTCTTGACGTGGCTTCAGTGAAAATCATCAACTGACTTGAACTGGCTTCTATGTTATGAGGACCAGCTTGAATTCTGCAACCTCACTGATGCTAGCAGCAGATAGTTCTCTGTACCTAAATGTGGCATTTCAAGATAAATTTTGGTGCAACGTTCTGAAAAGATACAAAAAATAGAAAATCATATTTTTTTTGCAAATATGTCTTAGCTTTCATAATTTTTCAAACAAATAAATCAAAGATCAATTAGGCTACACGCACTCATCAAGACATTAATTTGTACAGTTGTGTCCCAAATAGGCCTAATGCCTGGTATTATCTAAATGATTATGACCTGTAAATCTGTCTTACTCAACATATACTATATAGCCTAAATGATTCATAACAAAATGCAAACATTCCAAACACTCGTTTAAGGTCATATTTCAATAATGATGTTACCCTGATGTGTTACATGTACATAGATACATGTGTAAACAAACTATACATACTATTGTGTATGAAGCGAAAAGAAAACATCAGTTTTGCCATAACGTAGTAACTATTGTGTCATACATTGTTATTCCAATTGCTTTTTACACGAACTTGTCTACGGGTAAAAAAATACATATACATATGTACAAGAGCCATCTCGTTGCAATATACTGTGCCAAAGTTCAAAGGCCTAATTTGCATACTAAATAATGGATTCTGATCGGTACAGCAGACTGGACGTTTTCATGGCCAGTTAAGATCCTTAATTCAGTTAATACCAGGCGCACGATTATTCTATTTCAACAAGGGCAGAAGGCAAAAAAAGACTCGCCAATTGTAAAAAAATTCAATCATAGTTAACCAGACGAAATCGCCACACGAACTCAGTCATAGTATGTCAGAGTAATAGTCTACTACAGTCAGTACTACTACTACTACTACTGGTACTAGTACTGTACAAGTACTGTAGCAGTAGTACTAGTACTAGTAGTAGTGGTAGTGACTACAAGTTACCGTACGTTAGGTGAAGGTATTTCAATCCAAACTCATCGAAAAACGGGTACAAAGCTCACATTTTCGTCGATGTAGAACTCCCGAACGTCCTCGCAATAAGGCTTCGAGAAACCACTTCGTGCATGGCCCATGAAGCAGATGTGCATTTGAAACATTTGCCCACGCTAAGCCTAATTACTAGATAGATGTCGGGGGACAATATTGAACGTGCATACCTAATTGCAGCTTTTGTTCACTGCCCGCAAAACACTGACATTAGAAATAATAAACATTGCAAATGCGACCTACCTGTAGATTGATCTCGGCTGTTGGGATATTGACTAGTAATTGTAGCATTGCTTGAACGGCCTAAACATTCTCTCGGCTTAATGGAGTGGGAGGAGTTCGCCAATCGGTACCAGCATTTTATTTGCACACCAGATACCAAGGGCACGTTGAAGCAGCAGCCATTTTGGAAAAGTTGCAAAAGTTCAGTGGCGAAGAGAAAGAGAAAATACGAAAACAAAAACCGCATGAAACAAAACCTGCCGCTGACTTAGGTTTTGAAAACCTCATAAGGGGGTGGGAGATAGGCCTAATGGTACCTGCTGAAAGGCTACACATTTTCAAGGGTGACCAAAGGTCGTCCTTAAAACCCCACGTCCTTATCTTTAGTGTTAGCATACCAGCCACCATTAAAACGAGACTGTAGTGTAGTACGCGTTGCATGCTCCATACAGCGACCACGTGTCTTATCTGAGCGTGTTAATGATTAATTTCAGCGTTCCCGCGCAAAATTTAAAAATATCGTCTGCTTATCCGATATCCGGTCTGCATGTTGTTTTCATAGATAAATGTAAGCAGGCCTAGGGCCTATATACTTTTTCCATTTCTGTTATACAAATAATAAGTCAAATTCTAAAGAAACCCCTCTTTAGTTCAGAATTTTGGCTTTCTCTGCATGTGTCACCCGATTAGCGCAATACAAAGTTGTATTTAGCGCTATGGGCTTCGTAATTCAAAGGGAATGGAATGTGATGGATACTGTGAGAGATACTGTATAACAAGGCAACCAATTTTCCAACACGAATAGGGCAAAGGCAACAGGCCCAAACCTTCCAAACCTGGTTTAATCACTCAATCTTTATTGCACGGAATTAGACTGACCTACATGTAGGCCTACTACTTTAGTGTCTTCACGATTTCGCTTTCGACTCCTTTGTCAGCAGCTACTCTTCAAGGGTAGCCTAATACAGATCTACGAACCTGGTTGAATTAAGTTAGCCCATAATTCATTATTGCAATTTACTGCAATAAACCCCATTCTCAAATTAGTTTTAGAACCCCGTACACGTCCCTGAATGTGGTTCTGTGACATCGCAAGCGAACGGATATTTCTAGTAAATTACATTTAGGGGTGTTTTTTTTCTCATAATGTATGGTTTTGGTAAAAAATGAGTAGGCCTAATTACTGAAGATATAGGCCTAGGCCTACGGGGCATTTTTAATGAGTTTAATACTTCAAAATACGAAAAGATTACTCTCAATTTTCGGTATCAAGACGTTTGTGAGCGCATTGTATCAGGTATAGACTTCATTTTAGATTGATTTTGCAGTGTTGGGATTGCGGACAGCGCCATCAATACTGGTACGCCAGGATTTTTCGGTCACCCATATCGACCATACCGATGGCCGTTTACCAAAGAAAATGAAGGCTTAGGCTCGGGCTTAGGCTTCGGTCATAATATTCCCTATTTCCCGTTATAATATCACAGGCATCTATAAACAAACAAAGAGTTTGGCCCTTGTTAATTGGTGAATACTCTGTAGGGGCCTACTTACCAAGACAACAAAACTTCATTTTCGAACCACAACCTAGATTTTCAGGTTTTGTTAGATGGAGACGAAGACTTATAGGATTGAATATCGACAGCATATCACGATGACCCTGCAACTGTATACTAACAATAAAGACAGACAACCACTACAGGAAGGTCCGTTTTATTTTGAAGAATTTATTGTATTCCTTTCAAGTTACTCTCTATACAGACATAAGATAGGCATTTCGAGAAGAAAAAAGTTACCAGAACTTTCATAATACAATGTAAAAGATTATTTTATAGTTAATTTTGTACGACTGACATTAATAGGCAGTGGTCCTATATAAATAAATAAAATAAAAAATCACTCACCATTATGTTCTGCTTTGAAGAAGGTTTTCTTTGAAAAAGCGCTGCTTTTGTAAATTTGAGGGTTGCAGCTTTGAAATTTTGAAATGCTTGATGCTGTTTAATTTGGTACTGAAACCATTAAGCCTGTTTGCGATTTCCAAATCCGGCAAAGCACACAAAAACCGCTTAGCACAACACAGGATAGTCTTGGAATCAAAGGGTGCGTTCGATTACCTTGCCCTGGCCTACCGTGACAATTAACCCCGATTGGCTCTAACTGGTCCAACGTAAAAGCAGGGTCAAGTTGGGGGTAAGCGGGGTCTAGCCAGGGAAGCTAACAGAACGCACCTAACGCGTACCCGGTTATAGAGGAATCCGACCAAGTCCCTATGGAAGCTACAATGACTGGGGGCCATTTAAGTTAGATGTGGGTAGACAATATTGCTTGAAACTCGATGACCCTGTCCACCACTTATTTTCAGTGACCGGTTGTGGGTATCGGAAAAGCTATGGTGTGTAATGTACCCAGCGTGTTCTAACAAAATGATCTATCGCAAGTAGTGCTTACCATGGCCCCGAGTATGACAGGAAGTGAGGGTCTTGGTCGAATTCACAAGACCAGAAAAGGAATATTAACATGCAAATTCACTGGGGGTATTCTGTCTGTTGATTCTGATATGATTTTTATAGGGGGGGGGCAATGTTATACAATAAAAAACAAAATTGCTCGCGAGTCTTAAAAAATAATCTGACCGAACGTTTGTCAAAAAGCCATCCATCTGTACTTGAAAAGAAAGAGAAAAGTCAAATAAATGCAGCCTTTTTAGGGTCTATAAGGGCTTTATTAAAATGGTACCGTATCAGGGCTATTTAAAAAGAAAGGAACGCAGCACGTGCATTAATAAATTATCCAAAAGGGCGCCGTGTGTACGTATTATTAGTGTCCCGATGATATAAAACAGGATAATAGCTATACATTATGAACTGTTCGAAGGCTACTCTGTATTGAGGCTAAAAATGAACGAAATTATGATAGGCCCATTCCAATGGTAACCCCAAAATATCGATATCCGTTTGCATTTTGATAAAACAACATTCTACTTCAGTTATCTGTTCTATAAAATTCTCTCTAAGTGTTACTATAAATATATTCACATCCAAACGTCTGCGCTTCCACGTTAAAAACGTACTTTTTTCAAAATGAATATTCATCACCAAGAAGCAAACCGACAAGTGTTTTCTGTTGTCATCACATGCAGCTAGAATAAGCCACGCCTCACGGGAAAAGAACCACTACAGCTTCCCCCGACACACCGTTACGCGTGCCAGCCTTAGCAATAAACACGCCGAGCAATCACTGCGGACTTACGCGGCACGTCCGGACCAAAAAGGGCATGCCACTTGCCGAGACTCTCCAAGCTGTTCGTCTACATAATTACTTAAGTATTGAAATCACACCACGCGAGAACAGCCAATAGCAGTGGTCGCAGCCGTCAGGTTTCAGCCAATCACGATGAAAGCCAATGAAAAGAGGGCGTGGTCAGAAATCGACCACAGACCATGCGCAGTAAGACACACTCACCCAATAGTTAAATCTAGTCTAATAAGTTGTACCCGTTTGCACCAAATGTATTCGACACTTCTCGCTGGTCGGAACCGATATATTTTATATCCAATGCTTTCGGAGAGAAAAAAGTAGACCGAGAGAAAAAGAGAAAAATCACACGACAAACGCTCAACCTATTTTCTAGTCACGTTTGAACTATTTTGTCTCGGCAAAAGTAACTGGCTCCCGCGCTGTTTAATCACTAAAAACTGGCAAAATCACATACCCACGAAATTTCGCTGGAAACAAAATTATTCAACAACCCGAAAACGACCTTTGTGCGTTCGATACGAAGGACTTCCACGAGCACTTTCGCAAGTTAAAAATCCGAATATTTGTTAGTTCTCAAAAAGTAACAGCTCATACGATTCCCCGCCGAGAATGACCACGCTATTAAGCTTTCATTGAAAGCGAACGCACAACATCGGTTCTTAAAAATAACAACTTTCAAACGGCTGATTTCCATTTGACGACACAATACAGCCACAAACGATTTTCACGATCGGTTTTCAGTCCATTGCGTATTATCGTCAGGGTTGCACACAGATTCGAAATAGAATTGGAGATTTGGGATATCGATTTCAGACAAGATCTTGAACTGTACTCATTGTTCGATTTCGGGAAGCGATTTCAAGTCAATCAGCAAGTTTGACGGGAATGACGGGACTAAAACGCATATGTATATGATTTTGTATTAACGAATACCAATATTGTAGCTCACTTTAAAATGCGTTTGGTAAGATTCTGTCCGTTTCCACAGAGGTTTATGGAACACCATTAAAAATTGCAATCATATTCAGCACCGTTTTGTATTTAGTACCGACAGTACACAAATGATTAAAAAGGGTACTTCCGAATTAGCAACATTAACTCTCTTCCCGCCTCTGACCATCTCGTTCCAATTTGAATTTTAAGTCCAATCCAATTCTCCTATCGGTGGTTTTCTAAAAATTAATCTGAAGATAACGAAGGAAAGAATTCGCTATAGAATCATTGAAATTTCGAAGATCGATCCTGGAAAATAATGAAACATTAGATAACTCCTACATAAATTATAGCCTAAAATTAACTGAAAAACAATCAGACATTAATTTTGAATTTCCTTATAGCCTAGTCTATCGAATCAAATTAGCTCCTGTATTTTGATTATGTCAAATTCACGTGATTACAATATCGAAATTCGTTTGCATCCAATGGTTGGACGTACCGATGTTATAATTTTGGCGTTTGCTCGTGGTTCAATTATTCATTAATGTATTTTCTTCTGGAAAACAGGCTTCACCGTTCCATTAATGTCGTGCGGGTTACAGAAATATTGGTAGACTGGCTTTTAAAAGACAAGTACTGCCTCCAGATATGTGGAACAAAAAGAATTTCCCTTCCAAGATTTCGGAAACAACATATAGATATCAGGTCTACATGATGCATTTATATTAAATCTATATTAACGGTAAATATATACAACCTCTACTATTCACAATTTTTTTATTGACTGTTTTTTTTTTAATAAACCACGACTTCCGCTTCACCACCGATTAAAAACCGCCGAACCGTCGCTCACATCTCGCCTCTCTCTATCAGCGGGAATCACTGTACAGCGACACACGGTCACATAAATAAAACCCTATGATCTATGATCCTCTTAAAAAAGAAAAATTACATTAAAATTCGCACACTATTATGTCTGGTTAGAAGAAATAAATCGTTTATCCACGGCAACTGATAATGAAAACAAGCTCATCTAAAAGGAACTGTTTCCGTGGGTTTCGTGTATTGCCGCTTTGCCAATAATAGACCGTTAGACAGCTCGCTTAAGCTCAAAGAAAAAAAACGAGGTTGCCACATAAAAGTCAAAAGCAAACGGAGGTAGGCCTATGGTTGTTCATCCTGTCTGAATAAGGACTCAATGTTGAGCGGATTTCAACGCCTAAGCAACCATGAAATTGGCACCGCGGCCGAGTGCACGCAACTTAAAGACACACAGCCGAGGGCCAATTCTACAGAGCTGCCAAGTTAGGCGCAAAAAGACGACAATCTTGGCCCGAGCTGCCTGATTTTTTTTTTATCATCAGGCATCGGGCAAAGCACCGAGCACTCGGTATTTATCACGTCGAGCAGGGCGAACCTCAATGAATTACATTCTCCTCGATGCAAACATCATGCCATATCTACGAATCTTGGCCGAGTTGCCGTACTCGTCCTCGTAAGCACGAACATTTCCAAAGGTCGCGACCTCAATTACTATGGTCGAGCCGGGACTGTAGACGATTTCTTTCATAAACCTGAAACGCTACAAGACAGCAGAACATCTCTAGAAATGCTCTCGCGACTGACAGATGGCGACACTGAAAGGTTCGGGATTTCTTTCCTCGTGCTCAGAAATTCCCTTCATGACATCACATAACGTCACATGACGTCACGTGACGTCACATGATGTCACATGACGTCACATAACGCGGGGCTAGAGCGACACCATCAAGCCAGCCCAAAACGGCCGACCCAAATCTTGGTTATGACCAAAACGCACCACAACTAATGCGGCATATCAGAGAGTACTTATCAACGATTTCTCGTATCAGATCAACTGATATATGTAATCCATCCCTCCCTCCCCCCCCCCAAATAGCAATAAAAACTAAACCCTAGCTTGAATACGCACCCTAAATCTTCCCCCATTTTACCTGAGTTTTTTTTTTCAACCCACCTTTGTAGCAGCACTTGTAAGGAATACCTTTTGCTCTGACCACTTTCATTTCGGTAATCTCTAATATTTTTTTTAAGAGAGAGGAGTGGACTGGAAGAGGGGGCTTTGCTCTAAAACGGCAGTCAGGAAATTTGAAGCGGGTGATGGAAGTTTCACTGCGGGAGTTTTTAGATTTGTACAATTCAGATGCCATCGACTTCCTGGGGGTCACAGTATTGTGTCTACTAGGCCTACTTTACTGGAATGAACAATTGGTGACTTTAGTGCTGACTAGCAGTTGCATTTCTACCGATTTCTGATTCTGAAGGCAATCTTGAAGAGTGAAGAAACTGGGCATCACAGAAGATGGTAAACTCTAACAAATCTACTGAAGAGAGGCTCCTTATTATTTTTTCTTATAGATCTTTACTGTCATAATCCTTGGGAGGAATTTTACACTTGGTGCCATTTTTCCGTTAACAATGTAGATATTAAGCTAGAAATGTGGTTTTAACACTTGTAGTGTATTACACATGCAGTGTGTATATTACACTTACATATTACACTAACTGTGTAGGTATTGAACTTATGCTGTATAGATATGCTTACTGTGCATATATCCCACTGATGGTGTACATATTACACTGATAGTGTAGATTCTACCATTAAGGTGTAACCTGGCAGTGTAGGTATTACACTTGAAACAAAATCTCAAAAAGTTAGCACACATTTCTTCTGAAAAAAAAAAATGGAAAAATTCAGCCGTTGCTGTTCCAAATCTAGTGGGGGTCTAGCAATGGCTACTCCCTCTGGAATTGTATCGGCTGGCTTGGGGATGTCAGCTGTGGTGGACTGTAAACAAACCGAGATCTTGATGAGGAGGTTCTGTCAGGAGTCATGTTGAGGGATTTCAACTGACCGAAAGGCAGATTCTCGCTTCATCCAAGTCTTGGTCTCGCAATGAATGGAGAGACGGAGCTGGCCAATGCAAGACCCACCTCAATGGGCATCAACACTGAACTTTTGCTACATCCTCCAGCAATTTTGTTTGGCATCCAAGAACCGGTTCACGAATTCCAGAACCATGTACAACAATCCCTGACACCTCGCCATCATTTCTGCACAAATTGTACATCTATCTTCCAGCCATGCATGTTGCTTTTGACGTTCACAGTTTTGCTTCTAGCACACTTGGAGTACAAAACCAGCTCCACTCCAATGGTGGGAACGATCACTCACACACACACACACGCAGACTCACACTCACTCATTCAATCACTCATCCCTGAATCTCAGAGTATTAGGCCACTCTCTCTCACACACACATCAGGCAGACAGACAACTCATAAATAAAACAAGTAAAAACCAGGACATTGCTACAGTAGAGTCCCTCCAGTGTGGTTCCTTGCTTGCTTGTTTGTTTTGTCTATGTATGTATAAAAATGTACAAGGGGGGGTTGCAGCTCGGAGCAAGGGTCATTTAGGGCCGGCCCGTGGTTTTGCCGCAGGGTTGCCGACTTTGGTGGCGGGGCCGGCGTTGTTGGGGCGGAGGCCCGCCGGCTTCTTGTCGGCAGCATTGGCCAGCAGGCTGGCCGATGGCTGGCCGTTGAGCTTACTACTGGCCGGTGGGTTGCCGTTGCTAGCGGCGTTCAGCTTACTGGCCGGGGCAGGTTCACCGTTGGCCTGACGGGCCTTGTCGCTCTCCGCCTTCTTGCGCTTCTCCTCCTCGGTGGCTTTGGCCATCTCCGAGTAGTAGTTCAGCGCCTTCCGCACTGGCTCAATGATATGCTCCTAGCAAAAGACAGAAAAAAGCAAACAAAGTCTTGATCAAATCTAGATATGATATGATATTTGCCTCGAGGAGAACCTAATTCAACAAGGGTTTACCCTACTTGATGTGATAAGCACGGAGTCCTCAGTGCTTTGCCCAATTGCCTGCTAAAACAATCAGGCAGCTCGGGCCAAATTTGAATTCATGACTCCTGCTTTCTAGTGCAGACGTTTTTTGTTTCAGCAGGCAATCGGGCAAAGCACTGAGTACAAAGCACTGTGGTTATTACGTTGAGTACGGCAAACACTCATTGAAATCAAGTCTTATAAAATACCGTATTGAAATCATACTACAATCAGGTCATGCTAGAATGGCCTGAGAAGATCAGAATGGCCTTGGGAGGATAGGCAGCACTGAGACAGGAAGGCTGATCACTGGATGGGACAAGGACATAGAGGATTGGCAGCCGACGAGCACCGCACAGGCGAGACGACTTGCACAGGACAGGGCGGCTTCCAGGCCATGTATGAGGGCAGCCACATTGCCGTGGACCAACGTTGACTCAAGCGATATCTGACCCCAGACCACTTAACCCTGGTCAAAAGGTGAGCCTGGTCAAACAAATGAGCTGATCCAGATCAAATGCAAAAGTCGATGTGGGTCAAAACACGCGAGATAACCTGAGTTGACTCAGGTCCAATACAGATTTTAACTCAGGTCAAAAACAGGCATTGACTCGGGTCAAAAACAGGAGTTGACTCAGGTCAAAAACACCAGTTGACTCTGGTCAAAAACACAAGTTGACTCAGGTCAAAAACAGGAGTTGACTCAGGTCAGAAAAAGGAGTTGGCGTGGGTCAAAACAGGTCATTAATGAGGTATCCTTGGGCCACTGATTTAGAAGGCCTGCTCCTTACCTCCAGCTTGGGTAGTAGCACGCCTATGGCCTCAAAGAGTGGCAGGAGGACGAAACGGATGAAGCCTGTCTGGGAGGAAGGCTTGGTGACCTTCTCCCGATCCATGAAGGGAGCTACTGGGAGGCCTTCCAGCTTCTCAAGATCACTCTGGTGGAGAAAAACAGGGGATAGGAAAATAATGATGGAGACAACCATCGATGAGAAGTGGAACAGGGAAAGGTTTGACAAATGAAGAAGTGAATTCTAGCAGAAATGTTCAGGGCTAACTTTGATGGATCTTTGCAAAGTTGATCGACCCACTCTGACAAACTGAGAGATGTAGAAGGATCAAACTGCATGTCTTGGCATTGAGCTTGCAGGTGATTCTGACTTCCATACTAAATTTGCACAAAAGAGCAGCACATCAGCAACAATATCACCAAATGCAACTTCCTACTACCTAGGGTATAATGTAGGATGGCCAAGAATTGTACAAATGGTGAAATCTTAAGAGGCCTTTTGTGTTTCAATCCTAACAGGAGCTCTCTCAAAAGCCTTTGAGAAGGGTTTTGCTAAGATCTAAAAACATCTAAGGCATTTGAGCCCATTTGATTAACCACTTGACACCAGAGCCCTCCAAATTCAGAGCGCCATTCATGTTACTATGCACTGGGAACCATTATTATCCACGTTTTATACAAAGACTCTTTTCAGCCTAGAACAAAGCAATACGGTATGTAGCATGACAAAAAACAACAATTTTGAAGCAAGTTGCCACTTTATTGTGTGAATTTTATTGTGGATAATTAAGGGATAGTGTGCTGCCACACAAGACAGAGTGTTGGCAAGTCCCACAGCCCAATGTTTGTCGGACAGGCAGTCGAATCCCATTAACTATCTTCACCACAAACTGTACACTCGGTTGGGGCTGACCACCTCAAAGATGTGACTGCCTAGGGTGGAGGCTAGTCTGTGGTCAAAGGCTGTAATTACAGGGGCTACTCAGACACACTGTACATGCGTGCAGATGCACCATTGACAATGCACAATGAGCTCTTTTTGGGGGGCGGATAAGCCCTAGACAAAAGCCACATCGACATCTGAATTGTACACCCTTATTATTACACAGATATCTATTGCCATAATATTCAGCAGCTTTTGAACACTAAGTGTGTTACTTTGCCACCTCAAGACCGACTATGAGATCTCTGGGACTGCAGTGGATCAAGTCAGGCCTGGAGGGAGGGGGTTATGGGAAACATACACAAATCTTGCTCTGTATCTTTTTCAATGTGAGCATGGAGTTCCACCCACACTTGTTGCATTCAGTTGCCTTCCCCTGGCAGACCTGGGATAGCCCCAAGTGACCATGCTTTCACGGTCGGTAAGTTAGGAAGCAATGGCGTCACAGCCAATTTGGGCTGACTGCGGTAGACCAGGGCAAGCTGATTGAACGCACCCACAGTATATCTCATTCACTGGTCCTTTGAGACAGACTAACAACACTCAACAGTCATCAGTCATGATATGAACAGGTATGCTAATGGTACCTAAATATATGCCATTATACCAGAGCATACCCGATGCCGTAAAAAGACTTACTAACTTTTATGATGAGGTTAAGTCTAGTGTACCAGCTGCACCACATCAGCCAGCAGAGGGCGCCAGACCACCTTCACGGTCTGGGCCCCCTGCTGGGGGATTGGGAGGCATGCAACCCAGTGGGGTGTCCAGACTCTATGGCTCTGGAAAGATTGAGTTGGACCTGTGTGTGCTCTAAGCATGGAAAAGTTGTCCTTCAAGAAGTTGTCCTTCAAGAAGTGCTAATGAGGTCTGTGCTGTTGCAAGAGAAGAGGGAATCAGTCGGTCAACGGCCTTGCGAAACAAAAAAAAACTGGCCCCCGCCTCCTTCCCTTGCCAGTCTAAGCTGCAAGACCCCAGCTTGCACTAGACTGTCTATCATCATACCTGATTGAAGAACTCTTGCAGCAGGCAGTCAATCCAGGGATCGGACACGTCCATCGGCCTGGCCTCATTAGAGATGTCTGCAACCTTGATGCAAATCTGCATCAGCTGTGGTAAACAAAAACAATGCACACACAAGGAGAACCTGGTTTAGTGCAGGTTCCTATGGGCTGGAAATGAGGGGACCGGTGACAAAAGCCCCGTCCGCACTGGACTTAAAATGGGTAAACTAACCGAGCAAATGGGTAGATTGACCATTTTAAGTCCAATGCGGACAGCCCAGGAAGTTTTCCTTCCAGGTAACTTACCCGACTCCAGTGGGTAGTTTAACCGACCAACTTCTGTCCAGTTAAATTGACCAGGTCAGTTTAACCGAGTCGATAAGTCCAATCCGGACACGACGTCTCGGTAAAAAACCACATCCGGCGCCCCGCACGTTACGTTACTGTATGCAAGACTCGTGCGGGCGCAGGGTAACAACGTGTTTGTGTACCTAGAGTACATGCAAATATACATGAGTTGGTTAGTTTTACCGATCGTCTCGGTTAGTTTACCCAAGTCGGAAAGTCCAAGTGCGGACGCCGGGAAGATTTACCCATTGGAATGTTACCCAAGGGCTCGGTAAAAAAAAAGTCCAGTGCGGACACGGCTAAAGACCTGCTCAACCAACTACTACAACATTCTGAATATTCCACAACTGCTATTTGGGGTTTTGACAAATCCAATCATCCGAAGCCCATGCCAACTTTAACATCAGCAGTCATCTTGGCTTCAGTGTATTTGCAATAGAAAAGACCAACATGGGCTAAGCCGCTTAGTTTCACAGTGGAACATATATTTTTCAATCCTGTCTGTTGAGTACAGGTACTTAAACCTCACAGTCGCATGGTGTTTGGCAGAGCACATACTGCCACCCACTTACTGTTATCCCACCATGAATGGTAATATGCAAAAATGTTGCAAACTGCTTACTGACTAAAGAGTCCTCAGACAATTCAACCACATGGCCTCAACATCCAGGAGGGGAATCATTAACAACCATGTTTATCCATAATCCCTCATATGTGTTCACTCCCCCACTTCTCTCTTTCACCCTTGATGTTTCCCCCTTCCACTACCTAATTCCTACCCAAACCGCTGTCCCCTTTGATCTAACCCTAACCCTAACCCTAACCCTTCCACTACCTAATTCCTACCCAATCCCCTGTCCCCTTTGATCTAACCCTAACCCTAACCCTAACCCTTTCACTACCTAATTCCTACCCAAACCCCTGTCCCCTTTGATCTTATCCTAATCCTAACCCTTCCACTACCTAATTCCTACCCAAACCCCTGTCCCCTTTGATCTAACCCTAACCCTAACCCTTCCACTACCTAATTCCTACCCAAACCCCTGTCCCCTTTGATCTAACCCTAACCCTAACCCTTCCACTACCTAATTCCTACCCAAACCCCTGTCCCCTTTGATCTAACCCTAACCCTAACCCTTCCACTACCTAATTCCTGCCCAAACCCCTGTCCCCTTTGATCTAACCCTACCAGCTACACGAGTACATGTATGATCCCCTTTGTCCTCTGTCTGTCATACCATGAAGGAAGGGTCATACATGTACATGTCCCTGTTACCTTCCCCTTCCTATTTGATATGTCCCTTTCATTCTGCCTTTGAGAAAGATCCTGCTAGGTATAGGATTGATATGTCAAGCCCTAGTGAGGAGAAAGTCCATCCAATGATTCATGGAGCTCAAGTAGGCATTGGTTATAAGTCCCCTCCCCCCCCCCCAAGTCATTAGTATTAGTAGTTATCTCATCACAAGCCCGTGATTCTGAATCTGAAGCACAAGCCTTCCAATCTCTCATTGGGGTCTGGAGACGTCATTTTGTGCACTGCCACCGAGGTGAGATGAGGTCTCGCTTCGGTCGATTAGCTGAAAATGTGGTGGAGCTTAATCACAGCCCGTCACTGCTAATTGACTTCTCACCACACTTGGGTGGGGCTCAGTGCCGAGACTGATGGAGGTGGAGGGATAAGGTGACAATTTTAGTAGTTCTTCAGAGAGGGTTTCAGTGCATCAGAGATGCATGCAACCATCCCTGACAATGACAGGAGAGATGGCTCTATTAGGAGCTTGCCTCCAAGGTCATGGAGCTCCTGTGAAGCCAATTCAAGCTGGAAAACCAATTCCACAGTCATAATCCAACCTACTGGCCTTCAAATCAGAACAGGACAGACCTGCCCAGTGCTTTCTGGGTCAGAGCGAGATTAGGCCACACACCGCACATTTGCAGATTTTTGATGCGCAAGAACAACAAACGCAGAGCTGGGAGAGTTAAGCAAACAGACCCATCCCGTGATATGCCTGGTCATAATCTCAGACTCTCGGCTTCTAAAATCCTGCACCAGGCCCGACCCTTTCGGAGCTTTCTGGGTCAGAGCCAAGATGGACGTTGAGCAATTAGGCTCATACCCCTTTCCTACTAGGAAATCTCCAGGTTATCTCGAGGGGTAATGGCAAGCCTTAACCCTGAGATACCCTGGGTTGAAGAAAGGGTTGCCAGGAGGTTTCCCACTACACTTTTCCCTCCCCGGGTTGAGGCAAAAAACCCAAAAATCGGCCATTACCCAGGAGCTCGTTAACCCTGCTCACGACCAGGGTTAAGGAGGGAATTCTAAGGGTTAACAGCTGAAATGCGTGGAATCTTCCTTATCCCGGGGTTTAGCGAAAGTCCTGGGTCCAATTTCATAGAGCCTCTTAAGCATGAAAAACTGCTCAGCAGGAAAAGTCTTCCTTGTGTTAACATGATTACAAACTGCACAGTGGTGCGATGTCAATTGCTTTTGACTTGTATTCCACTCATCTTTACTTACAATGTAGCATGAAGCAAAAAGTGAAGTTTGGCTTGGCAAGGTGATCCTACGAACCTTTACTTTTTGTGTTTAAGCAGATTTTGGCCCTTAAGCAGCTCTATGAAATTGGCCCCTGGTTGATGCCATAGTTGGGAACAGAACTCAGTGTTAACGAACCCCGGGGTAAGAAATGCATAACCTGGGGCAGCAAATCTCAGGGTTAAGCAGTTGGTAGTGGAAAAAGGGCATTAAAGAGACTGGCACGAGACCGGTCTGGGTGCAGAAAGCTTGTTGGTGGTCAATGTCCCAAGAAATGCGACGGGCAATAGTAGTACAGAGTAGTAGCAGTCTGACAGAAACACACAATGGGATAATGCACTAGAACAAACATTTAAGCACTGGTAAAAGAGCCTCCGGCCTCTAGCAAATCAGAGCAAACACCACTTAAAAAGACAAACTGAAGCAAACTTGATACACGCACAAATCCCATGCCTGGATCGTTAATCATCTCAAACGTTGCAACAACGTGGGAGTCGAAAAGCGCCCCTACTCTCAAAACCCTTTTTTTTTATCATCTTACAGCCTGCTGCATATCAACCAATACTTGGCTAAAGGGGCTACATCACTATGAAAAAAATAGTCTTGGGTTTTTTTTGGGTTCCGCAGGTCACCAGAGAGGTAGTTTCACTGAATGAGAGAAAACCATCATTTATCACAAAATCGAAAACCTATGAACTTTTGAGGCCTATGCCCTGAACGCAAAATGTCTCATTTCAAAATCTCTGTCACCCCTCCCCTCTACCCCGGATTTGCGTCTTGTTATTTTTTGTATGCTATCGGAGTTTGGCTCCACAAGCACTTAGCAAATTGGAAAGGGGTTTGCCTATTCCATCACGCCGCCAACCATGTACCAAATCCTCTGGCATCTTCTATTTCTACGAGAGAGTCAACAAACCGAACCAAACCAAACCCCTACAGGGGATGCTTTGACAGGGCAGAGATGGGATGATCTGATTCTATCGGGCAAAGGTGATTTCGTTTTCTTCTCTCTTTTTTTTTAAGGGGGAGTGGTTCGGTTGCTTTCAGTATCATGTGTGTCGACATGAAATCAAATGTTGCGTGGGTTAGGGCTGTGTACGTCTACACAGAGAGGCATACAGTGGCCGCTGGGGGTTTTCAAGGGGCACCTCGGGTGAATGAGGTGCACGGTTTGGCCCGAAACTGTCTCAGCTTCTTGGAAAACTTATACCAACCGATATGAAAATAGTATTGCTATCAAGATATTAAATGAAAAGGCCTTTACGTTATTTTAGATTACATTCTAAATGAGATTCATGTCATTCATGCATTTGAGAAAGGTTCTGCTAGGATGGAAACATCAGCCCCTTTAAAAAAGCCACCGACTGACATAGGAAGTGATGCAAAAGGCCAAAGGCTGACATACATGTAGGATGTGATGGGAAAAAGCCACAGACCGATACAGGATGTGATGGAAAATGCAATAGAATGATATAGGATGTGATGGGAAAAGGCCATAGAATGATATAGGATGTGATGGGAAAACCCATAGAATGATATAGGATGTGATGGGAAAACCCATAGAATGATATAGGATGTGATGGGAATAAGCCATAGAATGATATAGGATGTGATGGTAAAAGCCATAGAATGACACAGGATGCAATTAGAAAAAGCCAAAGACTGATATTGGATGTGATGGGAAAAGCCAAAGACTGATATAGGATGTGATGGGAATAAGCCATAGAATGATATAGGATGTGATGGGAAAAAGCCATGGAATGACATAGGATGTGATGGGGAAAAAGCCAAAGACTGACATACAGTAGGATGTGATGGGAAAAAGCCATAGAATGATATAGGATGTGATGGTAAAAGCCATAGAATGACACAGGATGCAATTAGAAAAAGCCAAAGACTGATATTGGATGTGATGGGAAAAGCCAAAGACTGATATAGGATGTAATGAAAAAGGCCATAGACTGATACAGGATGTGATGGGAAAAGCCATAGATCTACAGTACAAAGGATAGAATGGGAAAAGCCATAGACTCAAACAAGGGGCTATGGTCAATACTGGGAAAACCCATGAAAATAGGAAGTCAAGGCTATGGAAGTGACTGTCATTTACCAAGTTGATGTGGTCCTTGTTGGAGTAGTCAAAATCATTCATGACCGCCTTGAACTTGTTCAGGATCTCGCTGTGCTTGGCCATGTCCGTTGCTAGGATACAGCTGATCATCCCTTCCCGCACTCGCTTGTATCTCTCGTGCCCGATGTTCTTGAAGATGTTACAGTGGGCCTGCAGTATCCAAACATATGCCCCAACAAACAAATTAGGAGAAAATTAGGAACAATACTTACTGAAGATCAGTCACCTTTAACTCAGTGGTTGTCAAAGGCTGCGTGCCAATTCGTGGCTATGGCAACAGTTTCCATAGCAATAGCTGTTGCCATAGCCACTGATCTGCCTCGGGCCAAGCCTGCCAGCAGCACCTCTTCATCTTTGGTGTTTCGTGAATCGCATTCTCCTGACAACGGGCAGAGTACAAACTGCCCGAAACGTTGAGTTACCGGCTCTTTTCAGAGGCACACACTCCTTCTCAAAATGTGTTACATGGTGTCACCGCAAACCTTCCACTTGTCTCACGACTGTTCTAGCACAAGGCAGCAATCTGCAAATGTGACCCGGCACAGCATAATGAGGAATAACCCCCACTTTTGAGATTTTAAGATTTTCTAATGATGTGAAAGAGTATACCATTAGCTTTCAAATGATATCAGAATTATTGTGAACTTTGTTGTAAATAGTACAAGGGGACTTCGCTCGTTCATTTGGTACCAGACACAATATAGCTACACCATTCTAACTCCTCGAAAGCGGCCATTCAAAAAGGCAGGAACTTTACATTTTCATGAAAACAGTACACAAACACTCCCCCGAAATCCTTTTTTCTTTCAACATTTAGAGACGTATTTCGGAAAAAATCCTTGGACATAATATCATCCAATACATTAACTTTCCGAAAATACACAATTATTATTAATTATCGAATTGAGAAGATACTTTGACTTCAGGCGTTGTTTACTCGAACAGTGTTTTGGTGGGATATTCCTCATGTCGCTGTGCCGGGTCACAAATGGACTTTTGGCAATGAGACGAAAAAACTGTTCTTTCTGCCTTTGAGAGAAAGCCTGAGCCCAATTTTATAGAGCTGCACAAAAAAATCATGATTCAAAGGATCAGTTTGCCTAGCCAAACTTTGTGCCAAGAAGAATGGTGGATTGCAAGCAATTAACATGACACCACAATGCGGTTGGTAGTCCTGTTTACACAAGGAAAACATTTCATGCTAAGCAGAATTTCACGCTTATCTCTTTCCCTACGACGACCTGCTCACAGCGGCTCAAGCAAACTGGACTTCAGGCTGACAAGCCGCTGCCCGTACTGCCAACCAGTCCTATCTTGGAAGAAATCAGTCCTCTTATTGGGGTAAAAATGTATCCCTTTTAACAAGCTCTCGACAACTAAAACTTTGCCTTGGAAATACACATGTATTCCTATGTAGTTTGCTCTGTGATTCCTCGTTTTTAGTAGCTTTCCTAATTTCCTTTAAAGCCCCTACACAACATTGGTCGAGGTCAAAGAATAGCATCCATACATTGTCTGATCCAACATATGTATGAAATAGCACACATGTGGAAATTTCAGCTCAATCCGCCAACCGAGTCTTGAGGAAATCGCGAAAACCGCTTCATTTGAAAATGCAGCATTCAACGCCGTACTGTTCAGAAAAATAGTTTGGATCTCGGTGAGACGTAAAATATTTCTTTTACTCATTTCTCCCAAAATTCAACATTTTAGGCAGAAATATTTCACTGAGAGGTTTCTACCATACCCATCTTCAAACTGTATAAGTTTCATGTAAATCTGTGAATTTTTTTTTTATCTTACCAATGTTGTGTAGGGGCTTTAAGCTTGGCAGCTATGCACTGGTAGCGGGTCGTTGTAAACATTGTGCAAAATAATTCTGTCTAGAGTTACAGACAAACTATGTAGTGAAAAAAGTTAAGCAGCTCTGTGAAATTGGCCTGTGCAAGGATCTCAATGCATCAGGCACTCATGTGTTTTTTTTTTTTTTAGATTTGTGGAATTTCCTTTGGCCAATTTTAGTCAGCAAGCACTTTGCTACATTCTCATGTGACATTTCCTCTAGGTTTGTGTTAGAAAATTCAAGCCAAACCACTGCAAAGCTATTTGCAGCAAAACCAACAATCCAATGCACCAACAAATCCTTGGAAAGGTATCCTTTCCGCTACATACAAGTGGGCTGAACTTTTTTTTTTATTGAAAGAAGGGAAACCCGATCGTGTCTGAGGAAATGGATGCATGATGATTTGGATATTAACTCTTGAAATGTACATCGGAGGCAATACTGACTATTTTGATGTCTGCGCGTGACTCACCTTCTCCAGGATTTGAAAGGCTACAGAGCAGTGATGATTTTCCAGAGGGGAGATATCGTTATACCTGAGAGCTAATTCTGTTCTTGCATTGACCTGAGGGTGAGGGAAAGAAGAGGAGAGACTGAAACCAAATCGAGTCGGCTATTGGCTTCAAGTTCTGCATGAAATAGAAACCTCAGATAGCCAGTGTTCATAGAATCGTATATTAGGCCTTGCCATAATTCATTGGCGATGGCTTCAAATTACACACGAGTCTGCAGAAGCCTAAAGTTGAGCAAATACAGCTGATTCCCATAGACTTGTGTAAGAGACCATATCCAAATCTGATTTTCTACGGACTAATATTATGCACTTGTCTATGGGAACTGCTACATGCAGTTAGTGGCTATGGATAGGTCTATGTGGCAATAACAGCTTCCCACTGGTTCCCTATAGTCTTCAACAAGCTATAGGTGATTCAAGCACTCAATGAAGCCTGAGCCCCAGCCAAGGTTTTCACGAAAGCTACATACCGGTAGTTATAGCACAGGCCAAAGCCTTAGCATGAGACCAAATGGTGCATACCTGATAGGCATTATTGTAGCCTGGATGGTCGAGGTCATGGCAGATTGCTGATGTCACCATTATGAGGACCTCTAGATCCCCGATGAGACTGCACAGATCAGCGAGCCAAGTCATGCCATACATCTGGGGTGGAGAAAAGGAAAACAATAATTATAAGACCATTCAGACCAGGGTCAAATTAAGAGGATTCCATCCCATGCCATGCCATCCCTTCCCATCCTATCCCATCCCATCCTATCCCATGCCATCCTATTCCATGCCATCCAATCCTATCCCATGCCATACAATCCCATGCCATACACTCCCATTCCAGCTCACCCAATCCCATCCCATCCCAACCCATCACATCCCATCCTAACTCATCCTACATCATTCCATCCCATTCCATTGTATCCCATCAAAATAGTCCATTTCACCAAACTCATTGTTCTTACGATCAATAGTAAGACTATGAGTGACACAAGGAAACCAAACCTATCAAAACTAAAGGTGGGTTATCCATCGTGAGTTGAGTTACGATGCATCTTAAGTTTTTGTGAAAAACACCCCTGCTCACGCCCAAACCCATCTCATCCCAACCCATCACATCCCATCTGACCCCACCCCCATCCCATCTAAAAGTCTCCAACATGGGCCAACATTCAGTGCAAAATAACCAATGAGTCAACTATCTTGAATCAAACCCAGGCCAGGCTGGTTGACCACTGCCCAGGCTGGTTGACCAATGCCCAGGCTGGTTGACCACTGCCCAGGCTGGTTGACCAATGGTTGACCACTGCCCAGGCTGGTTGACCACTGCCCAGGCTGGTTGACCACTGCCCAGGCTGGTTGACCACTGCCCAGGCTGGTTGACCACTGCCCAGGCTGGTTGACCACTGCCCAGGCTGGTTGACCAATGCCCAGGCTGGTTGACCAATGCCCAGGCTGGTTGACCACTGCCCAGGCTGGTTGACCAATGCCCAGGCTGGTTGACCACTGCCCAGGCTGGTTGACCACTGCCCAGGCTGGTTGACCACTGCCCAGGCTGGTTGACCAATGCCCAGGCTGGTTGACCAATGCCCAGGCTGGTTGACCAATGCCCAGGCTGGTTGACCAATGCCCAGGCTGGTTGACCAATGCCCAGGCTGGTTGACCAATGCCCAGGCTGGTTGACCACTGCCCAGGCTGGTTGACCAATGCCCAGGCTGGTTGACCAAAGCCCAGGCTGGTTGACCACTGCCCAGGCTGGTTGACCAATGTCCAGGCTGGTTGACCAATGCCCAGGCTGGTTGACCACTGCCCAGGCTGGTTGACCACTGCCCAGGCTGGTTGACCAATGCCCAGGCTGGTTGACCACTGCCCAGGCTGGTTGACCAATGGTTGACCACTGCCCAGGCTGGTTGACCACTGCCCAGGCTGGTTGACCACTGCCCAGGCTGGTTGACCACTGCCCAGGCTGGTTGACCACTGCCCAGGCTGGTTGACCACTGCCCAGGCTGGTTGACAAATGCCCAGGCTGGTTGACCACTGCCCAGGCTGGTTGACAAATGGCCAGGCTGGTTGACCACTGCCCAGGCTGGTTGACCAATGCCCAGGCTGGTTGACCACTGCCCAGGCTGGTTGACCAATGGTTGACCACCGCCTGACTATTCTCAGCAAGGGTCACAAATAGCACACAAGGTTCAAATGACATGGAAGCCCCCCCCCCCTGCTTAGCTGCTGCAGGCAGTTCCCATAGACTAGTGTGCTACATGTGCATGTACTCTCCAGCATGACTCGCTGACTCCCCCAGTACTGCCCAGGCTGGTTTACCACTGCCCAGGCTGGTTGACCAATGCCCAGGCTGGTTGACCACTGCCCAGGCTGGTTGACCAATGCCCAGGCTGGTTGACCAATGCCCAGGCTGGTTGACCACTGCCCAGGCTGGTTGACCAATGCCCAGGCTGGTTGACCAATGCCCAGGCTGGTTGACCAATGCCCAGGCTGGTTGACAAATGCCCAGGCTGGTTGACAAATGCCCAGGCTGGTTGACAAATGCCCAGGCTGGTTGACCACTGCCCAGGCTGGTTGACCACTGGTTGACCACTGCCTGACTATTCTCAGCAAGGGTCACAAATAGCACACAAGGTTCAAATGACATGGAAGCCCCCCCCCCCCCTGCTTAGCTGCTGCAGGCAGTTCCCATAGACTAGTGTGCTACATGTGCATGTACTCTCCAGCATGACTCGCTGACTCCCCCAGTACTTCCAAAATACTCCACTTTCCCGCCCACTCCGTCCCCCAATCCCAACCCTTAACATTCTCCAATCCAGCCACAAATCCCCTCCTATTCATTCCCTCTGTCAAGCGGAGGAAAACCCCCGGTTAAGACGTCCCTGCGATGAAAAAAAAAACCGCTGTAATTTCATCTGGCGAGGCGGATTTCTTGAAAAGATTGCCGGAGCAATCCAAGCCGAAGTGATCTCTCCATATTGCGATATCAGACACCTTGCTCGCTGTGATCAAACAGTCTGGGCAGTGGGCATCAAATCAATGCGCAAACATATTCTTCCAGCAAAGTAGAAATTGGGTCAACGGAAACAGCCCCTTGACAAACAGTCCTTTAGACACCGTGATTTCTTCAACCCTCCCAGAAAAAAAGCTGAAAATGCCGAGGGCTTGATGTTTCTCATTCTGTCTTGAAAGGTCCTGCTAGGATCAAAGGTGGTAGTTTTCCTGAGATTTTTGGGGCTACTGTTTTCGGTAACCTGATGCTACCAGTATCTTTCATGGTTATTTCCATTATGTCACTGTTAAGAAAGAAATCCACACATTTGCAACATTCTCTTTATTGTTGATGTGTATTGTTGGTGTGTACTTGTACAATTTACTTGTACAAGTATACGTTTATGGCTGAGTCAACATTATACTCATACACATGGACAAATTGTTCAACTCGTACTCATACCTAATCAGTTTTATGACTAATACATTGTATATGTACATGAACTCATGGCCAAGTACTCATACTCATACTCAATGGCAAAGTACCTATACTCATACTATTACTAATGGCCAAGCAGTCATATGCGTAGCTAAATAATCAAACTAGTTTTCATGTATTATTATGGTCATACTAATTTACAGTTACATGTACTCATTCTCATACTCATACTCATGACTACATGTAAGTCCTTCATACTGGTTCTTATGTCTAAGTATTCACTCTTGCACAGATTGCTAATAACTCAGAGTAGTATTTTTGTTTGCCAAGCAAACAAAAATCCTAGTCACAGCCACGGCCAATTACAAATACTTTTAACTCAAGAAACAGTGCAAACTACATACTCAACAAGATGTCATATCATCAAAATGAAAGAGACCTAACATCATGATGACAAATATCCTCTAGAAAAAAAAACCTACTCCTTACAAACACAAAAATCTTCATCCGCCTGGAATTTCTCCTCCTCCCTTTAAAAACGAAAAGAGGGGATCTTGGGTTGTTGTTTTCAGTGCCGCTGATTCAAATCGTAAAGGGCAGGATGTGGTTTGTCTCCTGGCTTAACACAGTGCCTGGGCCCTTGGGATAATTCGCTGGCAGGATTAAAACCGATCAAATATTTTTGTTCCAAAACAAATCAGGCAAAAACAAAAACCCCCAAAACTGTCAAACATACAAGTGCTAAGGTACGCAAGTCTACAAATCTGACTCAAAGGTGGGTTTTTCATCCAGACCAAAAAGAAGAACAATTGGCAACACAGAGATTCAAGATTAAAAAGGCGGTCTTTCTAAAGAAAACTAAAACAAAAAAACAGCATTCAAGATTAAATCAAGACGTTTTGGTTTGTATTGATGCTAGAAATTACATTCATGTGAAAAAGACATCTTTAAACACATTGATGATCTGATCGTCGAAAGATAGGGGTGATATTTCAGCCTGACATTTTTTTATGGAGCGATTTGCCTTGAGAGGAAAGCACCTGTCTCTGTCACACTGTTTAGTGTCTGAGCCAATACCTACATGTACAGCCCAGGCTGATAGAAACTGTTGCCAATGACAACTGGGCTGAATCCGTCTGGATATCATATATACGATCCTATCACCATGACAGCAAGTTTGCTTGGACGGGGGAAAAACAACCCTCTCTAATAAATCATTCAGTTTCAGCATCAAACCACACATCAAACGCTGAAATCAACTGCCCATGATAATTGGGTCTAATGTGCCTGGAACATTTGAAATGAGGGCAAATCTGTTGCCATGTCAACTGCTTCAGCTGTCGCCAATGCAAATCCAAGTACAGTGGAATGTCGCTATATAACAAACACCGACATACATTCAGCTATAACGAAAATGCCATTTGGTTTCTTTGGTTTCTGTTTTTTGTGTGCAGGCCGTGCAAAAGAATCTGCATCATGTTTTTCACCCAATCAAATAATAAATAATGTGTTTCAAACACATACCTGTCCCTTAAAGGGATAACACAACATTGGTCGCTATCAAAGAATAGCATCCATACGTTGTCTGATCCAACATAATTATGCATGAAAAAGCACACCTGTGAAAATTTCAGCCCAATCCGCCAACCGAGTCTCGAGAAAATCGTGATAACCGCTTCATTTGTTTCGCAAAAATGCAGCATTCAACGCCGTACTGTTCCGAAAAATAGTTTAGATCTCGGTGAGATGTAAAATATTTCTTTTACTCTTTTCTCCCAAAATACAATATTTCAGTGCGAGGTTTCTACTATAAACATCCTTAAACTGTATAAGTTTCATGCAAATCTGTAAACATTTATGTTTTCGAACTTACCAATGTTGTGTAGGGGCTTGAAGTGGTATATCTAGTGGAAATATGCTTATTACTGATTAGAATAATGACTCCAGACACAGGGTTGATAGTTTAGTGAACTGTGAAATTTCAAAGTGAAATTTTAAGTTGAAAATTTTGCATCGGGTGCGTAAATACTTTTGCACGCCAGTGTATGCGGCCGTAACTGCTATAATGAACGACCGCTATACCGAACAATTGTCATGGATCCCGGTATGTTCGTTACAACGACGTTCCACTGTAGACCTTTTTATATACAACAGCATGGATGTTTAGACAACTCTGACTTCAAAGATTTCTCCTGAATATAGCCACTTGTGAAACAGTGAGAGGGTGTCTACTTTCAAGCTACAGAATCAAGTTATTTCTGTAATCACCCCCAGCTTGTAAAAATGCAGGAAAAAATCAGTTGAAACTGCACTTGAGTTGTCATGTCAAATGTAACATGAAATGGTTTCTTCTATATACCGGTAGAATGAATGCTATCACGTAAATGATGGTTCATTTATCACCTTGCTAATTACTCAACACACAATCCAATTGATCTTTTTTTTCAGCCACTCAAAAAGACAGTGGTCATTTGCCTTGCCTAATTAGCCTCTCTCCCTCTAAGGCACCCCCAAACTCAGAATCCATCCACATGCAGAAAACAATATAATTGGGAATCTGATTTCAGCCGACAGGGGAATTGACCAGGCAAAACAATTGCAAGATAGGGAGGAGGGAGGGGGAGGGGGAGGGGGAACCACAAACACTCAATCAAAGGAGGAGCAGTAATGAATTCACGAGAATGAGGGCTCGCACAAACGCCCCTCCAAACCTGATCCAATCTCAGATACCATGTTTGCTAATTTGGTATTCTAGACAGCAGGGCGGAGGCGTAGGAAGAGGAGGAGGAGGGGAGAAAGATGAGGAGGAGGAGGAGAAGGAGGAGGAGAAGGAGGAAGAGGAGGAGGAAGAGGAGGAGGAAGAGGAGGAAGAGGACGAAGAGGAGGAGGAGGGGGAGGAGGAGGAAGAGTAGGAGGAAGATGAGGAAGAGGAGGAAGAGGAGGAAGAGGAGGAGGAGGAGGAAGAGGAGGAGGAGGAGGAAGAGGAGGAGGAGGAAGAGGAGGAAGAGGAGGAAGAGGAGGAGGAGGAGAAGAAGGAGAAGGAGTGGGAGAAGGAGGGGGAGAAGGAGGAGGAGAAGGAGGAGGAGGATGATGGGGAGGAGGATGATGGGGAGGAGAAAGAGGAGGAGAAGGAGAAGGAGAAGAAGGAGAAGAAGAAGGAGAAGGAGAAGGGGGAGGAGTAGGATGAGAAGAAGGAGGAGGAGGAGGAGGAGGAAGAGGAGGAGGACAAGGAGAAGGAGGAGAAGAAAAAGTACATATCAGACAGAAGGGCGTGATCTGCCCCGACCTAGATCCCCCATGGGAGGCTGCCCTACAACCCGGTTTCTGTGATGAGACGCTCAACACGGAGGGCCTAAATACGCTTTTCAATTTCAGACGATGGCGTGGGGTCAACAGTGGACGGGCAGACACACGTACGCGCCAAAACAAGTTCACCTCACATGTACATCACACAGCGACGCCAACACAATTCCCTACGGGACTGCGGGGCATATCAAGAAGAAAAAGCTAGACATTTCATTAAGATATCGCCCCAAACCATAATGAATACGGTCACAGTAGCTGCCCAAATCCCCAAACTTCTTGCTAACACAGAACTGTACTTTCCGGGGGAATGAAAATAAAATCCCCCAGCAGAAGACCCCTTGGCTGAGATATCAATCAACTTTCATTGATTTTCTGATCTATTTTTCAGAGAGGGGAGGGGGAGACTCAATAACAATATATTGTTTTACTCAGAAACAGGTTTTTTTATTTTTAGTTATTCATTCATAGCCATTTTATAGATGACTCCAGCGAGTTTTTGAAATCATACAAATGTGGCGGCTGGACAGGGGGCATCGGTGATTGTCTAGCAACCAAATTTCCAGCCTCTGAAACCTCACACTTGGTAATTTATCTACTGTAGGGAAAGCTTTTTAATAATGAGCGCTATTCTGGTATAGACATTTTATAATGTAGATGATCTGAGCGTGTTCTTGAAATCGTACAAATGTATGGCCGCTAGACAGGGGACATCGGTAATGGTCCAGAGGCCAAATTTTCAACCTCTGAAGCCTCATACTCGACAAGTTATCTACTGTAAGGGAAAACCTTTTTGGTAACGAATGCTATTCCTTTGTAGACATTTTATAGACGACCTGAGTGGGTTCTTGAAATCGTACAAATGTATGGCAGGGGACATCGTAGATTGTCTCTTGGCAAACATCTCAGTCTAGAAAGCCTCACACAAGTCATTGGAAATAATTGGAAGCCTATTATACTAAAGGACACAAATGAAAACAAAAATGAATCAAAAATATTTCTAAAAGAAAGTCAGTAGCTTGAAAACAAATTCAAAGGTTAATGAATCCTAGAAATGTAGAGGGTCTGATCCTAACAGAGCAGTACCTTTCACAATGGCATAAAGTTATTGAATCTTCACAGATGTTTTGCACCAACAAGACCAATTAACATGTAATTTCCAACTCAAAGAAGAGAGGGGGAATTTGGAAATTGCAGCTGTGGTGTCCAGTGTGACACCGGCTGGGAATTGTTCAATCTTCAGTTGGAATTGCAATTAGGGTGCGTACATCCTGGGAAATATCTGTGGGGGCAGTGAACAGGGAGGGGAGGAGAGAGAGAGAGACAAACGAGGGGAACATCTTGAAATTTGATAGAGGGAGGGCGGGGATGATGGAGGGGAAGGGTTAGGAGAAGGCATTGGGAAGATGGGTGTGAGGGGAGAGAAGGGTAGGGAGAGGTGGATCTGGCGAATACGGTAGACCTGGATCAACAAGAGAGAGGATTCCAGGCAGATATATATCCGGGGGCGAGGGCAGGATGCACTGATGTCAGATAGACACGTAATGGTCTGCTTGATGTGCTATTGGTTTGGTTTGGGGTTTTTTTGTAAGGGAAGTTTGCTTGTAATGAGCAAACGTTGTCATTGTCCTTGCTGTTGTTATGGTTGTTGTTATTGGAGGTTTTGCTGTTGTCGTTTTTGTTGCTACTATTGCTGCCTACATGTATGTTGTTGTTGCTGCTGTTGTTGATGCTATTCCTGACATTGCTGTTGCTATTGTTGCTGGTGTTGTTGCTGTCGCTGCAATTGCTACTGTTGTTGCTGCTGTTTTTGTTGTAGCTGTTATTTATACTGTTTTTGCAGATGTTGTCATTACTGTTATTACTGTTACTGTTACTGCAACCCTCATTGCTGCTGTACATGTACACATGTACATTGAGTATCCGGCTGTCACTTGACCCTCATGAGCCGTTATACTGCCAGCTCGGTTACTTTAACAATAGTCTCGGTTAAATTGACTGACTCAAAAGTCCACGTGGGAACGGCGTTCAAATTTGACCATTAGAAACTTAACCATCGTCTTAATCAAATTTTAGTCCAGTGGAAACGCGTCTTCAGACTTATAGGGATAGTATTATACCTTCGGTGCACATGATCAGATCCCATCTACATGTAAGCTTCCAGTGGTATTTACAGGCAGGCAATTGGGCAAAGCACCGAGCATTCATGTTCACTTCAAGCCTCCAGTGAAATACAATCTAGCTGATGCAAAACAAATCCGTAGACATCAATGAGAAACCAAAGCGAAGTCATTTCTCACAAGACAGCACTAAAACCCATTTTCTGATGTAAACGAATCCTAGCTCAATCCTAAAAAACTGAACTCAATCATTCCTCCGCATCAAGACCTACCATCAACCCCCCCTTAATAAAGGGAAGCAGTCAGTGTGTAATGTCAACTGTATTATTGTCTTTCAATTTACAGCATGAGGATGGTAAAGAGTGGGGCAGAGAGAGGGGGTAAGAGGGAGAGGGAGAGAGGGAGGGAGGGGAGAGGCAGAGGCAGTGGCAGAGGAAGAGGGAGAGGGAGAGGGAGAGGGAGAGGGAGAGGGAGAGGGAGAGGGAGAGGGAGAGGGAGAGGAGAGGGAGAGGGAGAGGGAGAGGGAGAGGGAGAGGGAGAGGAAGAGGGGAGGCAGAGGCAGAGGCAGAGGCAGAGGCAGAGGCAGAGGCAGAGGCAGAGGGAGAGGGAGAGGGAGAGGCAGAGGGAGAGGGAGAGGGAGAGGGAGAGGGAGAGGCAGAGGCAGAGGCAGAGGCAGAGGGAGAGGGAGAGGGAGAGGGAGAAGGAGAGGGAGAGGGAGAGGGAGAGGGAGAGGGAGAGGGAGAGGGAGAGGGAGAGGGAGAGGGAGAGGGAGAGGGAGAGGGAGAGGGAGAGGGAGAGGGAGAGGAGAGGGAGAGGGAGAGGGAGAGGGAGAGGGAGAGGAGAGGGAGAGGGAGAGGGAGAGGGAGAGGGAGAGGGAGAGGGAGAGGGAGAGGGAGAGGGAGAGGGAGAGGGAGAGGGAGAGGGAGAGGAGAGGCAGAGGCAGAGGCAGAGGCAGAGGCAGAGGCAGAGGGAGAGGGAGAGGGAGAGGGAGAGGGAGAGGGAGAGGGAGAGGGAGAGGGAGAGGGAGAGGGAGAGGCAGAGGGAGAGGCAGAGGGAGAGAGAGAGGGAGAGGGAGAGGGAGAGGGAGAGGGAGAGGGAGAGGCAGAGGCAGAGGCAGAGGGAGAGAGAGAGGGAGAGGGAGAGGGAGAGGGAGAGGGAGAGGGAGAGGGAGAGGGAGAGGGAGAGGGAGAGGGAGAGGCAGAGGGAGAGGGAGAGGGAGAGGCAGAGGCAGAGAGAGAGAGAGAGGGAGAGGGAGAGGGAGAGGGAGAGGGAGAGGCAGAGGCAGAGGGAGAGAGAGAGAGAGAGAGAGGGAGAGGGAGAGGGAGAGGGAGAGGGAGAGGGAGAGGGAGAGGGAGAGGGAGAGGGAGAGGGAGAGGGAGAGGAGAGGGAGAGGGAGAGGGAGAGGGAGAGGGAGAGGGAGAGGGAGAGAGAGAGGGAGAGGGAGAGGGAGAGAGAGAGAGAGAGGGAGAGGCAGAGGCAGAGGCAGAGGCAGAGGCAGAGGGAGAGGCAGAGGGAGAGGGAGAGGGAGAGGGAGAGGGAGAGGGAGAGGGAGAGGGAGAGGGAGAGGGAGAGGGAGAGGGAGAGGGAGAGGGAGAGGGAGAGGGAGAGGGAGAGGGAGAGGGAGAGAGAGAGTGTGGGACATCAGGAATATGACATTGGTAGGAAGGCGGCCATGCATCTTTTGAAGAGGTACCATTAAACATCGTCGGGCATTTCACAATTGATTTATTCGCTGTAAGCACCCACAGCAAACCCCCTCCAACCCATCCTATCACTTAGCCATGACAGATCATTCACTTTGGGTTAAGAAAAAATAGCTGGGAGAGAGAACGTACAAAAATGAAACACCCCCACATGCAAAAATAAGCCAGAAAAGCATGTCCGTTGTGAAAAGATAGCTTACAATTTGATGGCTGCTGACAATCGGCATCTCAGCAGTCAACCATCATGACCCGAAATACTCAAACAGTCGAGAGGATCCTTCCCAGAGATCATGATTTATTCAGAAAGGGAAGGGGTTGGGGGATGGGTGGGAGTTGTTCTGCATAGCCATACCCTGGGACCCTGTTGAGTGTCCCGAGTCCTGTGACTTTTCTCCAAACATGTTCCGGTGCCGTCTCTTTCCTCTCTGCCTCTGTACCCGTCTTTCTCTTTACTCTCTCTGTTTCTCTCTGTTTCCTCTGTCTCTGTCTCTCTTTCTCTCCCAGGACTGAGTGAATCAGCAGTGGCTCTGAGTATTCTAATGGCCTTGCCCCCTGGGTCCTGGAAAAGCAGCCCCTTCTTTATAGACATCCAGGCTCTGTGTTTTCTCAATCTGTCACTGTCTCTGCCTCTCCCTGCCTCTCTCTGGCTCGGTCTCTTGAAAACCCTAACTTTCCCGAAACCTA
Source organism: Luidia sarsii (assembly GCA_949987565.1). Classification (NCBI taxonomy): domain Eukaryota; kingdom Metazoa; phylum Echinodermata; class Asteroidea; order Paxillosida; family Luidiidae; genus Luidia; species Luidia sarsii. The sequence goes on from OX465115.1 coordinate 11,408,282, forward strand.
CAGAATCCTATTGTCCTAGCGTGGGAATGTGTAGGATTGAGGGCACTTGGTTTGTTGGTGCATTGTAGGAATTTGCGGGATTGGGGGCATAAGGTGGTTTTGTCACTGTAGGAAAATGCAGGATACGGGTTACTAGGCTCAATGTGATGGGGGATGATCTTGTAGGATTGGGGCTCCATGGGACAAACACCAAAATAGGATTTGGAAGGATTCGGGTCATGTGGCTATAAAATTATACATTATGATTGTAAAGTTTATTAGTCACAGAAAAAGAAAAGAATTTTTTTGTCCTTTCAAAAATTTCAACAGATTTTCCTTTCAAACATTCAGTGCAGGATTTTGCAGGATTTGGGTAGTGGCACACATCCAATTATATTGCAGGATTGTGTAGGATTCGGGTCATATGGGGCTTTTAACACAGAAGGATTGTAGGATCTTGCAGGATTTGGGTCATGAGCAACAAAAAAAGGTGTGGGGAGTTAGGGTTGTATCTCTCTACTGTATCTTCCTCTGACCTGAAGTCTCTCTAGTTTGTTGTCTCTCTGTCTTTCTCTCTCTCTCTCTCTCTCACTGTCTCTCTCTTTCTGTGTCTCTCTGTCTCTCTCTATCTGTCTCTCTCTCTCACTGTCTCTCTATCTGTCTCTCTCTCTGTCTCTCTCTATCTCTCTCTGTCTCTCTCTATCTATCTATCTCTGTCTCTCTCTATCTCTCTCTGTTTCTCTCTCTATCTCTGTGCCTCTCTCTCTCTCTCTCTCTATTTCTCTCTGTCTCTCTCTCTATCTCTCTGCATCTCTCTCTATCTCTCTCTGTCTCTCTATCTCTCTCTGTCTCTCTCTCTATCTCTCTCTGTCTTTCTCTCTCCAGTATCTCTATCTCTGTCTCTCTCTCTATCTCTCTCTGTCTCTCTCTCTATCTCTATCTGTCTCTGTCTGTCTCTGTCTCTCTCTGTATCTCTCTGTTCTTCTTCCTACATGTATCACTATATCTCTGTCTCCCTGTCTCCCTGTCTCCCTCTCTCTCTCTGTCTCTCCTGAATTGTCTGTCTCTCTCTCTGCCTTTCACTTTCTGTCTCTATCGCTGTAAATCTTTCGCTGTATATCGCTGTCTCCTTTAGTGTCTTCCCACCTCTCCCAGTCAATATTTCCAGGCACTTCGTCTGAAAAGATCTACTTTGGGTTTCAGGCGCTTCTGCTTACTCTATAAACAGCAAGCGCTTCAATGTTATGCCTCTTCAATTTTGAGCCAAGAGGTTGTCAGAATGTGACAATCGATCTTTTTTTTCCCTACTGTACTTCATTGTGCAAGAGGTTTCTTTCTCCTTCCACAGCTTCCTTTCTTTCTATTTATCTGCCTGCTCGACTCTCAGTCTGTCTGTCTATCTGTCTGTCTGTCTGCTTGTCTGTCAGTCTGTATTGCTGTCTATCTGCCTGTCTGTCTCTCTGTCTGCCTGAGTCTATTTGTCTGTCTGTGTGCCAGACTTCCTGTCTGTCTGCTTGACTGTCTGTCTGTATGTTGGCTATTTCTACAAAGCTTCAAATCTTTAAAACTGGATCTCTGCCTCTGGAATACAATTCAGCGTCAGTGCTACACTACTCAGGCTGCCTCTCATTTCTTCCTTCCCCACTGGTCCAATTACTTAAGCCCAATCCTTACTGAGTTCCACACCTTTGTATATTATAATGACTGATTCTTTGGCCTACATGTTCTTGCATTAGTCACAATTGGACATGCCGAGTATTTTGTAAGCCCGTGAGGGTGTGACCTTTCCCTAAAAGCAATTCAGAAGTTCTCCACGTAGTCAAATTCATACCATAAACTGACAAAGCCCATCTGCAATGAGACTTTTCAGCAAAAACAGAGAAACAATGTAAACAGGTGTCCCCATTGGATTTCTTCTGGTTCGGCCATTCAGTACGGTAACTCACCACAACATTTTCAATAATTCATTCTAACCTGGGTGCCCACTTGCTGTGAATGCCCAGTAAAATGTCACACATATCGTCAGCATTTCCACGAACTCTCGAATACACCCACCCAGTAGGAAAGATACATTTTTGAAAATCGTCCCTTGAAAGTTAGTAACATTTTCCTGATACACAATTTCACTTATCTTTTAGAGGCTCAATACAACATTGGGAAGATCGGGAAACATTGATGTGCACAGATTTCCTTCTAATTTACACAGTTTGTAGATGGTCATGATAGAATCCTCCTGTTGAAATCTTACGGTCTGAGATGCTGTACTTTTCAAGAAATCTTCACCCAAACACAGACTAATAGTTTTTATCGTGCGATTCATTGAATGTGCCCCCTTTTCCCTTTTCCCTTTTATCAGATTATCGTTTGAGCTATAAAAACTTCAGTGTTGTTTTAGGGGGTACCGGTATGTTTAATGGTTTAAAATAGAAACCAAGGTAATCTTTCGACCTTTACCAATGTTGAATTGGGCCTTTAATAGGCAGTGTAAAAGTTTTCTAGCGACACGGTGATCTAGTAATTATGTTAACAACATCAATCCATACTGATTTGTGTGATGGTTTATGCAATTTTAAAAATTCCAAAAAGATTCACTGCTTCGTGGAAATGGCGAAGACTTTGGGCACTGTTAAGTTACCAAGGCTGAGTGGAAAGTTTCTGTGACTACCTTTGGCCCGGTAGTTTCACATCAAGTTTGCGGTAACTTGATTGGGACGTTAGTCTACCTTGTGTCCCCACCAGATTGATTTGTCATTATTTTAAAAAAAAGCAAAGTTGTGGTAGCGTTACAAAAAAGGTCCAATGAGGACACAGCTTTAAGCAGTGTACAGCTGTGTTCTTATTGTCCCTAGCAACCAAAATGGCCATGTTCAAGTCACCACTGCATGGGGGCAAAACACACACAACAATTTCAATAGACTAACAATAGACTACCATTTGGTAACGAGTGACGGGAGTTTCTTCAGCCAGAGTCACCGCAGAGAACACGGTCCATTGTAACCGGGACTCAAGGGGCACAAGGCCGATGGACACTTACCATTTGCGACACGCAGAAGCAATGCTTGAAATTGTGGAATGGTACGTGGTTGTAGTGCTTAAACACCTCGGCCAAGAAATTCTGTAATACTGGCATCTGTGGGGAGAGGGAGGGAAGGACGAGGAGAAGATTGTGAGATACATGTACATGGAAGAGCGCCACCAACGGTTCAATGTGTGCCCTTTGTGATATAATAAGCCCTTTGCGAAGGTCGCACTCAGGTTCAGGCTCTGGCTCAGGCTTTGTGTTCCAATTTAGTACAAGAAATGGTCCAAATTCCTCACTGATAAATGAAATTAAACAAATCTCAGGAATTGTTGAGAGACTGACGTCTCGATACCACCAGAACCTTATTCAGGTTGAAAGTGTTGTACATGTACAACAACAAAAAGGAATAGAAACAAAATCAGGAAAAAATTGTACAATTGGATGAAATTCAGTCATCAGTGGAATTGATGGCTGGCAGGTGGTTTCCTTTTTCACAATGTTAGGGGTGGAGCGGGGATGAAGTTATCGCTACATTATGCTTTCTGCTGAGGCCTGATCTATCAAACTTTGGTGCGCAGTCAGAATGGCTGTTCATGTGCGTGAAGTGATGAGTGGTCATCTATGGGCCAGCTGGTTGTGCACCAAACAGAAAGTGAACATTACCAGAGTGAGCCGGCCACATACATTTCTCTGTACAGCGAGCAGAGAAGTGCACAGGGATTACAGTATCCGGTACATAGGGACCGGAAGGCTTGTTGTAAAACTATGAGCAATGTCTCTGTCTCACTTTCAGTCTGTCTCTATCTCGCTCTCTGTATCTCTCTGTCTCTGTGTGTCTCTACCTAAATACATGTGTATCTCTCAGCATCTCTCTGTCTCTCTACCTATCTCTCTGTCTCTGCAAGGAGGTATTAGGCGAGCCTAATACCTCCTTGGTCTCTGTGTGTCTCTAACTATCTCTCTGTATCTCTGTGTGTCTCTACCTAAATACTTGTGTATCTCTCAGCATCTCTCTGTCTCTCTACCTATCTATCTGTCTCTGTGTGGCTCTACCTATCTCTCTGTATCTCTCTGTCTCTGTGTGTCTCTACCTATCTCTCTGTATCTCTGTGTGTCTCTACCTATCTCTCTGTATCTGTGTGTGTCTCTACCTAAATACATGTGTATCTCTCAGCATTTCTCTGTCTCTCTACATATCGCAATTTGAATCGCGATTCAAAAACCAGGGGTTTTTTTTTTTCGTGTTCTCACAGGCCAAATAATCTTGTCGCAAATAAACGCGAGCCGATTGCGATTAGCATGTTGTCGCACGGCGCAAGCGGGAATGGCGGAACTCGCTGACGAAAGTAAACAAACCCTGTGCTGCAGTAAGCTGCTGGCAGGAAATGCCATGCTTGCGCAATGCATCGTGGGCTTAAAAAAAAAATGGTGTGATTTCAGTGGAGCGTTCCCACACACATCGCGTCGCAACTAAACGCGATTATTTGAAATTAAGTCTCACTCTTAGTGGAGTCCGAATCGCGATTCAAATCCCACTAATAATCACGTTTGTTATGTCCCCACACGCAAAAAGAGTGGAGTTTGAATCACGATTCAAATCGCGATGCAAATAATCGCGTTTATTTGGTGTAGTGGGAACGGCCCTAATATGGCCCATGTCCCCAACCCTTCACACACAAAAATCCCAGCACCGAGATCTTATTTACGCTGATAACAATCTTTCACCTGAGGCAGTGACGAAAAAAAGAGGCAGCACTCTTTCTTAAGTGCTAAATAATTAGAGCTTAGAGGAAAGGAAGAGGGTTTTAAGGCAATACGAAGAAAAGCTTGTGGGGAATCAGACACTGAAGATCAGCATGTTCCACTCCAGCAAAAAGGGATTTTCTTCAGGCATCTCGGAGAGAAGAGAGCGCTATAAAAACAAATCAGGCGTCAAAATCGCACAGCTTGCAATTCCCAGAGAGATGAAATCTCACTTCAAAATTGTTTTGTTTTTATTTGTATATATCTATTTCTTTGCTTTTTTTTTGAAATGCCCCCTGACATTCAAGGGAGCAGTGACTTGGCCACATTGGAACAATTCTAATTCTATTTCAATTAATAGCTCACTCACACTAGACATATAGGGGAGAGTAGGGAAGCAATGCTTAAGATTTTCTCAGACAGGACAACATGAGGAGATTTGAAGACGGGCAGGGCCAAGACAATCAGATGCCCTATGTGTAAATTTCTTTGCTCATTTATCTGCATCTATTTAAAGGTTTACAGTCCTGCATGATGTTAATGTGTGTAGGATTTTTGCTTTGTGGACAAACCCATAGGATTTTTGCTTTGTTGACAACTTGACAAACCCATAGGATTTTTGCTTTGTTGACAAACCCATAGGATTTTTGCTTTGTGGACAAACCTATAGGATTTTTGCTTTGTTTACAAACCTATATTTTATAGGATTTTTGCTTTGTGGACAAACCTATAGGATTTTTGCTTTGTGGACAAACCCATAGGATTTTTGCTTTGTGAACAAACCCATAGGATTTTTGCTTTGTGGACAAACCTATAGGATTTTTGCTTTGTGGACAAACCTATAGGATTTTTGCTTTGTGGACAAACCTATAGGATTTTTGCTTTGTGGACAAACCTATAGGATTTTTGCTTTGTGGACAAACCTACAGGATGTTTGCTTTGTAGACAAACCCATAGGATTTTTGCTTTGTGGACAAACCTACAGGATTTTTGCTTTGTGGACAAACCTACAGGATTTTTGCTTTGTAGACAAACCCATAGGATTTTTGCTTTGTAGACAAACCCATAGGATTTTTGCTTTGTGGACAAACCTATAGGATTTTTGCTTTGTGGACAAACCTATAGGATTTTTGCTTTGTGGACAAACCTATAGGATTTTTGCTTTGTGGACAAACCTATAAGATTTTTGCTTTGTAAACAAACCTATAGGTTTTTTGCTTTGTGGACAAACCCATAGGATTTTTGCTTTGTGGACAAACCTATAGGATTTTTGCTTTGTGGACAAACCCATAGGATTTTTGCTTTGTGGACAAACCCATAGGATTTTTGCTTTGTTGACAAACCCATAGGATTTTTGCTTTGTGGACAAACCTATAGGATTTTGCTTTGTGGACAAACCTATAGGATTTTTGCTTTGTGGACAAACCTATAGGATTTTGCTTTGTGGACAAACCCATAGGATTTTTGCTTTGTTGACAAACCTATAGGATTTTTGCTTTGTGGACAAACCTATAGGATTTTGCTTTGTGGACAAACCTATATTTTATAGGATTTTTGATTTGTGGACAAACCTATAGGATTTTTGCTTTGTGGACAAACCCATAGGATTTTTGCTTTGTGGACAAACCCATAGGATTTTTGCTTTGTGGACAAACCTATAGGATTTTGCTTTGTGGACAAACCTATAGGATTTTTGCTTCGTTTACAAACCTATATTTTATAGGATTTTTGCTTCGTTTACAAACCTATATTTTATAGGATTTTTGCTTTGTGGACAAACCTATAGGATTTTTGCTTTGTGGACAAACCCATAGGATTTTTGCTTTGTGAACAAACCCATAGGATTTTTGTTTTGTGGACAAACCTATAGGATTTTTGCTTTGTGAACAAACCCATAGGATTTTTGCTTTGTGGACAAACTACAGGATTTTTGCTTTGTGGACAAACCTATAGGATTTTTGCTTTGTGGACAAACCCATAGGATTTTTGCTTTGTGATGGACGAACCTATAGGATTTTTGATTAGTGGACAAACCTATAAGTTTTTTGCTTTGTAGACAAACCTTATAGGATTTCAACTCAATGAGGGTTTGCCCTACTCGTAATAAGCACTGCAAGCCTGCTGAACAAATGCAGGCAGCTCGTCAAGTAGGGCAAACTCTCGTTGAATTACATTCTCCTTGATGCAAACATAATTACATCTATAGGATTTGATAAAATTTAATGTGCCTGACGTTTCGATCCTAGCAGGACCTTTCTCAAAGGTCCTGCTAGAATCGAAACGTCAAAAACTGCAAAAGATAGCATTTTGCACCAACACTGACAAACAGAACCATTTTATCTCCTGGATGTACAATAGTGGCTATAAATCCTCCCAAATTTCGAACCCCCCCCCCAAGTTACCCTAACACATCAATGACAAAATGAAATCTGACAGAAGATGTCTGCTACAAGTCAACGCTCTCTCTCTCTCAACACCATTCAACTTTTATTACTTCAGGTTGTCGGGTTCTCACCCTCCACTCTACCCCCCCCCCCCCTCTCTCAACACTCCTCCGCTTCCCTCAGATCATTTTGACACGCCAACATCAAATATTGATGGAGAGTATTTAACGCGGCGTGTCTGCGAGCTGGAGAGAGGGAGGGTGGTTCTAGGGGGAAAGGGGCTGTTATTACGCACCCCTGCCTCTTTAAGGGGCCTCCAGCCAATTGGGGGAGGCAGGGGGAGGCAGGGGAGGCAGGGGGAGGCAGGGGAGGCAGGGGGAGGCAGGGGAGGCAGGGGAGGCAGGGGAGGCAGGGGAGGCAGGGGAGGCAGGGGGAGGCAGGGGAGGCAGGGGAGGCAGGGGGAGGCAGGGGGAGGCAGGGGGAGGCAGGGGGTGGGGGGGGGGCAGGGGAGGCAGGGGAGGCAGGGGGCAGGGGGAGGCAGGGGGAGGCAGGGGGAGGCAGGGGAGGCAGGGGAGGCAGGGGAGGCAGGGGAGGCAGGGGGAGGCAGGGGGAGGCAGGGGGAGGCAGGGGAGGCAGGAGAGGCAGGGGGGCAGGGGGCAGGGGAGGCAGGGGAGGCAGGGGAGGCAGGGGAGGCAGGGGAGGCAGGGGAGGCAGGGGAGGCAGGGGAGGCAGGGGGCAGGGGGAGGCAGGGGAGGCAGGAGAGGCAGGGGGGCAGGGGGCAGGGGGCAGGGGAGGCAGGGGAGGCAGGGGAGGCAGGGGAGGCAGGGGAGGCAGGGGAGGCAGGGGGAGGCAGGGGAGGCAGGGGGCAGGGGGAGGCAGGGGGAGGCAGGGGAGGCAGGGGGCAGGGGGAGGCAGGGGGAGGCAGGGGGAGGCAGGGGAGGCAGGGGAGGCAGGGGAGGCAGGGGAGGCAGGGGAGGCAGGGGAGGCAGGGGAGGCAGGGGAGGCAGGGGAGGCAGGGGAGGCAGGGGAGGCAGGGGAGGCAGGGGGGCAGGGGGAGGCAGGGGGGGGCAGGGGAGGCAGGGGAGGCAGGGGAGGCAGGGGAGGCAGGGGAGGCAGGGGAGGCAGGGGAGGCAGGGGGCAGGGGGAGGCAGGGGGAGGCAGGGGAGGCAGGGGAGGCAGGGGAGGCAGGGGAGGCAGGGGAGGCAGGGGAGGCAGGGGGGCAGGGGGGCAGGGGGAGGCAGGGGGAGGCAGGGGAGGCAGGGGAGGCAGGGGGGCAGGGGGAGGCAGGGGGAGGCAGGGGAGGCAGGGGAGGCAGGGGGAGGCAGGGGGAGGCAGGGGAGGCAGGGGAGGCAGGGGAGGCAGGGGAGGCAGGGGAGGCAGGGGAGGCAGGGGGGCAGGGGGAGGCAGGGGGAGGCAGGGGGAGGCAGGGGAGGCAGGGGAGGCAGGGGAGGCAGGGGAGGCAGGGGGGCAGGGGGAGGCAGGGGGAGGCAGGGGAGGCAGGGGAGGCAGGGGAGGCAGGGGAGGCAGGGGAGGCAGGGGAGGCAGGGGAGGCAGGGGAGGCAGGGGGGCAGGGGGGCAGGGGGGCAGGGGAGGCAGGGGAGGCAGGGGAGGCAGGGGAGGCAGGGGGCAGGGGGGGCAGGGGGAGGCAGGGGAGGCAGGGGAGGCAGGGGAGGCAGGGGAGGCAGGGGGCAGGGGAGGCAGGGGGAGGCAGGGGAGGCAGGGGAGGCAGGGGGGCAGGGGGAGGCAGGGGGAGGCAGGGGGAGGCAGGGGGAGGCAGGGGAGGCAGGGGGGGCAGGGGGAGGCAGGGGGAGGCAGGGGAAGCAGGGGAGGCAGGGGAGGCAGGGGAGGCAGGGGAGGCAGGGGAGGCAGGGGAGGCAGGGGAGGCAGGGGAGGCAGGGGGGCAGGGGGAGGCAGGGGGAGGCAGGGGAGGCAGGGGAGGCAGGGGAGGCAGGGGAGGCAGGGGAGGCAGGGGAGGCAGGGGAGGCAGGGGAGGCAGGGGAGGCAGGGGAGGCAGGGGGGCAGGGGGAGGCAGGGGGAGGCAGGGGGAGGCAGGGGAGGCAGGGGAGGCAGGGGAGGCAGGGGAGGCAGGGGGGCAGGGGGGCAGGGGGAGGCAGGGGAGGCAGGGGGGCAGGGGGAGGCAGGGGGAGGCAGGGGAGGCAGGGGAGGCAGGGGAGGCAGGGGAGGCAGGGGGCAGGGGGGCAGGGGAGGCAGGGGGAGGCAGGGGAGGCAGGGGAGGCAGGGGAGGCAGGGGAGGCAGGGGAGGCAGGGGAGGCAGGGGAGGCAGGGGAGGCAGGGGGAGGGGAAGGGAATGGTCAGGGCAAATGCCCGCCTCATGAAAAAAACCAACCCATAATCTAATAAAATAAAACCCTTTGCTTCAAAGATCAGATGTGATTGAATTGTAAATTTCAACTTCAATATAATTTCGGTTTAAAAATAATTTCAGTGTTTCAATGAAGTAGCTTGTTCTATAGAGAGAATTCCTTTAACGGTGCAATAGTCCAAAGTGATAAATTCTCCTCACTGAATAGAAAGCCCGATATACACGTACATCCTCAGAGTTTCTGACTTGATTTTTATATTCAGAGAGTAATTTCCTCATGAAAAGCCAAAACCACTCAAAAGAGTGAAAACCACTGTAAGAGGTGTAGAAACCGCTAAGAATGGAGTAAAATGCCACTCTACAGAGGAGCCATATTGAGGACAACTCTTTTTCGAGTGGTCCTCCCTAATTATGGCTCCTTACAAGAGTGGGGTTTCACTCCACTCTGAGCAGTTTTGACATCTTTTACAGTGTTTTCCACTCTTTCTGAGCTGTTTTTGATTTTTGGAGCGAGTTTCACTCCTTGTGAGAGTGAATTATTCTCTCTTTTGCATTTAGAGAGCAGTGCTGTAACCATCAGAGCTACGTATCCAGCTCTTAATGCCTTTCAAAAATGGCAGCTTTCTCTACTTATGTATTGGAGAGCAGTAATGCTGTAGACCGTTACCTCTATATTGAATTTGGTAGTGAAGTCCAGGTCTATGTACATCTGCTGCAGTAGGACCATCATCTCTGCATCTTCCCACTGCCAGTTGTCAAATGTGGGCTTCCGTAGGTACTCCCTGACATCATCCGTCAACTGCACATGCCTGCGGGTCAAAGGTCAATGAGGGTCAGCAGGGGTCAGCAAAGGGCAGGAGAGGCTGGCAAGGTGAGTTTGCAAAAACGGGGGCCAAAATGTCATCAAAGTCAACAAAGGTTGTCAGAGTTCACACAATAGGTCAAAGGTAACTGCAAGTCTTCATTGGTTATACAGTTACCACAGGTGTTCACAAGTTATCATAGGTGGCCAAAGACAACCAAAGGTGGCCAAAAAGTGACCAAAGTCACAATCCCTTGACCAAAGGTGGCCAAAAAGTGACCAAAGTCACAATCCCTTGACGAAAGACACCGATGAATGAATTGTGTCAGGTTTGACTCACTTGTACACATACAGTTGATACTGCATCTGTTGTTCCCGGTTGTTTTGGGTTTGAAAATGACGCATTGTTAAAGAAAAATGTATGGCAGTCATCGGTACTGCAAAAATACCTGGCGTGAAGTGGTTAAAGTACTTCTAATGCAGAAATATGCGCATAACATACAAGGATGGCATCTTACATAACCCTGTTTGGGGATCCCTCAGCAATTAGCAGAGACATCTTGCGCTATTGTATTTCTACATTGGGCAGGGGTTTACTTTCTTCTTTTTTTCTGTGTTGGAACGGATAAATTGTCAGGATTAATATGTATTGTTCCAAGCCACGCCACACATCATACCATATGTCATTGGCATCCAATATCTGGCCTGCGAGTTACTGGGGGGGGGGGAGCCGTTTCGCCCAATTACCGCAGGCGATGGGGAAATTGGAGCAGACTGTATAGACTAATTAGCAATCTGTCCCAAAACCACAGCGAGGCATGGGAACGAATAAAGGGGGACCACTTGGCAGCCTAAAGCCATCATGCATCTTGCGTAAAAATTCCCAGAAATTGTGAGATGTTGATAAATTGTTCTAATTTGAAGTGAATGCCAAGTGCAGACTGGTTTGGGGCGCTTTCAAACGAGGATTGTTTTACTGAGGCTAACAGTTACTTTCCCCAGACAGCTTGCGGCCAGAAATGACTTCTGTGGGGAAAAAAACGCCTGATCCAGTGAGGATGAATGAGCTGGTGTTGCAATACTTGGTACCAGGGCTCACTCCCCATGAATGTTCATGAGTCCGAAGTGACAACTGGTGCCATGCTTCATAGATGGGTTTGGATGTGTTAACCACTTCGCGCCGGGACCTCCGAATCCGGAGCTTCATTGGCTTGACTATACGACAGGGCCCTCCGAATCCGGGCACCACTATTGTCCACATTCTAAACAAAGACTCTTTTCAGCTTGGAACAAAGCAATACGTATCAGTACAAAGACCCTTTTTGACGAAAAGTTGTCACAACAATTGCAAGATTAGCCGCAGTAATTGTGCAATTGTGGGACTTTTACTGTGGAGGATCGAGGGATACTGCGCTGCAGCTGAAAGCACGCGGGGGACATTGTCTTTGCATGCCACACAGCCCAACGGTCGTCGGTCTGGCATTGGAATTCCCCCCACATTCTTTACCGTAATCTGTACGCTCGGTTGTGGCCGACCAACTCGAAGATTTGACTGCCTGGAGTGGAGGCTGGAGTCTGTGGTCAGGGATTGTCAGCAGCGTACACGCACGCACACACAAACACGTCCGTTACGGTCCATTGACGATGCACAAAGGGCCCTTTTTCGAACAGATCAGTCTCTTGACAGTCTCTTGACAAAAGCCAAAACGACGTCCGAATTGTGCCAGGTTTTACTCTCTTGTACCCATAGTATACCCTTATCGATTTATTTCACAGAAATATATTGTTCCGATTCTTTTAGCGAGATTTGAAAATGATGCATTGTTCAAAAACCCCCGTATGGCGGTCATCGGCGCTGAACCCCCCCCCCCCCCCCCCCCCCCGGTGCGAAGTGGTTAAGGATGTTCCAGCTTGGTGGTCCACTGGTCACAGATCAGACATGTCACATAGGGAATGAGTCTAACTAAAGCAGTGTGGTGTGTGATGTGTGATGTGTGATGCGGAACCACGAGAAATCCTTGACACATCACTTGGCACGTGCTAAAGTGCTAATATTGCTTTTATGCTCATTCCTGTGATGTGCTTTTGACACCTGTGGTGGCAGGATTTGAGGACAGATTCCTGAGGTGCCCCATTAAAGTAGTGAGGTGGGTCTTCCCACCATTTTACACACAGGGGAAAACCCTCCCGGTACACACAGTGTAGTCTTTAGCTAGTACCGGTAGTTAAAAGTAGGCCTGAAATGTTTAAACTATCAGGGTCAATCCTAGCTTTCTCCAATACAAGGCTACACTGCCTTTGGCAGAGGTTAAGGACACAATTTTGAGATAAACCGCTTAAGTGAGAAAATCTGTTCAGCAGGAAAAGTCGCCCTTGTGCAAACAGGTTAATACGGCACTGCCAAGTGATGTCAATTGCTTTGGACTTGTATAACGTTCATCTGAACTTGGCATGAAACTAGTTTGAAGTTTCGGTTGGCAGGCAGATCTTATGAATCATGACTTTTTTAGCTTGACGGCTTGAGCAATTTCTTTGAGCAGCTCTATGAAATTGGCCCTTGCTCGGATCCAAACGTCCGGCTCTCTGACTCTCCCAGAATCCAACCATTTGAGTGAGGGTTTGCCCTACATGTGTACTCATTGTGTAATCCAGCACCATGTATGCTAGGTGCTTGGCCTGGTTCTCTTTCTACTGTAAGCGTAAACTGCACTATTCACTGTAAGAAGAGCCGGAGCATTTTCTTATACCACTGGACTGGACTGGTTACACGGGCCGTCCATATGGTCACGTGGAATTTGATGCCACCCTTAACTGACAGTATTATAATGACTCCTGATGGGCCAGCTGTGGCTGAACTGAAGGAAAGCATTTGATGTGGCCGAGGGCGAGCTCAACTTTGAGTGAACAGACTGTAGAGAAGCCAACAAGAGGGGTGCAGAACACTAAATCAAGCTCCAATTGAACGCTGTACAAAAACACTCACTTTCAAAGCCAATTATCCCACACTCAAAAGTCTCTCAGTTCCTGTAGCTTTACTGAAAATTGTAGTTTGGACCTTCATCTCTCAGATTCTTTTCAATTTTAGTGCCCTTAGCCGATTAGATTTTTTGCTAGTTAACCCCAGAAAAAAACGCCCCCACCATGTGTTGCCGTCCAAGCCGAATGTCTGCAAGGATTTTGGGATGGACCCCTCCACTTCCACAGCCAAATAGGGCCACATTTAAAGCCGGATATGGTCCAAATGACATACCAAATTGAAGAGTGAACCCCCAGGTTGTCTTAAGTGTCACTTGTTCTACAATGTACCAGTTAATTAGCCTCCAAAGACTCCTTATCAAAAAAAAAGTTGTGGGTCCACACTTTATGATAATCAGCTCAGCAGAGCCATCTTGGATAATTACCTACTGGATGTTGCTGCATCACATTGCTGGATTCAATCCTCCTTTTGCGTTTACACTCAATAAACTGGGAGATTGAATCATGCAATTGCGGGATTCAATCCTTCCCGAAATGGGGATTCGAAAAGGAGGATTCGATTTGGGTAGAGGCTCAATCCGACTCACGTTTACACTTGTGGTTAAGCAGACTTCAATCCTCCTTACGGGGTTCAATCCCCCTCGAATCACCCTTGCAGGATTGAGTGTAAACGCGGTGTGGGTGTCCTATACCCTAGGACAACTAGGACTCCAGTCTCCTTTACCCACGGCACCCAGTGGTTCACTCCACAGCTGACCACTCCAACTGACACACCTGAGTGAGCACACCCCCCCATACCAAGACCCAGGATCCATTCCCGCCTCTACCCTTCACTGGGCTAACCCCCTCACCAGGATCCCTCTCTGCCACTACTTAAGCCCCACTCCAAGTTAGAACGCTGATCTGAATTACATTCTATACAATGCAATATCATGACACGTCTACTACAACGCTAGATTTGCCGAGAGCAGTTTGGGTCGGCGAGAGAAGTGATTCTTACTTGATTTTGTTGAACTTGTCCATGACTCGTCTCTGTTCTTCCTCTGATTTCCTCAGCCTCTGCTTGTAGAAGGGTAGCCGGCTCTGAGACTCTGCCACTACCTCCTTGAAAAGACCCAACCAGCTTAGATGCTCCACACTCTGTAAACGACCGCGGAAGCAGAGAGACAGCGAAAGGGGTGAAATTACATTTTTTTTAAATAGCGAGCTTGAAGCTTCCCGCCCCAACCTGCCTGAAATGCTTTCATCGGGCATCGGGCAAAGCACTGATGAGAGTAGTACAACCCCTCATTGATTTACATTTCCCCCAACGAAAACATAATTTGCAACATGGTACCCGCCGCTATGCATCATTCAAATCCGCCACATGACCTCAACCAGCTTGGTGGTCACTAGATAGCAGGATTCACGTGTTTGAATCCCTCCCAAGCTGCCTGAAATGTTTTCATCAGGCATCGGGCAAAGCACTGAGCACTCGGTGCTCATTACATCGAGCAGGGCAAACCCTCATTGAATTTCATTCTCCCCGACGCAGACATCATGCTATATCTATGAAGCTTGAAGCTTGAAACCGACTGCATACAGGAAAGAAGTTCACTCTTTGGATGCAGCTTTGGATCAGTTTTTTTAAGATTGGCTTTTTGGGGGTCACTTTATAGCCGCGTTTCCACTGGACTAAAATTTAACCGAGACGATGGTTAAATTTCTAATAGTCAAATTTGACAGTCGTTCCCATTTGGACTTTTGAGTCGGTCAAATCTAACCGAGACGATGGTTAAAGTAACCGAGCTGGCAATATAACGGCTCATGGGGGTCAAGTGTCAGCCGGATACACAATGTACGTGTGTACATTTAGGCACGCAACATGAAGCAGACGCTGTGCACAGTGCATGTACGTGTTACGTCATAGGCCGGATGTGTTTTTTTACCGAGTCGCATTTAAGCGAGTGGTGCGTTTCCACTGGACTAATCGGCTCGGTTAAACTTACCTGGTCACTTTTACTGGGCAGAGGTTGCTCGGTAAACGTAAGCATTGTACTCGGTTAAAGTAACCGAGAGAAATTTGACTGGGCCGTTTCCACTGGACTTATTTTGGTCAAAGTAACCATCGTCTCGGTTACTTTAACCAAAATAAGTCCAGTGGAAACGCGGCTTAAGTCAGTAAACAATTTGCAACATTTCTTGTATAACTTTAAAAAGTAAATGACAAAAAGTATCGATGTGTGGCGAAACTGCTGAGTGACTTTAATCAGCATGACTTACTGTATGACGGGTAACTACTAAATGATTATCATAGATATAACATGATGTTTGCGTCGAGAAGAATGTAATTCAATGAGGTTTTGCCCTTGCTCGACATGAACCTCGATGCCAACATCATGCCATATCTATGATGCAACGCAATACATTTTCAAATGTTCGGTGGTCCAGTGGTTCAGACGTCCATACAAGAAATAGTCTAACCTTAACTATTTGATACCTCGAGAAAAGTATGTATACCGCAGAGCATTATGGGAGGTCTACAGAGGGCGCTATTGTACTAAACTCTTAGCGTGAATACCTGCCGGTATAGGAATATATGCATTTAAGAAGATGGCTCTACAGGTAAGATTAGTGAAGTAGACCTGGGGTCGTGGGTTCGAATCCCGCCCGAGCTGCCTGAAATATTTTTATCAGGTGCAGGGCACAGCACACTGTTTATCCCGTCAGGCAAGGGCAAAACCTCATTGATTTAAATGATTATCAGAAAGCTCAGCATTTTAGAGGGTCCGATATTTTCATCAAAGCAGGCGCTGTGAGGAAGGCCGTGCTGGGGCCAAAGAGATCTTAATGCCAAATTCTTGTCAGAAAGACTTTACAGGGTCTAATGTTTCTATCCTACATGTAGCTGCACCTTTCTTGAAGGCCTGGGGGGAGGGTTGTCCTAATGGACATTTTGAGTCATTAATACTAGCAGTATGTTACAAGTCAAGCTCAACCTCGGCCACATTCAATGCAATGGCATACCCCCCTCCTCCAGTCCACCCACAGCTGGCCTAGCAAGAGTCATTATCGACTGTCAGTCAAGGGTGGCACCAAAATCCACATAGCCACATGAACAACAGCACACAGTCCAGACTGGTGTCATGAATATGCTTGGGCTCTTCTTACAGTGAACGAACTGTTTGTTAGGGGTTGGCAACGGTTTTGTATGAACTTAAGAGTTGTTTTTCTCTTTTCAACAGGCCCACCATTTTTTTTTTTTGGAGGAGGAGGGGGTTACTTTGTTATTCTATTCTGTAGGAGAACGTACCTCTAGCTTTTCCTTGAAGTGTTCCACTTTGTGTTTCAGCTCATAGACAATGCCCGGCGTTTCCCCGCTGTCGACAATAATCTTCTTCTCCAAAATTGCTAATCTGTGAAAGAAAATAGTATAATACACAAAATATACAATATCACTAAACGATGAAAAGACATACTGGGGGTACGGTAATCGGTATAGAGCACTGTACACACTGGAATTTGTTTTGGTTGGGGGGTGATATACAAACATTTTGCAAACTGCTTACTGACTGAAATTACCAAAATGCAAATTTCAAAATTTAGTGGGCCTGAGGTTTCACTGGTACCCCACTGGTACTGCATCCATGCCAAACTCTACGCTAGAAAGTAGTACAGTGGAACATCCCTATAATAAACATCACGGGATCCATGAAAATTGTTCGGTATAGCGGTCGTTCGTTATAGCAGTTGAGGACACATATTTTGTAGCTTTTTGTACACAAGAATCAGGAGCACAGGGTATGTTCGTTATAATCAAATGTTTGGTATATCAGTGTTGGTTATAGTGACGTTCCACTGTACTAAATTGTAAAGCCATGTACCATAGGTACACGTACAGTGCAGTACTATAAACTTATCACGGCTTATCAAACTGACTCTAGATATCTTATAATAACAGTTCCTTGGGAGGTGGAGGAAAATGAGGCAATCAGCAATGATAAGGCTTTGTTTGCACTCACATGTACAATCAAAACAACAACTCTAAACTATGCGTACAAAATTCAAACATCTAGGGGGCCTGATGTATCTAAGCAGGATCATTCCCAAGGCTACGAGCAGATATTATAGGGATGAGAAATGAGATGGACCAAGGAGGAAAGCTGGTAGACATAATATTGCAATAGAAATGAAAGGGTTGTTCATCGCGGTGGTGTAGACAATTAGAAGAGTGATCAAAGTCACGCGATGTGTCGTTGCTAGAAGCGACGTTTCGGTTGCTAACTGCTAACCTTCAGTTGCCTGATGAAGGTTAGCAGTTAGCAACCGAAACGTCGCTTCTAGCAACGACACATCGCGTGACTTTGATCACCCTTCTAATTGTTTAATATTGCAATGATCTCAAAAAGGAAGGGCAAGCAGCGGGGAAGGGATTGAAGAGGAAAGATCACAGGGATAAGTGTGTTTGTATATGGTGTATATGTTAACTTACACCAATCCTCTTACACGTACTATGCAAATAAATTCTACCTCCCTTAGGATATTGCACACTAATGCACAGTGTAAAACTTCCTTTGTGAAATTGATGACGCTGTTTTGTTTTATGACAAAAGGCCTCAGCCCACCACCACCAATACCCTAATGGATTTGGAATGGATTTTATTCTCTCTATCTTTCACTCCCCAGCCCCTCTGTCTCTGTCTTGCTAGTTGTCCTAAAGATGGGCAAGATGCTGCAGACAAAGAGCCCAGGTTGTTGCCAAGCAACCCCTCCGTCTCCATGGGAGATGCCTGACCCCTCGCCCACCCCCCCCCCACCACAACTCCAGCCTCCACAATGCCTTAAACCCCTGCCTCCAAGCGTTTCGAAGCTTCACACTCGCACACCGGCTTAGGCAGTCCCCGTAGCCCAACCATCCCACCCATGTCCGCCCGTGTGTAGATGCTCCCATAAACGTGCCCAATGCGGCGTGATGCAGGATCAAGCCGTGTTGAAATAGGAGCCCCCACACTTCCAGACACACAAAAGGAGACAGACAAATCAATCACAAATATCGACATTTGATGCATGATGTTCAGTTCTCAAGAAAAAGGTGTTTTTTTTTTTGTTTTTTTTTTCCGCCGTTGAAAGAGAACCTGCCACAATTGAAAATAAGGCCTTCTTATCTTTTGAAGATTGACAGATTTCATATTTTTGGTCATTAGTCAGTATCAATCAGTCTGTATCCACTTTTGAATTACTTTCAGTGTCACGTGCTGACAACTAAATTATAAATGTGGAGGGCATGACGATATCAACTGAACAGAACCTTTCTCAAAGGCATTCTTATCCTGCCTTTGAGAAAGGTCAGCTAGGATCCAAACGTCGGGCCCTCTAAATTCATAAGATTTGTATTTTTGGTCATTTTAGTCAGAGAGCAGTTTGCCACATTTTTGTATGTTAACTCTCAATTCAAAATTCAAATATTCATTCTGAATTCAAATTAATTTGGCAGGACGGGAAATGAGACTGCATGACCATCGAAATGGGCTTCTGGAAGATTGTTTATAAATTAGAGGGCCCCAAATTGGGATCTAGGCAGGACTACATGTACCTCCCTCCAAGGCAGGGCCATTCCATATTTAAGAAAGCTCTTACTAGTATTAAGGCCTGCAATGCTTTGTCCAATTCAGCTCATTTAACACAGGAAATAATTTTGAATAATGGATTCTTTATTTGTCTTGCTTTTCCATTGCCTTTGTACTAACAGATGTTTGTATTTATTAGAGCTTATAAGCTAATGTATTTGCAATTTTTGTACTCCCTTTTTAACATGGTTGATATTTTGATAAGATTTGGAGGTTTGCGGTGACACCATGTATATCATCTCTTAATAAAGGCCCAATACAACATCGGGAAGATCGGAAAACATCCATGACCACATATTTCCTTCTAATTTACACAGTTTGTAGATGGTCATGATAGAATCCTTATGTCAAAATCTTACGGTCTGGGATGCTGTACTTCCCTAGAAATCTTCACTCCAACATCGACAAATAGTTTATTACTCCCAAGTAATAAACTATATCTTACACTATAGAATGGTGCAAAAACCGTGACGTTTTTTTACCTTTTTCTACTTTCTTAGATCACCATTTTAGTAAAAACCTTCGCAGGATTGTTTTTTTGGGATGTTTGATGGTTAAATACGCAAACCGTGGCAATCTTTTGATCTCTACCAATGTTGTATATAGGGACTTTAAAGAGAAGGAGTATTGCTCTGAAAAGAGCCAGTAACTCAGCGTTTCGGGCAGTGTGTACTCTTCCCATTGTGAGGAGACTGCAGTCAAGACTATACAGACTACTTTGATAGTTTGACTCTCCTATGATCATCTAGGGAATGCAGCTTCATCTGAAGTGAAAATATTTCCGACAGAGCACAGGCTCAAGAAAAAAAACCAGAAATCTTGCCATCTTCCCATCTTCCCCGCACTAATATCTACTATCCCCATCTATCACAATGGTAGACAGCTCTATTTTGGTTACAAATGGTAGGGTGTTTTCCCCCATCCCTTCCCTTTTTATAGTGTGTTTTTTTTTCTTTCTTCAGTAGCCGCAGCTCCTTTGGTTGAAACGATATCAGGGTCAGTGAAATTTGAGGAGGGCACGACCAAAAAGGAAAAAAAAGGACATCTTCTTATCTTTAGAAGACCTCAGACTCTTGGGCATTTAGCACTTTCTTGCTTAGATTTTTCCCTCTCCGGATTTTTTCATGACAAATGGAGCGAAAACATTGATTCCCCTCAAAGCTGTAATTGCTGCAATGCCTGGAGTGTCCATCCTGCCCTGCAGCCGCGCTCTCTGCATGAACCTCGACGACGAGCACTTGTGGCGGATTATAATTAAAAGACTTGTTTGACGTAGGATGCCTAAAACGGGCTTCTTTTTCCTTTTGGAGCACCGCGATACAGTTATTCACCCCCTGAGAATAATTGCATGGTGCGGCTTTTTGCGCATTAGCCTACATTGTATCTATTCACGTTTCCTTCATCTAAATTTTGCAAGTGTGGAAATCAATTTTTTTTTTTTAACTAGCAAAGAAAGTTTGCTAAATAGTGTGAAAAAAAAGGTTACGCTTTGAGGGCAGGTTGTGAAACAAATATCTGTGCAATTGTGTGCATTGCTGTCACATTGCTGTCACATTGTGGAAAAAGGAAACCTACTTGTGAAAAACGCAAGACCCTTGGCTTTTTTTTCTTTCTTTTTTCACGTTGTGAAAAATGTTCCGTAATTGTGAAAAATATAGATTGATTTCAAGAAGGATGATTACCGTAATTGCTTTGGGTGGTACATGTACATCAACCCAATTTCTACAAGTGCTGACAACCCTCCCATGATAATATATTTTAAAGCCAGGCCATCATAAATATTTCAAATATTGGGTCACGTAAGTCTGGAAGAAATATATAAGTTTATAAAGAAACAAATTCTCAATTGAAGGCCCAATACAACATTGGGAAGATCGGAAAACATCGATGTCCACAGGTTTTCTTCTAATGTACACAGTTTGTAGATGGTCATGATATATAGAATCCTAATGTTGAAATCTTAAGGTCTGGGATGCTGTGTTTCTCGAGAAATCTTTACTCAAACATCGACAAATAGTTTTATTACTCGTAAGTAATAAACTATTTCTTACACTACAGAACGGTGCGAAAACCGTGGCAGTTTTTAGCTTTTTTCTAGTGTACTTTCTCAGATTACCATTGGAGCTAAAACCTTCACATGATTTCTTTTTTGGAATGTTTAAGGGTTTAACACACAAACTGTGGCAATCTTTTGACCTTTACCAATGTTGTATAGGGCCTTTAAACCTTAAGAATTATCGCCGTTTTGTTTTTGTCTAGGAACAGATTGGACAAAAATCCATCTTTTTCTCTGTCTCCAAAAAATGATGAAATTCAATTGGAAAATGCGAACAGCCAGCTGAGTTTTCAGTCAGCAGATGCAACGGCAGAGAAAATTACGGGCCCAATTCTATTTCAGGTTTTTCCCTCTCTTTCTGTGGTTGGCACAGGGTTGAAATTCAATTAAGCAATTGTGTCCATCATTTTGTAGCCAGTGTAGTTTTTTTTTCAATATAGAAAAGGGGACAGGGGAAATGGGAAAAAAATTCATACCAGTCCCTCACTCTGAAACATATTCATTGGACTAAAAACCAAGCAAGACATACTTCATGAACTAAGACAAATTTTGACTCCTGTATCCAAACCATAGCTGAAAACGATAGACAAACAGTACTGTTATTATTACTCAAATAACTTGGAAGTCTGAATTGTTGTAATATTCTTGCAGTTTCATATATGTTATTCACAGTTTCTTTAGTTTCTTATTTTTGTCTGGGTAATCGATTCAATGTTAGAAAAAAATTCCCATGGATACCAGCTAACAGCAGGCTATCAAAAGACTTGAATCAAATGTCAAGAATCGCCAAGGATTGGCCCTGAAAACTGAGACCTAGCCAAGGCTTGTGTAAAAAAACCTTGACAAGCAGTTGCAACATTCCAGTTCAAATTACCGTGGTGAAGGATCTGAAGCCCATTATCTTGATTGACTGTTTCTGTATCACCCACACAAAGCACAAACTCCAGCCTCACCAAAAAAACAACACCCAGAATATAATCGTGCCATTCCATTTCCAGGGACAAAAAGGACATGCTATTCAGGCACTGTGCCAGAGTTTTAAGTAGGCACACTGTCCACATCATTAACTACAGTATGTGTGGTTCGTGATAGGGGATAATGTTTCAGTGTGACCAACAAAAAGCATCAACAGTGCTAAGAAAAAAGTACAGGTCCCCTCCCTCTTCAAATTACACTGATATTTATCTGTTGGCATGGAAACCTACCTACCTTGTAGCTTGTTTGTTGGTTTGTTTTCTTTGAGAGGCCATGAATTTGGGGGCGAGGAGTAAGAGGGACATTTGGGCGTGTCTTCGAGAGGTTTGGGGTGAGGGGTTGTTTGAAATGGGGAAACGTAATCTCACTTCACCCACCGCCGATCTATGCTTAACGAGGACAGCTGTTCTTGAAGAGTGCACATACTGTGATTCATTCACTTCAATAGAAAAACAGAACCTCTCTACTCAAGTGTGTGGGCAGGCTTCTATTGATGGGCTTAGTTAAATGGATGCAGAAGAAAAGGGCACGCAACTGGATCAGGTTTAGGATGGTGTGGATAGATGTGTATAATAAGTACGGATAGGTATGGGGTGGTGTGGATATTGTGGGTAATAAATGTGGATAAGTGTGGATAAGTGTGGAATGGTACAGACAGGTGTGGATAACAAGCATTGACATAAGAACATGTACATGTACATGTACATGTAGGTATGAAATGGACGGCATGGATCTATAGGTGTGGATAGGTGTGGAATAGTTTAGATAGTACTGAAATGGATGGCTTGGATAGGTGTGTATAATAAGTACGGATAGGTATGGGGTTGTGTGAATATTGTGGGCAATAAATGTGGATAGGTGTGGAATGGTACGGATAAGTGCGGAATGGTACGGACAGGTGCGGATAACAAGCATTGACATTAGAGCATGTACATTTACATGGTAGGTGTGAAATGAATGGCATGGATAGGTGTGGATAATGTGGATGGGTGTGGAATAGTTTAGATAGTAGTGAAATGGATGGCATGGATAGGTATGGATAATAGGTGTGGATGGGTGTGGAATAGTTTAGATAGTAGTGAAATGGATGGCATGGATAGGTGTGGATAATAGGTGTGGATGGGTGTGGAATAGTTTAGATAGTAGTGAAATGGATGGCATGAATAGGTGTGGATAATAAGTGTGGATGGGTGTGGAATAGTTCAGATAGTTATGGAATGGATGACATGGATAGGTGTGGATAATAAGTGTGGATAGGTGTGGATAGGTGTGAAATAGTTCAGATAGTAATGAAATGAATGGCATGGATAGGTGTGGATAATAAGTGAGGACGGGTGTGGAATAGTTTGGATAGTAGTAAAATGGTATGAATGGGTGTGGATAAAAAAGGCCTACAGTTTGTTGGTACTCATGGAGTGGTGTAGATGATAAATGAGATGTGTGTGGAAAGGTATGAATATTAAGTGGATATATATGGCTGTGTTGATAGATCTGTATGATGAGTGTAGATGTAAAATTGCATTGATTGGTGTGGAATGGAAGGGAATGGATAGTTGGGCAATGGTATGGATCCGAAAGTATGAACAGAATAACAAGAAGACCTGAAGACTGAACAGAGAGACAGAGACATAAGACAGAAAACAGAGAGACAGAGAGACAGATAGACAGATAGACAGGTAGACAGAGAGACAGAGAGACAGAGAGACAGAGATACAGAGAGACAGAGAGCTAAGATAGAGAGACAGAGAGACAAAGAGACAAAGAGAGAGAGAGACAGAGAGACAGAGAGACAAAGAGAGACAGAGAGACAGGGAGACAGAGACAGGGAGACAGAGACAGAGAGACAGATAGACAGAGAGAGACAGAGAGAGACAGAGAGAGACAGAAAGACAGAGAGACAGCCACCAATACAAAGAGCTACATGTAGACAGACATAGAGACAAAGACAGACAGACAGACGTAAAGGTGGTGAGAAAGAAAGTGAGGTTGAGAGAGACAGAAAACCTGAGAGAGAGAGAAAGAGAATAAAGAGACAAGAGAGAGAAACAGTAAGATGGTGATAAACAGAGAGAGAGAGAGAGAGAGAGATCGGAGAGACACAAGGACACAGAAAGTAGATGGGGTAGAGATGTCAGACAGTAAGGGAAGAGACAGAAAGAGTCCACACGGTCCTCCACAGCCCATATCCCATCCTGTCATCAGGACCAGAAGTCTGTCAGATGACATTCAAGGAATGCGCTTTCCCTCCGGTAGGTATAGTTAGGTAGCTACGGTTCATGAGTATTGCCGCACCCACTTCCCCTCCCACTTTTTTTTTTTTTTTTCGGCCCGAATAAAAACAGAAGTAATACATGGATGGCATTTGGTTGGGTTTGTTTTCTTCTTCTTCTTCTTCTTCTTCTTCTTCTTCCGGGAAGGACATTAGCTGCCATGTATGGCGCAGGCATTTCAGCATCAGAAATTCTGGATGGCATTCTGTGGTGCTGTACGAGGTATACTCAGACCATCCTGTTGCTTGGTTTTAGTGTGTCGGTGTACAAAAATGCCATGAAAACCATGGACACAATGTAATTCCTCATAAAAAAAGAACTTTTTCTGTATTTTGACTTGATTAACTAATTAACTTTTGTGCTCTGCCTTTGAGAAAGGTCCTGCTAGGATGGAAACGTCAGTCCCACTAAATTTTGAGATTTGCATTTTGGTAATTTTAGTCAGTAAAGCAATTTGCAACATTTTGGTAAATCACTTTAACTTAAGTGCTCACAGAATGTGGTACACTGTACTTACACTTACGCTTTCAGTTGATATAAAGATTGTTATCATTTGGGGATGAAAGACAGCAGCCACAAGACAATTTCATTCTTTGGATGCAGATTTGGATGTTAACCAAGGAAAATGCCATCACTGGAGATGTTTATATTGCAGTTTATGGTTCTGACTGGCATCCCCACCCCAGCAAAGATAGAGTACAACCTGGGAAGGCCCCTACATAGGGGCTAGATACTTGCAACTTGGGTGGATAGAGCGCCGGCACATTAAACCAGGAGCCAGCCATCGATTTCACCGAACCCATCGTACATAACTTCATCCTACATAACGATCAAACGCAATACGTTGAGCTATGCACAGCAACCATACGGCGTATCACAAATTTTGAAGGATTATCCATCTTAAGTTGAGTTACGATGCATCGTAAGGCTTTGTGAAATCCAGCCCTGGGCTCATATCTCACTCCAGTCAATCCTTTGCCATTTCCATTAAGTGTCACAGTTTTCCTATCCGCTGTCTTTAGGCCCCCCCAAAAAAATTAAAAGTTCTGCTTCTGGTTACCCACCGACCCAATTTCTAGCCTGCAACCATAATTTTTTTTATCGGGAAACAAAGATAATAAAAATTCAATGTGTAATTTGATGCTTGTATTATTCCCTTAAGGCTTGACCACATGCAGATGCCTCCATATGATTGTACACACCCAAAAATGTCCCCCCCCCCACAAAAAAAAAGCACATACATTTCCCACGCTGTTGGTGTAAGATCGCTCCGCACTTTGAATGACATGAAGTAACATGCCTGTTTATAATATGTCTCCCTTCATGGGCCACCCTCAAGGATTGACCACAATCAGCTCCCACTGTTTTTTTAGTGTGTCACAGTTTTTTGGGCGGGTGTAAACACAAGCAAAAAAAACCCCTGGTTATTGACCCATGTTTCAAATCGCGATTATTTGCACATTGGGAATGGCCTTACTGAGAGCTATAGATGGCCACAAGAACTTACCCAAGTGTTAATCTGCGAGTTGGACTTAAAAAGGTTTGCGGCGGGCCCTATGGTGCAGATTGCAATGACACCTCGCTGAGTCCAGCAATCACACGTGTTTGTCTCTCTCTTGAGAATGGACAGTTGCCAGCCGGCTTGACAGGAGTGCATACTACTGTACTAACCACTGCCCATGGACATGGAACAGCCATGACCAATGACCCGGTGTCATCTCATTAAACACTATCAGTCTATCAGAGTCTCCATCACTGTCTTGCAATCTCTCTCACTTGCCTTTGCCTGTTTGCTTGTCTCCCTCCTGCCAGTTTGTCTGTTTGTCTGTTTGTTTATGTGCCGTTCCCCCATCTGTCTTTATGTCTCTCAACCGTTTGCCGGTCATCGTGTTCCCGGGAGGACCTGCACTGCTTTTTCCCATCTGTTTGTCTGCCTGCCTGCCTTCATGCCAGCATGCCTGTCTGCCTGTCTGTCGGTCTGTCTGTCCGACTGCCTCTTTCTTCTGTCCGCCCACCTGCCCACCAGCCAACTTGCCCATCCGCCTGGCAGTCAGTCTGTCTGTCTCTTTGTCTGTCTGTCTGTCTGCCTGCCTTTCTCTGTCTATCTGACTGCCTACCTCTCCATCTGTCTGTCTGTCTATCTCTATCCATCTCCATCCAATTGTCCCTGTATTTCTCTTTCAGATCGATTGTTCCGTCCATTTTTCTCTAAATCCCCCATCTCAGTCTCACCACTGCGCATTGATCCTTTCCCCATTCCTTCCCCCGCAGACCCCTAATCTACCGCCCCCTCCTTTCTCTCCCTCCTCAAAGTCGGTTATCACCAAAAACCATCTCTCCCCCGACCACTCAGATCAGTCCAGGCAGGTGCTTTCTGCCCATCCAAGACGGTCGCCGACCAAAGCAATCTGTCTGGACTTCCACATCATCGAACCCGGTCCACTCCCGCCAAATAAACTCCAAAGTTGTCTAAACCAGATAATCAGATGACTGGATAGAGTGAAGAAGCACCCTCACAAAGTGCAGGACCTCCTCCCGTCCACCCGCCAACGGAGCTGCCAAGGGAGAAGACAAAAAAGAATTCCCTCCAGAGTCCCGTTCACTTTGGGAATGTCTGCTAATGAGAGTTCTGAAATGTCCAGTCACAGTCAATCTGAGGAAGGCCCAATGCAAGGAGGGGCTTGCTGTGCTGATGGCCCAGGGTGTGGGTTGTGCATGTAAGTTACTCCTGTCAGCACTGCAGGGGGGAGTTTGGCAAATGAATTTATTGGCAACTCACTCATGGTCATGGGTTGGGGCAGTGGGGAGGGGGGCAATGAAGGCAATAGATCAGACTAAAATGCACACTTTGCCGGCAGAGGGATGCCTTCTGATTGAAGGCAAACTTTATTGACTGCGCTATCACGGTCTGTGTGCCTGTACATACCGGGTACATGTACTTGTGGAGTCTCCATCTTCTCCTCCTTGAAGACGGAGGTTCAGATCTCCCGCTGTTTCCTACCACTAGCGGACAGACAGACTGATCCACCAACAAACAAACCAATGTTGGGCTGTTTTGGGGTAGCAAATTCATTTGACTGCATTGGGATTTGCACCAAGCCTATAGATTGATGCATTCGATCCGGGGCTGTGTACTAGGTTCATGGTTGTGACAAGGACTTGAACCAAGAACTTTGGTTCTTAACATAATAAACATATCAGCGCTCTACCACCGCAGTAAATGTATCAAGCTCTTACATGTGTAGCTGGGGCAAACAGCCAACCATCTTTACTGTGGTGGATGCACCAGTCTGCAGTCTTGTTGGTTAAGCATATAGGGTATATACTGTACCATGCCAGCAGTGTATCACCAGAGCTATCCAGATCTTACGGTAGGTGGGGCATCACAATAGACATAAGAGATAAAGCCCTACAACAGCAGAAAATCTGTTACTATTATTATTTTTTAAAGGTTAACGGACATAGGCCTCATAGATATGATATGATTTTGCATCAAGGACAATGTACTTCAACAAGGGTTTTGGCTTGATATACAGGTAGGCTTGTTGAGCAAGAAACTGTATAATTTAAGACTGGTGATAGGCAGAGTACACAAATGCCTGAAACGTTGAGTTACCGGCTCTTTTCAAAGTCACGCGCTCCTTCTCAAAAGAGATGCGCTACCTGGTGTCACCGCAAAGCTCCCACTTGAGATGAAATTTAAATGCAATGTGTCATTGACTGCTTATAGGGGGGGGGAGCATGATCTTTTACTCCTGGGGCATTTCACCAAGAATTACGATTTGACTTGTTGAAGTTAATTTCCATTTGTCTGAGGGATAAAGACTTTTACTGGCCCTCCGAGACCGAGATAGGCTCTGGCCAATGTGTCGCCAGAGTGCACGTTTCACACATTTTCTTCAAGGTATGCTAGAGAGAAAAAAAAGTGAGAGAGCCAAAGTGTCCTCCAGACAAATGTCTGTTATCGTGTTCAACAATCAGTTTGCAAATGCTATTACACTCAGAGACTCCTTCCTTTTTTCTTTTTTTTTCCTTTTTTTTTTGGGGGGGGTATTTATTTTTCTATTTTTTTTTATCGCTTCAAATCTATTTCTATTTTCCATTTTGTTTTGGGCTGAAAGTTTGACCGCCTGAAATGTGCGGCAAATAAATCCCTGCGGTCTTCGGAGGATACGGTCTGAGAAAGCTGGCTTTAGCCTGTCAAATGAGATTTCAACAGAAAAGATTGGTTTAATCTTCCTCAGAAAGTTGGACATTGCAGAGTCCAGTTGAGTGTAGGCCATACCAGTACACCATGCTGTCCTCTGATTGCAGATACAGTGCCTGATGTATACGGAATCACCAGTTCATCTAAGAGCCACGTTATCCCTAACCAAAAATAGTTGCCTACCTGGGATTGCCACCACATGCATGGGCTGGTGAGCTCTGGGGCAGAGTACGGGTACAGTACACATGTAAGTTTAAGTTTAAGTTTTCCAAAAAAAAAATTGAGAATATAAAAACAATCCAATTTCATTCACTAGAAATACAAAGGCTGCAATTTCATTCTCTTGAAAGACAGAGGCTGCAATTTCATTCTCTAGATAGACAGAGGCTGCAATTTCATTCTCTTGAAAGACAGAGGCTGCCATTTCATTCTCTAGAAAGACAGAGGCTGCAATTTCATTCTTTAGATAGACAGAGGCTGCCATTTCATTCTCTAGAAACGCAGAGGCTGCAATTTCATTCTTTAGATAGACAGAGGCTGCAATTTCATTCTCTAGAAAGACAGAGGGTGCAATTTCATTCTCTAGAAAGACAGAGGCTGCAATTTCATTCTCTAGATAGACAGAGGCTGCAATTTCATTCTCTAGAAAGACTGAGGCTGCCATTTCATTCTCTAGAAAGACAGAGGCTGCAATTTCATTCTCTTGAAAGACAGAGGCAGCAATTTCATTCTCTTGAAAGACAGAGGCTGCAATTTCATTCTCTAGAAAGACAGAGGCTGTAATTTCATTCTCTAGAAAGACAGATGCTGCAATTTCATTCTTAAGATAGACAGAGGCTGCAATTTCATTCTCTAGAAAGACAGAGGCTGCAATTTCATTCTCTAGATAGACAGAGGCTGTAATTTCATTCTCTAGAAAGACAGATGCTGCAATTTCATTCTTTAGATAGACAGAGGCTGCAATTTCATTCTCTTGAAAGACAGAGGCTGCAATTTCATTCTCTAGATAGACAGAGGCTGCAATTTCATTCTCTAGAAAGACAAAGGCTGCAATTTCATTCTCTAGAAAGACAGATGCTGCAATTTCATTCTTTAGATAGACAGAGGCTGCAATTTCATTCTCTAGAAAGACAGAGGCTGCAATTTCATTCTCTAGATAGACAGAGGCTGTAATTTCATTCTCTAGAAAGACAGATGCTGCAATTTCATTCTTTAGATAGACAGAGGCTGCAATTTCATTCTCTAGAAAGACAGAGGCTGCAATTTCATTCTCTAGATAGACAGAGGCTGTAATTTCATTCTCTAGAAAGACAGATGCTGCAATTTCATTCTTTAGATAGACAGAGGCTGCAATTTCATTCTCTTGAAAGACAGAGGCTGCAATTTCATTCTCTAGATAGACAGAGGCTGCAATTTCATTCTCTAGAAAGACAAAGGCTGCAATTTCATTCTCTAGAAAGACAGATGCTGCAATTTCATTCTTTAGATAGACAGAGGCTGCAATTTCATTCTCTAGAAAGACAGAGGCTGCAATTTCATTCTCTAGATAGACAGAGGCTGTAATTTCATTCTCTAGAAAGACAGATGCTGCAATTTCATTCTCTAGATAGACAGAGGCTGCAATTTCATTCTCTAGAAAGACAGAGGCTGCAATTTCATTCTCTTGAAAGACAGAGGCTGCAATTTCATTCTCTAGATAGACAGAGGCTGCAATTTCATTCTCTTGAAAGACAGAGGCTGCAATTTCATTCTCTAGATAGACAGAGGCTGTGATTTCATTCTCTAGATAGACAGAGGCTGCAATTTCATTCTCTTGAAAGACAGAGGCTGCAATTTCATTCTCTAGATAGACAGAGGCTGTGATTTCATTCTCTTGAAAGACAGAGGCAGCAATTTCATTCTCTAGATAGACAGAGGCTGTAATTTCATTCTCTTGAAAGACAGAGGCTGTAATATCATTCTCTTGAAAGACACTGGCTGCAATTTCATTCCCTTGAAAGACAGAGGGTGCAATTTCATTCTCTAGATAGACAGAGGCTGCAATTTCATTCTCTAGAAAGACAGGCTGCAATTTCATTCTCTAGAAAGACAGAGGCTGCAATTTCATTCTCTAGAAAGACAGAGGCAGCGATTTCATTCTCTAGAAAGACCAAGGCAGCAATTTCATTCTCTAGAAAGACAGAGGCTGCAATTTCATTCTCTAGAAAGACAGAGGCAGCGATTTCATTCTCTAGAAAGACCAAGGCAGCAATTTCATTCTCTAGAAAGACAGAGGCTGCAATTTCATTCTCTAGAAAGACAGAGGCAGCGATTTCATTCTCTAGAAAGACCAAGGCAGCAATTTCATTCTCTAGAAAGACAGAGGCTGCAATTTCATTCTCTAGAAAGACAGAGGCAGCGATTTCATTCTCTAGAAAGACCAAGGCAGCAATTTCATTCTCTAGAAAGACAGAGGCTGCAATTTCATTCTCTAGATAGACAGAGGCTGCAACTTCATTGTCTAGAAAGACAGAGGCTGCAATTTCATTCTCTAGAAAGACAGAGGCTGCAATTTCATTCTCTAATCTCTAGAAAGACAGAGGGTGCAATTTCATTCTCTAGAAAGACAGAGGCTGTAATTTTATTCTCTAGAAAGACAGAGGCTGCAATTTTATTCTCTAGAAAGACAGAGGCTGCAATTCCATTCTCTAGAAAGACAGAGGCAGCAATTTCATTCTCTTGAAAGACAGAGGCTGCAATTTTATTCTCTAGAAAGACAGAGGCTGCAATTTTATTCTCTAGAAAGACCAAGGCAGCAATTTCATTCTCTAGAAAGACAGAGGCTGCAATTTCATTCTCTTGAAAGACAGAGGCTGCAATTTCATTCTCTAGATAGACAGGCTGCAATTTCATTCTCTAGAAAGACAGAGGCTGCAATTTCATTCTCTAGAAAGACAGAGGCTGCAATTTCATTCTCTAGAAAGACAGAGGCAGCGATTTCATTCTCTAGAAAGACCAAGGCAGCAATTTCATTCTCTAGAAAGACAGAGGCTGCAATTTCATTATCTAGATAGACAGAGGCTGCAACTTCATTGTCTAGAAAGACAGAGGCTGCAATTTCATTCTCTAGAAAGACAGAGGCTGCAATTTCATTCTCTAATCTCTAGAAAGACAGAGGGTGCAATTTCATTCTCTAGAAAGACAGAGGCTGTAATTTTATTCTCTAGAAAGACAGAGGCTGCAATTTTATTCTCTAGAAAGACAGAGGCTGCAATTCCATTCTCTAGAAAGACAGAGGCAGCAATTTCATTCTCTTGAAAGACAGAGGCTGCAATTGCATTCTCTAGAAAGACAGAGGCTGCAATTTTATTCTCTAGAAAGACCAAGGCAGCAATTTCATTCTCTAGAAAGACAGAGGCTGCAATTTCATTCTCTTGAAAGACAGAGGCTGCAATTTCATTCTCTAGATAGACAGAGGCTGTGATTTCATTCTCTTGAAAGACAGAGGCAGCAATTTCATTCTCTAGAAAGACCAAGGCAGCAATTTTATTCTCTAGAAAGACAGAGGCTGCAATTCCATTCTCTAGAAAGACAGAGGCAGCAATTTCATTCTCTTGAAAGACAGAGGCTGCAATTTCATTCTCTAGAAAGACAGAGGCTGCAATTTCATTCTCTTGAAAGACAGAGGCTGCAATTTCATTCTCTAGAAAGACAGAGGCTGCAATTTCATTCTCTAGAAAGACAAAGGCTGCAATTTTATTCTCTAGAAAGACCAAGGCAGCAATTTCATTCTCTAGAAAGACAGAGGCTGCAATTTCATTCTCTTGAAAGACAGAGGCTGCAATTTCATTCTATAGAAAGACAGAGGCTGCAATTCCATTCTCTAGAAAGACCAAGGTAGCAATTTCATTCTCTAGAAAGACAGAGGCTGCAATTTCATTCTCTTGAAAGACAGAGGCTGCAATTTCATTCTCTTGAAAGACAGAGGCTGCAATTTCATTCTCTAGAAAGACAGAGGCTGCAATTTTATTCTCTAGAAAGACCAAGGCAGCAATTTCATTCTCTAGAAAGACAGAGGCTGCAATTTCATTCTCTTGAAAGACAGAGGCTGCAATTTCATTCTCTAGAAAGACAGAGGCTGCAATTTCATTCTCTAGAAAGACAGAGGCTGCAATTTCATTCTCTAGAAAGACAGAGGCTGCAATTTCATTCTCTAGAAAGACAGAGGCTGCAATTTTATTCTCTAGAAAGACCAAGGCAGCAATTCCATTCTCTAGAAAGACAGAGGCTGTTATTTCATTCACTTGAAAGACAGAGGCTGCAATTTCATTCTCTTGAAAGACAGAGGCTGCAATTTCATTCTCTAGAAAGACAGAGGCTGTAATTTCATTCTCTTGAAAGACAGAGGCTGTAATATCATTCTCTTGAAAGACACTGGCTGCAATTTCATTCCCTTGAAAGACAGAGGGTGCAATTTCATTCTCTAGATAGACAGAGGCTGCAATTTCATTCTCTAGAAAGACAGGCTGCAATTTCATTCTCTAGAAAGACAGAGGCTGCAATTTCATTCTCTAGAAAGACAGAGGCAGCGATTTCATTCTCTAGAAAGACCAAGGCAGCAATTCCATTCTCTAGAAAGACAGAGGCTGCAATTTCATTCTCTAGAAAGACAGAGGCTGCAATTTCATTCTCTAGAAAGACAGAGGCTGCAATTTTATTCTCTAGAAAGACCAAGGCAGCAATTCCATTCTCTAGAAAGACAGAGGCTGTTATTTCATTCACTTGAAAGACAGAGGCTGCAATTTCATTCTCTTGAAAGACAGAGGCTGCAATTTCATTCTCTAGAAAGACAGAGGCTGCAATTTTATTCTCTAGAAAGACCAAGGCAGCAATTTCATTCTCTAGAAAGACAGGCTGCAATTTCATTCTCTAGAAAGACAGAGGCTGCCATTTCATTCTCTAGAAAGACAGAGGCTGCAATTTCATTCTCTAGATAGACAGAGGCTGCAATTCCATTCTCTAGAAAGACAGAGGCTGCAATTTCATTCTCTTGAAAGACAGAGGCTGCAATTTCATTCTCTAGAAAGACAGGCTGCAATTTCATTCTCTAGAAAGACAGGCTGCAATTTCATTCTCTAGAAAGACAGAGGCTGCAATTCCATTCTCTTGAAAGACAGAGGCTGCAATTCCATTCTCTTGAAAGACAGAGGCTGCAATTCCATTCTCTAGAAAGACAGAGGCTGCAATTTCATTCTCTTGAAAGACAGAGGCTGCCATTTCATTCTCTAGAAAGACAGAGGCTGCAATTTCATTCTCTAGATAGACAG
The DNA here is from genome assembly GCA_949987565.1 of Luidia sarsii. Lineage (NCBI taxonomy): Eukaryota > Metazoa > Echinodermata > Asteroidea > Paxillosida > Luidiidae > Luidia > Luidia sarsii. The sequence goes on from OX465115.1 coordinate 11,441,931, forward strand.
AGGCTGCAATTCCATTCTCTAGAAAGACAGAGGCAGCAATTTCAAATTCTCTGTAGGCCTAAATGCGACAAACTCCAATCACTTCAAGCTCTTCGTCAAAGATCAAGGTCTTCCATATCAGCCCACACAAACAAAATGTACACGTAAAGCCATCGGCCGGAACTTTAGATGGATGGTGTCAGGGCGTATAATCTAATTCTCCTTTGGACAGACAGGGCAGGCTGCGTGGCAGTTGTTCTGGGGACCATCTGACTGTCAACCCCCATCAGCTCCAGGGGGACATAAAGGCAGCCAACTGCTTCATTAATACGAGTGTGTGTTACAGATCACCCCAGAGCGGGGACACCAGGAATCACCTTTCACAAGTACAGAGATGAGCACATGCTTGCGTGAATGAGAAAGCGATACAGAGAGCAACAGATACAAAGGGAGGGATACTAGAGACAGAGACACAAAGAAACATAGCAAGAGAGAGAAAGAGACAAAACTGAAGAGAGATACGAACAAGAAAGAGACAAAAAGAGGGCAAGGAAGAGACAAAAGAAAGAGACAGAGAGAAAGACACAGGCAAAAAGGCAAGGCTTTTGAACCACTTTTTTTTTCTTGTTCTTTTTTTTTCTCCCACAGTGGGCTTATAGAGGCAAAGACAGAGCTGCAATCGGTCAGCTGTTGTCCCAACCCTTTACTGAGCTGTCTAGAAAAGAGGAGAGGGTACTGAAAACAGGAACAGGCTCTTGCCTAAGAGGTGCTCTATTCTGTAATGCGATAGGTGACACCATTACAACTGATAGAACAAGTACATGTACATGTACGCTCATTGCTTTAATCCCCCCCCCCAAAAAAAAGCCCAAGCAACAAGACCCTCCTCTTAAACACGAGTGTGCCGAAATAAAAAATGTTTACGACTGTTCCCTGCTGCGGTTTGTGTTACGCACTTGTCCTCGCTGGGAGACATCGCAGGCGTGAGATCGGTGAGAAGCTTGTCAGAGACAGCTCCCACGATCGGAGCACATAGGAAATGTCTGTAAGTGGAGGCACAAGAGTGTGCACGTGACTACACAACCGGTTCAGTGTGCAGTTGGAGCCGTGTCGCTGGTTAACTTGACATTTTGTTAAACTCGTCAAGAGCTGCATGTATTAGGACAGTGGGTAGACGCACTGCAATGCAGTAACGGCAATTCGTCGCAGGACATTTTCGCAAAAAGGGGGCCTGACATTTCAATCCCGGCAGCACCTTTCTCAAAAGGAGTTAGAACGGTCAGGAGAAAAACGGGGAGGAAGGAGGGGGATGTAACATGATACATGAACGGAAGAAAGAACTCAGGCAAAGGAGGAAAGCTTTGTGAAAGGGTCAGATCAAGGGAAAGGGCAAACAGTAGGAAATGGATGAAAGGAGGAAAGATAGACATTAAGGACGCAAACACAAAACGGATGATTATTAGTTAACATCTGAATAAAGCATGCATGGCATTAGTCATTCCCCTCCTGGGTGTTCAGGCAAAAGTGGTTAGAAAATCCAATGATGCTTCATCCACAGCATCTCCCAGCTCAGACGGATACCATCAAGTGATCCTAGTCCCAGTTTCATATCCCAAACTGAATAATGTTTTTTTTTTTTTAATTACGGTAAGTAAAGCTACTGCCTGGTTGACACAGACACGCACAAAACTCATACAACAACATTTGGAGTCAGCCTACTCACCTGTTCTCTACGTCCTGGATATCGAAGCCTAATTGCTCAGCTAAAGTGCCTGAAAGAAAACAAGAAGGATTTTTGTTTAAAACAAAGGACTTGACATGGGCTGGTGAATTACTAGTTCAAGCAAGCCTAGCATTACATGTACATGTAGTGCCGATACAACTTAAAGGCAAAATAGATTGATTAAAGTTGAACATTCTTATAGGAACTATATTGTACACTTATTCATGTTGTTTTTTTTAGATATGATATGATCTTTCAGAATGCAATTCAATGGAAATTACTACTTGCCATGGTGAATTCAAATTTGTATAGCAGTGGATACCGCACTTAATCAAAGATACAATCATTTTGATACATCAATCTCAAAAGTTAGAGGGCCTGACGTTTCGATCCTATCGATTCGAGGGCCTGACGTTTGGGACCTTTCTCAAAGGCTTTGCCTTTGAGAAAGGTCCTGCTACCGTACATGTACGGGTAGGTTCGAAACGTCGGGCTTTGCCTTTAAAGTTCCTGCTAGGATCAAAACGCCAGGCTCTCTAACTTTTGAGATTTACGTGTATGTATTGCAGGTCTTCTTAGTCAGTGATCAGTTTTTTGTAATAACATTATGATAAGTCCACCGCATGACCTCATCCAGTTCGTTGGTCAAGTGGTTAAGATGTGCCTGCACTAGGCAGTGGGAGTGGTGAGGCTCAGATCCTACCCAAGCTGCATATATGTATACATACTTGTACATGTATTTTTCAAGCAGGCAATCTGGGCAAAGCACGGATCATACAGTGCATATTTCATTGAGTAAAGCGCCGTATAAGCTCCATGGTATGAGGCTTTTCCCTAACACAAAGTTGAATATGTATTTCAAAAACTAAGGTTATAACGATCTGCCACATATAACACTGGGAAAACCATCGCTCTTACCAACAAGATCAAATCAAGCAAAGCATGAATGGTTAAATGCTTCTGACTGGCGCCCCACCCCAGCAAAGATAATTGACGACAGCATTTGCATCAACTCTGCTGATTTTTGTTTTGTTTAAAGGACGGGGATAAAATCAAATTACAAACACAGTGAAAAAGCAAAATTTGCATTAACAGTCCAATTCTCTGGCTAAATCAAATTTACAGAATTGACTAAAACCCCATCAGATTCTCCATACAAATGGGCAAAGTAAGCAATTCTATCCAGGGATTTTAACTCTCTTGATCTGAAGGGCGCAAATTTGGAAGGCATTAGTGTTAGCTCAGCCTGGATTTCTGAGGGCTGGCCAGACCAAAGGGAGTTCAGATTAAATGGCAACTGATCAATTGTGAAGTCCCTATAGCAGTATCCGGGAAGCCTTGGAGGTCTCCATGATGAGGGGGGGAAAATGGGTTTGTATACCTTGTACAGGGCTGTGCAGAATGACAAGGATAAAGACTCGATTGGATTGGGAAAAATGCAGTAATATCACACAGATGGCAGACGATGGACCAAAGGTAGATAGAAAAAAGGAGGGAGATGAAAGGGAAGGTCAAACGATAAAGAACCAAAGAAAGGAAGATCGAAAGAGAGATTGATCATAAGGACAGAAATAAGGGGAGTGAACAAAAACAAAATTTATTGTTGAATAAAGTGTAGGACACAGCATGGATTTCAGTAGTCATATTGAAAGGCCATCAAAGATGGAAATACATTGTAATGAGAAAGAGCCCCGGACCGCAATCCCCAAATTTCTTTAATTTTTTTTTTTAAATTTATCTTTCTATTTTCATTTTACCCACTCAAGGTTAAGGGCTAGTGAGAGAAGAGGATAGAGAGGGACTCAGGAAGGCCGGAGATACTGTAGGAATTAACATTCCTCTAAATAATGGGTCATTTAGAGTCAGTGAGCAGTTTGCAAGATGTCAGCCAGTGAAGAATGAAAATCAAGATTAAAGCCCTGATAAGGCATAATTGACCCTTGAAACGATGGCACCACAGGGCCATACCCGTTGGTAAATTACATCTATTCAAACCTGCAGGCATGAAATAACACTAAGTCAGGATTTGAAGTCAGGAATACACAGTTTGTGGTGGCACCATCTACAAAATACCTCTGAGTGGACTGAACCGCGACCGGTACAGCTTAGAAAGAACCTCAGGATTGAACATTTCCAAAACAGTACGCTCTTCCCTTCACAGAATGAATGCCCAGGCTTGGCCTGTCCTTGGACTTTGGTTTCATATCTTGCATCTGTAATAATGTCACCAATAATAGAAGCTTTTGACCACAGCTTCTGGGCAAATACTTTGTAGTGAACCGACAAAAATGAGAAACGAGGCTTCAAAGTCTACATGACAAACCACAATCACATGTACATGTATGTGTTCATTTTCAGGCTTTTACGTGATGGGGATAAAGCCTGAGCCAAAGCCTGATACACTGCAGGGACTAACATGAATGCAGAGCAAATAAAACAGTATGGACATACTGTAGTCTTCTTTTCAATGTACGGAACATGCTGTTTCAAAAGCCTAGAATAACTCCTTTAAAAACACAAACTCAAGGCATGAGTCGGACGCAAGGCCAAACCACTGTCTAATTGCGAGTAACTCCATACAGATGTACTGTATATCAAGACAGCATGTCGACAAAGCATGCACAGAGCTGATGCTGAAGCCTGAAATCTCTTATAGGGAAACAATGCAGGTCACGTGCAAGCCGCAGCACTAGGGAACGATTCAGGATTCGGTAAGTGACACTTTACCTGCCACTACTATCCTCACAACAAATGCCACAGGAAATTAAACCTTCACATCTCATTTGACTTGCCCGGAGTGCGCTTACCGGTACAATGCTTGCCCTGAAATACTTCTCCATTAGAGCTCGATATAGAACACACCTCTAAATAGAACAATTCATACAGCAAAACTCTTCTTGCTGAGATGTACATGTGCATGTAAATGTACAATTAGGGATCAAATTCCATGATGGCCCTAAGGGGCTAAGGGCTACAGTGTATTGTCTTTCTATCTGCAGTACAACATGCACCAGCTTGCTGGTCTTGTTGTTAAGACATCTGCATTAGACAGCAGGGCGCGCATGTTTAATTCCTGCCCAAGCTGCCCGTGTTTACTTGTTTGCTTGCTTGCTTGTTTGCTTGTTTGCTTGCTTTCTTGCTTGCTTGCTTGCTTGCCTACTTGGCTGCTTGCTTGCTTGCTTGCATGCTTGCCTGCTTGCTTGCTTGCCTGCTTGCAAGCTTGCTTGCTTGCTTGCTTGCTTGCTTGCTTGCTTGCTTGCTTGCTTGCTTGCTTGCTTGCTTGCTTGCTTGCTTGCTTGCTTGCTTGTTGCTTGCTTGCTTGCTTGCTTGCTTGCTTGCTTGCTTGCTTGCTTGCTTGCTTGCTTGCTTGCTTGCTTGCTTGCTTGCTTGCTTGTTTTGCTTGCTATTTTCTTGCTTGTTTTGCTTGCTTTTCCAAGCAGGCAATCAGGTGGAGTACTCGGCATGTGCATACTATGCTAACGACTGCACACGTTAGGATCGAAACCTCAGGCCCACTAAATTTTGAGATTTGCATTTTGGTAATTTTAGTCAGTAAGCAGTTTGCAACATGTTTGTATATCACTGACTGTACATTGTGTACATGTTCTGTACAAACATGTCAATTAGGACAAACTCTCATGTGCATTCTCACTGAGGCAAAGTCATGTACCGGATATCATAGGCTACATGTATGTTACATGTACACGTGTCTCTGTAACTCATGACAAAGCATCTTGCCCTAAGGATGCACCCACAACAAACCTCTCAAGACTGAACACGAACCCACCAATCTGTAACTCAACCACAGTGCTTTGAGTATACTGGAAGTCCACTACACGCGGTCTGCACCACTCCATGAAGGTGTTCCATGCATTTGGGTGAAATTTCTCACTTGATTTCTATTTTTCGTGTAATGGAATCCTGCCCAACCTAGGCCTGTGGCTGAAACATATGCACCCCTTCAAAAGCCATGATACACTTACACAGATACGTGCTTAACATTTCTCTTTAGTAGGTCACAGAGCCTCCAGGGAGAAAGTGAAGCGAGAAATCATTTGAAAACACGAGTGAGGTCTGGCAAAACAGAACAAGGGCGAGATTGCTGAGGCCTCTGCAATCAATAAGCACTCGAAAGGTCCTGGTGTCTCGCACTCCAAATCTCAATGATCTCCTTTCGTGATCGTCTTCTTAACCACTTTGCATCGGGCAAATTTTTCAGTGCCCATGATCGCCACAAGTTTAAACAAAAAATAACATGCCATTTTCAAATCTACGTAAAAACAATCGAGCACAAATTCAATGAATACCTGTGAAAGTAATCAATAAGAGTTCATTAGGTGTACTGGCGAGTCAAACCTGGCACAATCTGATGTCAGGGCGGATTTTGTCATGCTGCATATTGCTTTGCAGTCGACTGAAAGGAGCCTTTGAGAAAGGTCCTGCTAGGATCAAAACATCAGGCCGACTCAATTTTGAGATTTGCATTTTGGTAATTTTAGTCAGTAAGCAGTTTGCAAATTTTTTGTATATCACCAAAAGGAAAACCTCCTGTTTAAAACTTGGGCAATACTGGTGGCCAGATTCGGAGGTCCTGGCCCATTCGTTCATTTATTCATTCATTCCCTCGACTGGGTAGTCGTCAGGGGGATCTGAGCGCAGATGAGACTGACATCTTTTGCCAGGCGGGTCTGTCGAGCACTGCTGTGAGGAGTTCCGGCGTAGTCAGGTAACTCAACTTACGATGGATGACCCGTCGTAAGTTGTGATAGGCAGTATGGTTTCTGTGCATCGCTCATCGTCTTGCGATTGATCGTAAGTTACGATGAGTTTGCTGAAATCGACTGCAGGTCTTCAAGTTGTCTGACCAGGATTTGCGTTGACGACCACGCCTGTGCCCACCATCGACGGTTCCTTGCATGGTGGTTTTGCAGAGGCTGTTGTGCCGAGTCACGCGACCGTATACCAGGATAGTTTCCTTCGCTTGATAGTGATGAGATGTCCTTGGGTGCCGACATGGCTCTCAACCTGCTGCCAGACGAATTCGTTGGCCTTGTGTTCTCAGTATAAAATCTTCAACAGTGCTCACACACCTGGCACATACTGTAGTCCAACAGTGCTCCAAAGTCAGAGGACCCAGTGCGGAGTGGATGAGAGTGATTCCCACTGGGCTTGCCACAGACAAACTACTGTACCATGACTTTGATACAGAACGACACCATTACTTCCAATGGGTAGGCAGGGTACACTACATATGTGATGCAGCAATGAGGGTTTTGCCCTGCACAACGTGATAAGCACCCAGTGCTCAGTGCCTTGCCCGATGCCTGATGAAAAAAATGTCATGCAGCTTGGGCATGATTCGAACCTGGGACTCCCACTTTCTAGTGCAGACGTCTTAAGCACTTGACCACCAAGCTGGTTGAGGTCATGTGGCAGATTCGAATATTGTATAGCAATGGGTACATGTAGCAGGTTGAAAGTGGTTGCAGAAAAAAAATCCGTTCAGCCATGGGAACTTTTAAAACAGCACCCACTGACCCGCAATGTACAGACTTTATCAGGCACGACAAACAACCATTTTGTTAGTGTAAAGAAAATCTCTAAATGGGAAGAGTGCAGAATCCCATTCTGGGATGACGCAGTAAGTTGCCATGTGATCCAATGGGAACTGAGACCTCTTGCCGGTAAGCTATGGATTGGCAGGTTCCAATATAATCTAGCCTTGGGTTGTCTGTGGGGCTTGCACGCTTTCAGGCAATACGCTTCATCATCCGTGGTCTCTCTGCAGAGAATGAAATGGTTTCGGTTGATATCTGTGCCCGACAGAGTAGAGACGGCTTTGGCATGTTTGATTAGTCTCTGTGCACTTGATATGCCATGTACAAGGCAGCCATGGCTGCGTGATCCCCTAGGGGTTGAGATGCTCCCAGCCTCTTCCTCGTATGAAAAGAAAAATCCCTCAAGAAGGACAAAACATTCAAACAAGACTACAAAATCTTCAAGCAAGTAAGACACTTTCTTTACATAAGGAAGCAAAATCTTCACATACAGGTACATGTGCATGGAACAGGATGTACATGTACATGTATATGTACCAGTAAGTTGGGGAAAATGCTCAAACGACTTGGCAAAAATGTCAGGCAATTGGGAACATTTTATCACGCAAGCTGGGTAAAATCTTCACATGAATTTAAGTGGGACAGATGCTCACACAAATTGGCCCGAAAATCATGGCACAACCGAAAAGGTTGTTCACAGGCAAGTGGGCAAAATCTTGAGAAAATAATACTAGTTCACAAATTTACACATTAATTATTCTCATCATGCCTCAAGTTGTTGGCGTTTTTCAATTGCACAGTACTCTATAGCTCATACTGGTCACTTGCAAACTGTCCTGCAATCCAGTATAAGGTTTGTCACCTACGTACATACGAGTTTTCACACTCTGACATCCATCCGCCTGCAGGACCTGTCTGGTCAACACGTGTACAAGTTATACCCATTCTCATATCCCCTCCCTCCCCTTAGGACTGTCCCTTATTTTCGGTCATCAGCAGGATATCGCAGTCCATCTCAGGGGCCATTCCTGACACTCTCTGACATTCCCGATGACACGATCCCGGGGCCTCAGAATAAGACTGTGGAATTCATCCCCTCCATCCTCCAGTGCTCAGATAAGCGTTAAAATCCCAGGGTTGACGAGGCTTCCCCCCCCCCCAACACCAAACACGAGTTAGCCTGCAGGGAAATCTTCTCTGTCTTTTTTCCTCTTTCTCTATTTTCCTCCAGCCTTTCCCCCACCCAGAAAACCTTTACAGGCATGCAAGCTTGGATGGGAACTAATGAATGAATGCTAAAGATGTGGCTTCGTTGTTTGTTTGTCGGGGTGTTTGTTCGTTTGTTTGTTGTTGTTTTTATTCTCAAAGGGCTGGTTTTTTTCATGTTATTTATTACAGGCTTTCAAATGGTGACCATTCTTTCAAGAAACACGATCTGTGTCTTGCATTTCTGAACGAAAATGCGAATCTTCCTTGAAGCGCCTGAATTTCTTGTGGGCAGACTATTTAGACATAGACTGCACTGAACATGCACTATTCGAATTCTGGGAAAGGAACTCATGTACAACTGCCACCTCAGATTTGAGATGGACTCAAGGTTCCATTTTTCTATACCTCAGTGGTTGGGTCATGACAACTCAGACTCTTTTCCTACAGAGGCCAATATTTGTGCCTTCCAATATAAGGGCCGTTACCGCTGTTTCAAATAAATGCGATATTTGGATCGCGATATGAATCGTCTGAGTGTGGACACAATAAACACGATTATTGGTGGGAATTGAATCGAGATTCGGACTCCACTATTAGTGAGACTTTTCAAAATAATCGTGTTTATTTGCGACGCGATGTGTGTGGGAACGCTCAGTGGAACCGCACCGTTTAAACAAAATAAATCCCACAATGCACCTCTCGCGCTCTGACTGACAGGAAGCTCCGCGCTTGTTCGTATGTCTCCCTGCATGGGCCACCCTCAAGGACACACCCACCACTGCTAACGACAATTGGCTGGCGATTTGTTGGCATGTGTGAACGCGAGCAAATAATAACCCCTGCTTTTGTAATCGCGATTCAAATCGTGATTATTTGGACAGTACAAACGGCCACATAGTCAACTAACTTTGCTGGGATGGGGCCGGGAGGCAAGTCAGAAGCAATTAACCATTAACAGACAAAAAGCTCCAGGGATCACCCCACCTCCTCCTCTCCCGTTTTTCAATTAGATGTGAACAAAATTAAAAAAATTAATTGTAAACCTGCCTACAGCAGTACAGCCTCATGGATCGGTCAAAGTAAATGCAATCCCAGAAAGAGTTCATTCTCAAACAGAGAGATGACAAACTGACTTGGAAAAGGAAACTCAGAACAAATTATGGAGCTAAGCTTCATGATCCCTTGTTCAATACGTTTATCCGTAGGGCATGCAGTGAGAGGGGGAAAATCCCGGCAATGCAACCTGTAATTCTGGGTCGAGCAAATATTTGACCAGACTAAAGGAGCCAATTTTGTGAGACATTCCCCCCCCCCCCATCTCTCCTCTCCCCAAGCGCACACATTCATGTTTGTCCAAACTGAACAAATTAAGTGCCGTGCAATTTATCATTTGCTCATCTCGGCGGGGAACCAGAGTGAGAGGAGGTGGGTACTGTCTGTTGACATAAAAAATGGTCCGGATTTAAGCCCACTTTTTTTTGGCCCAATTGCAAAAACCAAAGAAACTGCAGAGCAGTGTGTTCACACCAATGTGGTCCGCCCCTTTTCTCTCATTGATCTTCCCTAAATTCATCCCTTGATACTGTTGCATTTCTCTTTAATAATGCTTGCCGTTCTCTTTAGCCCTTTTCAGACGATGCTGAAAAAAACATTGCAAGGCTTGAGAGAGACTTTAGCGGGACGTCTACAATAAACAGTTCCTCCCTTCACACGATCGAATGTCAAGGGTCCCATGAGAAAACCTACAATGGTGGTAGATCTGGCGGAGGTCGGGACCTACGACAAAATCTCTCAAGGGTTCATCAGGGACATCAGTCACTCTCATTGGTAACCATTCACACGATGGCACTTTTGTAAGATTTCTCATGCATGAGACATTTTCTCAAGCCTTGCATGTTTTTTCAGCGCCGTCTGAAAAGGCCTTTTGATACTGCTTGCCTTCCTCTTTGATAAATGATACTCTTTGCCTTTCTCTTTGCTAAATGATACTGCTTGCCTTTCTCTTTGATAAATGATACTGCTTGCCTTTCTCTTTGCTAAATGATACTGCTTGCCTTTCTCTTTGATAAATGATACTGCTTGCCTTTCTCTTTGCTAAAATGATACTGCTTGCCTTTCTCTTTGATCCACCCTAAGTCTGTCCATGGAGGGGTCTGTCTACCTGCTCTCCTTCTCTCTCCATCTTCTGTCATCCACATTGCACACGTACATGTGCATTACTCATTTTATGTATGTACACTTACAGTAAAATGTACACACACACATGTTCTTATGCACAATTGCACATTATACGTGTACAGTGCATGTACCGGTAGTGTACCTGTACATGTATGTACATGTATCATAGATATAACATGATGTTTGTGTCGAGGAGAATGTAATTCAAAGAGGTTTTGCCCTTACTCGACGTGGTAAACATTGAATACTCAGTGCTTTGCCCGGGGCCTGATAAAAATATTTCATGCAGCTCGTGCGGGATTCGAACCCATGACTCCCGAATTCTAGTACGGACGTCTTACTACATTGTGTAGAATTCGGGAGTCGCGGGTTCGAATCCCGCCCGAGCTGCCTGAAATATTTTTATCAGGCACCGGGCAAAGCACTGAGCATTCAGTTCAGTGTTTACCACATCGAGTAAGGGCAAAACCTCTTTGAATTATGTACATGTACATGAGCAAGTACAGTACATGTACTATACATGTGCAGTGCATGACAGTACAGTGCATGTTCGTGTACATGTACAGTGTACATGTGCAAGTCTAAATGTACTGTACATACAGGTATACTGTGCATGTTTACCGTACACCAGGAATGTACATGTACAGTAGTTCAGTGACACTCAGTTACAGTATCAATCACCTTTAACACTCCAAATGCAACAATGTTTGTTATTTCAGGAGGGAGGCTGACATTTTCACTTTTTGGCCCAGGAGCAGTTGAAGCCATTGAGACTGGAGCAATTGGCTGGGTTGAGTTTATTATTGTATTTGCGAAGGAGAAGGGAGAGAGGAGAGGAGGATGATGAGGAGGGGGAGGAAGGGGAGGAAGGGGAAGAGGAAACAGGGAGGGAAGAAGAGGAGGGAGAGAATAAAACAGGAGGAAAGGAGAAGGGAGGGAGAGGAGAGGAGGAAGATGAGGAGGGGGAGGAAGGGGAGGAAAGGGAAGAGGAAACATGGAGGGAAGGAAGAGGAGGGAGAGAATAAAACAGGAGGAAAGGAGAAGGGAGGGAGGGGGAGGAGGAAGATAAGGAGGGGGACGAGGAGGGGGAAGGGGAGGAGGAAGGGGAAGCAGAAGGGAAGGAAGACGAGGGAGAGAATCAAAAGGAGGAAGAGGAAAGTTGAATGATCGAGAAAGAGGAATAGGAGAAGGAGGTGGAGAAAAGAGGAAGAGGTACATGCAAACAAAAAACAGGATGAGAAGAAAGAGAGGAAGGGCGATGGGAATGAGGAAGGGCACTAGTATTAGGAGGAAGAGGTGGAATTTGAAGTGGTGGAGGACAGACTTAGGCGAGGATGATTGAGGGGGGGGAGGAAGAGGAGGATGAGGTTGACAACTTGACAGGCAGGAGAAGACGGAGGGAGAAAGGGACGGAGATTGCCGAGTTTATCATCAGTGAGTGTATGATCGCATTTGTTTGGGGAAGGGAGAGAGGGAGGGGAGGGAAGCGGAGGAAGAGGAGGACGAGGAGGACAGGAAGAGGAGGAGAAAGGAGAGTAGAAAGAAAAGACAGAAGAGGAGGAAAGGGGAGGAGGAAGAGAGGGAAGAGGAGGGGAAGAGAAAGAGGGTAGGAAGAGGATGTTATCCTGGGTAGATCCCCCTCTCTCCCTTCCCAGTCCCCCCTGCCACATCGCCATCATCCCCTCAGTCCATTCCAGCACCTCCAACTCCACACCTGTGCTCTCTCTGTTGTTTTCTTTTAATTAATTTCCACCCACCTGGTCGTCATTTCCCCTCATTCAACCCTCCCCCTCCATAAGTCAATAAGTGATAACAAAATATACGGCAATTGCCACTTCTTCCTCTCCCTCCCACCTTCATTTCTTTATCCCTGCTATTAGATTAAAAACAAGAAAAGGGGTCTGTGACTTGGGGGTTGTTGGGGAGGGGGGGGGACAGGCGTGCCGACCCTCCAAAATCCGAGCCCTCATTTTTCTTCTCGTCTCCCTGACGCTTCTTGGCTCCTTGAATAGAATGGATGAAAAGTAAACAGACGGCCATCCTGCGGACAAGCACAACGTTTCCGCTCCGTCGGACAGCAAATCGTGTTGAAAACACTCAAGCTGATGGGAGATGTGAGGGGGGGGGGGTTGGCTTTTATCCAAAGGCAGGCTGTAGTGCATCGCTGCCATTGAATGACAATAGATGGCTGTTCTACAGTGCATAAGACAGATGCACCTTACATGTACTTTATCACCTTCTGAATATGTGTACATGTAGGTGCATTCCCACTGGCACAAAACGTGGCGATCCCCCTTTTGACTTTTGAATACAAAAAGTACTGTACCCCCCCAAAAAAAAATAAGGCCAGAGGCAGAGCCAGAGCCAGAGCCAGAGCCAGGGCCAGAGCCAGAGCCAGAGCCAGAGCCAGAGCCTGAACCAGAGCCAGAGCCAGAGCCAGAGCCAGAGCCAGAGCCAGAGCCAGAGCCAGAGCCAGAGCCAGAGCCAGAGCCAGAGCCAGAGCCTGAACCAGAGCCAGAGCCGAGCCAGAGCCAGAGCCAGAGCCTGAACCAGAGCCTGAACCAGAGCCAGAGCCAGAACCAGAGCCAGAGCCAGAACCAGAACCAGAACCAGAACCAGAGCCAGAGCCAGAACCAGAGCCAGAGCCACAACCAGGGCCAGAGCCAGAGCCAGAGCCAGTGCCAGAGCCAGAACCAGAGCCAGTGCCAGAGCCAGAACCAGAGCCAGAGCCAGAACCAGAGCCAGAACCAGAACCAGAACCAGAACCAGAACCAGAGCCAGAGCCAGAACCAGAGCCAGAGCCAGAACCAGAGCCAGAGCCAGAACCAGGGCCAGAGCCAGAGCCAGAGCCAGAGCCAGAGCCAGAGCCAGAGCCAGAGCCAGTGCCAGTGCCAGAGCCAGAACCAGAGCCAGTGCCAGAGCCAGAACCAGAGACAAGCTCAAAGCAAGAACTGGACCTTTCATGATTAGTTTGTGCAGGGTTTTTTTCTTATTCTCTATGCTACCCACAGTAATTCAATACAAACTGAAATTGGGCAAAGCCAATGTACATGTGGCACGGTACTATTGATGGCGTGATTTGGGGCGCTTATCCGTCACCCTTTCCACCCATCTTCATTACCCCCCCCCCCCCCCCACCCCCCCGGCCACGCCTGGCTACCCCTTGCCGTATCATTCTTTTGCACATTAGCGCTGCAAGACAAGACCAATTTAAACAGCGTGGATCACACTGCAGCGCTCCGGCATTCACAGTTTATAGGATTGCGTGACAGGGACAATTTGTCACGGGCCTAATTGACCAGTACTTAGCTATTAAGTCTGCAGATATTACACAAACATACGTGTACGTACCGGTACATGTAGCACGCACTTGGCATTTTGACCAATTGCACTGTGGCTATGTACACGTAGGTCGTCTGAGGCATAGAGTGGATAGAGTACCAGTATATTGTTGTGATGATATTTTCATAACTACAGGAAAGCTTCTTCCTTCATCTTTGCCATATATTCCAATTTGTAGCCTTCTTTAATAAAACTCATACTCATTCTTTTCAAGCCTATTTACATGTAGGTGTACGTGGACAATGTCACGTACAGTGGACAATGTCACGTACAAAGCATACATACTGTGTGCTGTTTGTTTGTTACACACGTACATGTACAGTACATGTACATGTACATGTAATTTGTCTTGAACGGTGTACATGTACATGTACAGTACATATGATATCCATGTTCTAGGCCATCCGACATACATGAACAAATAACGGATATTACATGTGCAATTAATATTCTCTTTGAGGAAGGACTATCTTGGCTTGCCTTTGTTGTTGGCGAGGGCAGGACAATTAGTTAATAAGTAAAGGCCTTGCTGGGGGAATGTGCAGTGTCAGTTACAGCTTGCCGGTCCTATACACACCATAGTACAATGTAAATGCACTATAGTGTATGCATCTGTACATGGATAGTCCACAGGGTATGGTGCCTAGTGTTGGGCTGCCTATGCTGTACATGTATGTACATGTACACAACTCAAAGGCCTCTGAGAAAAGCCTGTTCAGATTGCAACATCAGGCCCTTTTTTAGAGCTTTGTATTACATGTACATAGCATTATGGTCACTGAAGTCAGTTAACAGTTTTAAATGCATGCATGTCTGTGTACAGGTAAATGTACATGTACAATGTACATGTACAATGTACATGTACATTGTACATGTTGTCTGCATTATTTTCCATGCACAAGTACAGTAAATGAATGCAGATAACACAGATCATGTACATGGGTTTTTTTTCCCTTTGGCCTCCATAACAAGTACCAGTACATGTAGTTCATTCACTAATTCATGTGTGTAATGCCTCATTAGAAGCCTGCGTGCCGTGCCTGAACTCCACACATCCGGTGGCCACACACCCACAAATCAGGTTCAGTCCATGGCAGGCTACTCCGTTACCCTGGCAACCATTGCGCAAGGTCTTGGCGAGACGCCTCAGTCTCCCTCCATGCCAGTGCTGCTCCACTGCACAAACGAGCGGGCAAAAATGTGAGTACGGTATGTACTGTACATCTAACCTTCCCTAATACCTCCTTGATGTAACCAATGGAGGGCATGTACCGGTACAGTACATGTACAGTACATTACCACTCCCTGCAAGCATCAGTTCAACTTGCTTTGGCCTGTAAAGTACATACAGTATACTGTACATTAGTACGCAAAAGAAATTATAATATACAATGTACATGCCTTTTGAAGACATGACTTATGAATCCACAGCAGACTAATCAATCAGGGCACCATCCGCTGATATATAATTTAATCACCAAATCAATTCATAAAGCAATCAATCACTTGAGTAAGTCAGGAGGCTTGTTGAGCATATACATGAGCTTGGCAAATTGAAGGTCAAAACAGAATCAGAATGACAAGCCACCACCAGCAAAGTGTGCATGACGGCTGGTGGCACGCTGCATAGTTGAGAATAGCTTTGGTCGGACTTGTCTGTACATGGTAGCAATCTCCATCATCTCAACAAGTGGGGGAGAATGGGGTGACTACATATGCAGCCGTTGGCAACAATGCTACTGGTACATTGTAGATCTTGACCATGGTCTTGACTGTGTGCCGCATAACTCCACAGTATCCCCCTCCATACCCACACACTTCTTGAGCCCTCTCTTGAGCCCTGAAAACGCTGAAAAAACTTGAGAGAGAATTTAGCATATAGCATGGGATGTTGTACAATAGACAGATCCTCCCTTCACATCAGTGATCGATTGTCAAGGGGACCGTGAGAAATCCTCCGCTAGCGGAAGATTTGGCTGAGGCCCTACGACAAAATCTCTGAAGGGTCCACCAACAGGGACGTCTGTCACTCTCAAGCATTGGTAACCTTTCACACGATGGCACTCTTGTAAGGTTTCTCATGCATGAGACATTTTCTGAAGTGATTTTTTTTCAGCGTCGTCTGAAAAGGACTAAAGTTTACGTGTACGTGTACGTGTACGTGTACGTGTACTTTCTTGCTGGAAGAAGCATCTTACCGGTGCACTGGGAGGCCACCACCTCCAGCTTGTAAGGGGTGTCCGGTGAGTTCTCATCCAGCTTCTGCGAGATGTTGACTATGTTGCCTTTGATGTTGTACAACTTGAGGATATCGTAGGGTCCTGCCTCAGCGGCCGCTCGAAAACAGTCTGAAGAATGGCACAGAGAGAAACCAAAAATCAGTCAATCAATTATTCAATCAATTAGTTAATCATTCAATCAATCAGTTATTCAATCAATCAATCAATTATTCAATAAATCAATTATTCATACAATCAATCAATCATTCAATCCAATCCAATCAATCAATCAGCCAATCAATCAATCAATCATCAATCAACCAATCAATCAACCAATCAATCATTTAGTTGATCTATCAATTAGTTGATCAATCAATTAGTTGATCTATCAATTAGTTGATCAATCAATTAGTTTATCAATCAATCAATCAGTCAATATGTGGATAGTCAATAATTGGATTCAGTTGATCTACTAATCAGTCAATCAGTCAATCAATTGATCAGTGATGAGTTGATCAGTCAATCGATCAATGAGTTGATCAATCGATGACTTGACCAATCATTCATTCGATCAGTCCATCAGTCAATCATTTGATCAGTCCATCAGTTGATGAGTCAATCAGCCAGTGTACCACTGAATTTGGCAAACAGTCATTCAGTCAACTGGTCAGTCAATCAGTCAATTGAACCTATGAAGGAGAGACATCTGACATGGCTTCATAAATCACTGTCCGATGTAGTCAGCAAAGTGACTAGTTAGTCAGTTAGTCAATTAATAAATTGATTTATTAAGATTTCAATAGATGAAATGCTGAACTTGTACTATACGCATAACGTACAATGTACACAGTATTGTATTTATATTAGCTGACTGTTCCAGAGCCGACTAATGGATCAATTGAATGAACCGGTACATGTACCATGTACCATGTACCATGTACCATGTACTACCGTGTGCATGATCCACTAAATTAATAATTACCATTTCAATTCCCTTTGCATCAATTACTGCAAATGAACTAGCCGACCACAACCTTTCCTCTGTGCACAGACAATGGCTGCTCTCCCAAACCACGCAAAACCTCCTTCTCCCAGGATGAAATTTGAACAGCGACAGGCTGGATCCATTCTCGCAGATCGTTAACCAAGAGACCGTTTTGATTACACCATTGTGACAAGAATCAATTCCAATTGTAATCCAATACTAGTACCCATCCTACGCAGTCTCTTTTTTTCTTCTCCTCACAATGGCACCAACACACTTCAGACATCATCACGTGTTGGTCGCTTAAATGTCAATCCATACTATATACTATATGTGCGTTTGTATGTGCTTGGTTAACATCGATGTGCTTACATGTATTTGGTGTGCACAGGTTGTCAGGTGGATATAACGTACTACATTAACATTTATTTTTGTCAAAAATTGGTGCACCCATTAGTGGTTAAGAAATCCTACGTTTTGTCAAATGTTTTGCAATGCCATTAACACATTAACACCCACATGTCTGTATGCTGTTTATTAAATCATTAATTAATGGCTAGGAATGGCATAATGGCTGGATGTTGTGTTGCTGGGCAACGACGCATGGGTTCATTGGTATAGGGGAGGTGCCGTAAAAAATATCACGGCAGTCAGCCTTGCATTTTGTTTCCTCTCTCCCTCCACATTCTCCCTCTCTCTCCCTCCGCCCTCTTCCGTCCATCTCCCCCCACTCTCTGCCTATATTGCCCCCTCCCCTCCCCTCCCTTCCTTCCTCCCCCTCTCCTCTCCCCCCCCCCCCCCCCCGTCCCTGTCCTTCCCCGATCTCTCTCTCTCTCCCACTTCCTCTCTCACTCACCCTGCCTCCACCTATTCTCCTCTCTTGTCTTGCACCAAGCCAGCCAGAAAATCACTCCAACCCGAGAGCTTTGATCATCCGACATAATCACAATCCACCGACTCACATCATCACTCCAGTTATATACGGGAACCCCTGTCAACTCGTTTCCGACCCATCAGACTACCATATTCACTGACATACCGGTAAGCCCCCCCCCCCACTTTTTTTTTAAAGGGACGGGTCAAATCTCGGCTGCAAAAATGTGTGTCAAGTTCGCGACTGGCGTCAAATTTGCTGGCAGACAACAGACTAACATGCGAGTCAACTTGGCTCTCAGGGATTTGCCAATCAAAGGGAAACATGAGCAATCCTCCCTTTGGTTTCTCTTCCCGTTGCAAGGGTTGAGATTGGTGTCACCATTGGCTACTGCATTGGCTACCAGTCCCAAGAGTGACCTGGATATTGAGGGAAGGTCACCACAGTGGAGTTCCTGAACTTGGTCATTGTTTTCTTTAAGAAGGTCATCGACACAGGCAGGTGTGCAGTACAGAAGTGTGTGGCAGTGTGCGTGCTACTGAAAACCAAGGCAGAAGATCTGCCAGTCTTTGAGGACAGCCCTGCGAGGATGGATACATCATTCAGAGTACAAACCCTAACCCTACCTTCAAAAGTGTCAAGCGTCTTCTCAAGTGTCAAGGATGGCTATGGTAAATGTGTGGAAACATTTGTCAGGATTTGTTTGGTCCCACACTTCTCATCAAGCCCTGTCATACTTGGAGCATTCCCACACATGCCACGTCGCAAATAAACGCGATTATTTGAAAAAGTCTCAATCTTAGTGGAGTCCGAATTGAGATTCAAATCCCACTAATAATCATGGTCATTGTGTCCACACACGCAAAAAAATCGGCGTTTGAATCGCAAATCGCGATCCAAATAATCACGTTTATTTAGTGTAGTGGAAACAGCCCTACTGATGGGCAATCACAACCAACAACTCATATTCAATGTACAATGGACATGTAAATATATATACACATACAGTATATCCCAAGCATACAACTGTAAGTGCATCTGAATGTCAGAATTTGAAGGGAAAATAGACTGGAATACTGAAATGTATCTTTGCCTGCACGTCAAATGCAGAAACCCTTACCCTTCCAGTCACTTGATAAAGTGTCTCATACGATTGGATGGTCTGTACTGTACCGGTACATATGCACTACATGAGTATTTACATGCATGTGGGCAGGCAACCAATGTATTCAATAGGTCTCTTGAGGCGGGACACTTTGCCAGTCAAAAAATTGCCACTGTGTATCACTGCACTGGTGTGGGTTTGTAAATTGGTACTTGGGGGTGGGGCAGGCAGGCAGGCAGGCAGCGCAGGCAGGTAGGCAGGCAGGTACAGTGTGTAGGTAGGCAGGCAGGTATGGGAGGAGTGTTAGACAGGTTCCTCAGCCTTTGATGAACCTCCCTAGTGCTACTGGCCGAGACAGGCTCCGAGGAGAATAAGGGCAGCTGCAGTAATTGGCCAAATGACCTGAGGATAGGACTTCCCTGTGAACAGGAGCCCCGTGCACGCGCAATGCTGCTGCTGCCCCAACAGTGCAAACAACCTTCTCGTTGGCTCATTAGAACGCATGCGGCAGTCGACACTAGCCATGCCTTGCCATCCATCTATGCTTCAGCAACGTCGGTAATGTTTCACTCCAACACTTTATCACCAAAAAAAAAAAGGCTAAGGAATGACAGGAAAGGGAGGGGGGGGGGCCATCGATGAAAGTCAAGACCCATCTTGGCCTTTTAAAGGAATCTGGCCGGAGGGGTTAATGAGAAAATATTGGGGGAAGTGGAATGGCTTAGGGGTAGGGTGGAAGGCCAACGGGCAGTGTACAGTAATTGATATATACTCTGACTGTTAAAATCTGACATGTTGTAAGCCGGACTGATTTTTTTAGCCCTTGGACTGATTATAAAAGTAACATAAACTCCTTCCAAACTGCATACTGACCAGCACCTCTCTCTCTCTCTCTCTCTCTCAAAAAAGGGCACAATTGATTTCAAGGTAGGACTGACTAAAAACAGATTTGACTGTCCTCAGTTGGGTGTTTCTCAAAGGGTTCTGACTCCGGCATTCTGCGCTGATGGAGCCAGGGGATTGAAAGCCTTACTTTGAGACTCCAAGCTTGAGGGAGGACAGTGCAGCCGTTAGCTCCCAATGGGGACAGGATCAAATGATGCAGTCGGACCAAAGTTCAATAACATCCAAACATCACACCTGGAGCAAGGCTTGATTTAAACAGTATCCATGATAGACAGCTCCAAATTGAGGTATCGATCAAAATCGCTTGATACTGCTGACTGACTAGAGAGACTTGAAGCATACGAATCTGATAAAGTCAGCTGTATAGGCCTGACATTTTAATCCTACAGTTAGTTCAGTAGCAGGTACTTTCTCGAAGGCAGAGCAACTGTGATATTGGTGGATTAGCTAAACCAATGATAAAGTAAAGTAATAGTTGCTTACCTGGATCTTCCAAACGATCCTTCCCCCAAAAAGTATGCAAATTTACAAAAGATATGCAATGGACAGTCACCTACATGTATGTTGGAAACTTAATCAATGTCAAAAATTTGAAGAGTATTTGAGAGTTCAGTCCTAGGGAGAGCTAGAAATCTGTATTTGAGAGAGATACCAGTAGAATCACAATATCAGACTCTCTAGCTCTTTTAGAATAAGCTTGTACACTGCACACATAAATGTACATGCACTGGTTTATAGATAGAAGCGCTTTAAACATCAGGGACCTAAAATCCATCGAAGGTATACAACTTTTGATGGATTTTGAAGAGTCTCCATCTCGTCCGTGTTAGCTGCGGCTTACATTACGAAGCCATCATCGCCGAACCATATTTTGGCCGTTGCTGATGAAAGTCATCTCTCTTTGTTCTAGTCAGGGCCAATTTTTGGCATCCTCGCTGCGATGCGTCTGTCCGTTTGATCAAGAGAGGACGAGCCAAATGGCCCATTCACTCTCATGCCGCCATGCCATCTTCAATCACGCAACCACTTCCAATGCACCTACATACATGTACATGTACATCTCTGTCAAACCCACCACCATTACGCCAAATGGCAATCATCTTTTCTCATCTCCCGCTGCCCGTCTGAATGCATCCCTATCAAAAGTCATTTTCTCTCTCTCTCTCCGGTAAAAAAAAAAAACCTCTTCAGAAGGGGAGGTTGAGGAGGAGAGGAGCAGAGAAATTAATGCTTGTACGTTGTACCTGCAGATGCACTGTTCATCAAATGGAAACGTCGAAAATACTCCTTTCACATTTTGTCATTTTTTTTTATTCAGTACATCAGATATCCTTGTCTGGACAAGACTCATAAGAGGTCTCAAATTTGAAATGAAATGGAGTCCTAGAGAAATAAAAGGGTTGGTCTTGTCCGTCAAACATCATGCATTTCACAACTTTTAAAAGCCCCTTTTTAAACAATTTATAATACATGACTACAGGCCAAGCAATGGTAGTGTCTTCAACTGCAGCATCCAGGGTTCTATAATTATTGAAGGAGTGTTGAACTTGAAGTGTGAATTATATTCAGCGTGGAAAAAAAAGGGTCATTAAATCGGGTAAAATAAAAAAAAATACCAGCTTTACTCTTCTCTATGATGCAATGCAATTGTCTTGGAGTCAACTGCTGCGTTGGCTAGTTTGAGATACAAGGTAAAACTTGCAGACTGATCTGTTATTGCAAAAATGGTTCAAACGTGTTTGAGGTCGATGCAGGAGTAGGTGTTTAAGCATTTTCACTCAAAACTGGTCCATGGCAGATTCGGGGGGGGGGGGGGGGAGATGCACAAATATTTAGACATGCAACAGCCTTCAATCTCTATACACTTGACTGCAGGACAATGCCAATGGAGAACGGGGTACACTAGTTCAGTGTGTGTAGTGTACCGCACACTGGAACACAAGAAATTAAAGGCACCTGCGCAGTGGGTGCATCGGAAACCAGGCATGCAGGTCATTAAATTTTGTAGCAATAATTTTAAAGGCCACAATTTGTTGAGTATATTTGGGAAGGCGCCCATCTACTGTAAGAGCTGGTTAGCTCAGAGGGTAAAGAGTGCAGGTATGCAGAACCAGAGGTCTTGGGTTCAAGTTTTCGAGTCTTAAGTATTCTTTGCCATTTTTCAAATTTGTTTTCCAAATAATTTTAAAGATTATCATTCATAGTTTCATACAAAATAATGAAAGGTGGAAGATGCAGAGACAGAGGCAGAGGCAGAGGGGCTGAGACTGAAACCCTAGATTTTATTAAATCTGATCTGAAATAGTGAGAAAAAAATCATATCCATGAGTTACTTTTTTTTTTTTCAATCAGATAATGCCACTGAGTATACATGTAATGCTAAAAAAAAATTCAGCAAACATTCTTCCTCATTGAATTTTACAATCTCGCTGACACACCACAATAACAGTCAAAGCCAAAAAAAAAATGATTAATGTGGGTTTTCTCCCCCAGTTAGTGCATTTTTCATTATGAGGGGGTTTGCGGTGACACCCTATAAAGGGTTGCTCTTTTGAGAGCGAGTGTGGTTCGGAAAAGAACTGCTGGGGTCATGGGGTCAACCTCTCAAGTGCACCGGATTTCTGCCAGCAATAACACTTACAAACAAAAGCGTGCACATTGTACAAAGCACAAAACAAAGCACGAAACCCCTGAATGCAAAAGCCCCAAAAAACCTGACCAGTGGTGCCTTAAAAGGCCCAATACAACATTGGCAAAGGTCAAAAGTTTGCCACAGTTTGTGTGTTAAACCATTAAACATCCCCAAAAAGCAATCCTGCAAAGGTCTTAGCTCAAATGGTGAACTGAGAAAGTAGAAAAAGGTTAAAAAAAAGTCACAGTTTTTGCACCATTCTGTAGTGTAAGAAATGGTTTATGACTTGCGAGTAATAAATGTTTGAGTGAAGATTTTAAGGGAAGTACAGCATCCCAGACCATGAGATTTCATCATGAGGATTCTATCATGGCCATCTACAAACTATGTAAATAAGAAGGAAATATGTTGACATCGATGTTTTCCGATCTTCCCCAATGTTGTATTGGGACTTTAATATAACAAAATATGTAACTTAAGGTGATATACACAAATGTTGCAAACTGCTTACTGACTAAAATTACCAAAATGTAAATCGTAAAATTTAGTGGGCCTGACGTTTTGATCCTAGCAGGACCTTTCTCAAAGGCAGAGAAAGGTCCTGCTAGGATCGAAACGTCAGGCCCACTAAATTTTACAAAAATATGTAACTGAGAGATTGGGGAAGGGCAAGGAAGGGGGGGGGGATGCGGTCTCTCCACAAGGACAGTTGGTTGGATTAGGAGCTGCCTTTGTAATCATAATAGTTTGGTTGTCCACTGATGTGGTTAGAGGAGACTCCTGGCTGCCAATATTTGCTCAAACAGATGCTTTATCCATTGAGGGTGGCTGGCCAAGTGTGGGAAGATCAGGTCTACTTACAACACTTAGCTGACGACAGCTCACAGCAGGACAGATCTTACAAAATACACTGGCAACAAGTTATAATGGATTTTTTTTTTTAGCATTTAACCTACATGTGGATATACATGTACATATACGCACACTGTAGAATGTATTATGATTTTGCATCACTGAGAATGTACATCATTCTCGATTATAACTTTTTCTACTTCATAAGATAAAAACAACAATAATGGTGACTGCTTATGTTGTCTTGCAAAATACACCCTCCCTGCAACATGTTTGTTTCATTCCTAAAAACATTACAATTCTGCCTCACTGAGAATGCAATAGTCTTGATGATACGATTTCCCAAGACAGCTAAGATAAGGCAACAATAATGCTGACCACTTCCTGCTTAGTGTTGTCTGATAAAATACACTCCCCCACAACTACACATACTTAGTTACATTTTGTTTTCCTATATTCTGAATTTCTGATCAGATTCTGCATCAGTGAGAGTGTAATATATCCTATGAGATAATACAGCAATAATGCTGACTCCTGACTGTTTGTGTTGTCTCCCAAATCCTACAGAATCCTATTGTCCTGGTGTAGGAATGTGTAGGATTGAGGGCATGTGGTAGTTAATTCATAGTAGGATTTTGCAGGATTGAGGGCATGTGGAGTTTTTGCCACCGTAGGAAAATGCAGGATACAGGTTACAAGGCCCAATGTGATGGAAGATGATTCTGCGGGATTGGGGGCATGTGGAGTTTTTGCCACCGTAGGAAAATGCAGGATACAGGTTACAACGCCCAATGTGATGGAAGATGATTCTGCAGGATTGGGGGCATGTGGAGTTTTTGCCACTGTAGGAAAATGCAGGATACAGGTTACAACGCCCAATGTGATGGAGGATGATTCTGTATAGAATTGAGGCCATGTGGAGTTTGTTGTCAATTGAGGAAAGTGTAGGATCCAGGTTACAAACTTACAAACCCTCTTCCCGAGCAGTTTCAAATTTGCATTTTTACGACGAGTTAAACCGGATCGGTTTTAAATTTACAACTGCGTCGGAGCATTCAGACACACATTTTAAAAAATGATCTGGTTAAAGCGGTAGTTTTAGCGAAATTTAAAATGCTGTCTGAACGTAAGCTATGTCACTGACTCGATCAATCCCAACCTAACATTATCAGATTACAGCAAGTACACATACCGGTAAGTACACACACTCAGTGGCAAAACCTAAACATCAGCAAAGCTTCTTTTCCTGCCAACAAAAACAGTGAATCTGGTAATTCAAGCCTCAAGTCACAAGAACCACCCTTGAAAGCGGAACCAAAAACAGGAGGAAAGTTTTAACAGGGCTTACCTGAACAATGAATAATACAGGAGGCAATGACAGAGTAAATGATGGACCTCAATAAATTTCCTTTGCCAAACGGAATGCAGCTTCTCAATATCTTTGCCCGACCCAACTTGCTCTGCAATATTAATTCCACAGGTGCTTTGCAGAGCACTCAGGTTGCAGGCTTATGGTTAATACATTTTGCAATTTTACAAAATCCCTGCCCGCTAAGTACACGTAAGCATAAAGCCATGCTGATCAAACAAATCCTCACTTGACAGAAACACTAGGTACAGTAGTACAACACTTTAGCTATTTCATTTGGGGTTGTTTTTTTCAGGAGTGCTTTGACAACATTGATTCAGTGGGGAAAAGCAAGCCTCATCATCTTTCTTTAAAAAAAAATTCAAAAAACACGTTTTCCAATTCCTGAATAAGTTTGGTGGGATTGTTGGCTATTCGAGGAGGAGGTACATGTAGCAAGTTAAAGGTGGTTTGTGGAGACACCCCAGGGCCATTTGCAATGCCCCCCCCCCTCCCCCCACAAAAAAATGAGATTATTTAGATTGCGCTTTGAATCGCGATTCAAACCCCACTTTGTGAGTTCTATAATATACATGTAAGGGCCGTTACCACTGTCCAAAATAAATGCGATTATTTGAATCGTATGTTGTGGACACAATAAACTTGATTGTTAGTGCGATTTGAATCACACTTCGGTCTCGGCTATTAGTGAGACTTTTCTAAGAAACAGTGTTTATTTGCCACAATTTTTTTTTTAATCCCACAATGCACCAGACAGGAAGTGCTGTGCTTGTTTATATGTCTCCCTGGATGTACCGCCCTCAAGGACACCATTTGACCACATTTACTTACCACAATCGGTTCGCGATTTTTTGTGTCACAATTTTGTTGGCATGTATGGACGGTTTTAGAACCGCGATTCAAATCCTGATAATTAACACAGTGGGAACGGCCCTCATGTGGAGATACCTCTTGTGAGCATGAGTGGCTCTGAAAAGAGTCAACAGTACCGGTACATCGTCAAAGGGTCGATTGTTCAGAACAATATGCTCGGCTGTCAATGGTCAGGAGACGAGTGGGGTTTGGATGGTCGTTGAGAAGAATACTCTCTTTCAGGGTTTGAAATGGGTTTCGAGCCCGGCTTGAAAACCCTGGTTTGTATTTGGCTAATCGGAGTCCGTGCAACTTATGAAATACACATCTGCAAGCTGAGTGGATTCCGTTTGATTGCGGTTGCTAGCGGGAAGGAAATGAAGCTGTTCTGCAGGCCGGTGCCTGACAATTGGAATGGAAAAAATCCGCTGCCTGAGTAAAGTGGTCGCATTATTCCAGCGTTGATCAATGGGCGGACGGGAGCAGGGGTGTGAAAAAAGCGTGATGCAATCATCGCTCCCCCTGTTAATTACAAACCCTGGGATGCGTCGGGGCAATTCTGAAGCAATGCCCCGTACGCGCATGTAATACGATTCCGCGAAAAACATTCGCTGATTGTTGAGAGGCACGGATTAGGAATTCTAAATTCTGACAAATACGATTTGGCTTATATGTATCAGATGTACACATAGCATGCTATCCACCAAATACAAGTAAATACACCAAATCCACCAAATACACGTAATTTGTATGTGTCTGTATATGCATGCACACTGTATACATGTACATGTGTATGCATGCACACTGTGTACATGTACACGTACATGTAAATGTACGTACATACAATGATACATGTACATGTATACTTGGAAGTTGTACAGTACATGTATAGATGTGACAGTGGGCCAAACATTAAAATCAACCCAAGTACCCCAAATTCAAAGGGCCAGGCATTTAAAATCCTAACCGGATCTTTCTCAATAGCAAAACCTTTTGAAAAAATGGCAAAGAAAACTTTGACTGGATCGGGATTTGAACCCGAGACCTCTGGATTAACGTACCAGTGCTCTTCCATTTGAGCTACCGGTATCCAATCCTTAGATGGTGGCCTCCCAAATAGTCAAGTAGTCTTTGCAAATAGCAAAACCTGAGAATTTTGAGATACATGTATGCTTTTTGGTCATTTGCATGTACCAGTAAGGTAGTGAGCAGTATCAAGCATTTGATGCTGTAAAGTTTAGTGCACTATTAATGTGAAGGCTACATGTATGTATATGTACATGTACATTGATCAGTGATTTCTGTTAAGCCGCGTCCGCACTGGACTTAAAATGGGTAAACTAACCGAGCAAATGGGTAAATTGACCATTTTAAGTCCAGTGCGGACAGCCCAGGAAGTTTTCCTCCCAGGTAACTTACCCGACTCCAGTGGGTAGTTTAACCAACCAACTTCTGCCCGGTTAAATTGACCAGGTCAGTTTAACCGAGTCGATAAGTCCAATCCGGACACGAAGTCTCTGTAAACGACTCGGTAAAAAACCACATCCGGCGCCCCGCACGTTACGTTACTGTATGCAAGACTCGTGCGGGCGCAGGGTAACAACGTGTTTGTGTACCTAGAGTACATGTACATGTTCACGAGTCGGTTAGTTTTACCGATCGTCTCGGTTAGTTTACCCGAGTCGAAAAGTCCAAGTGCGGACGCCGGGAAGATTTACCCATTGGAATGTTACCCACGGGCTCGGTAAAAAATAAGTCCAGTGCGGACACGGCTTTAGTGTCCAACCAGGCCACTTCACCAAAACCTGTGGCCAGTATTAACAAAGCAAACGCCCTCATGAAACCTGTGTTGTTAGTGGCCACAGGTTTGATGACAAGACCAAAATTCTTAGATAATATTTGAAGGTTTGCATGGTGGAGGTACCAAGTTGAATGTTTGAGGTGACACAATGTACACGTAACACATAGGCCTACAGAATCATTTGAGATGGAGTGTGGCTCTGGAAAGAGCAACAAACCTTCCAAATTCATTCCTGCTACATATACATATACATACACATGTAATTCATTTGGCGGCCAATCTGGTCACTGACACCACAGGATCCAGTTAGCCAGGTCCTATTTTTAGCGGCCATTTTAAATGGCATTGTAAAACGAATGTGAGTCAGGGCATAAGACCCATGCATGCAATGCCTGACAAAATACACATTGGTGTGAATTACATGCACCACTGGATCAAAATGATTTGGCGACCATATTTTTTCTCATTCCTTAACCTGGATTAATTTGCAAAACGCCACCAATTAAAGTATGATTTAATCAACCCAAAAATGTCTACATCCAATATGTACATGCACTGAGTAATCAATTTAATCAGGATTAATCAAATATATTAATCAACTGAATAATTCTATCCATCAACCATTCTTTACTTTAATTAATTCCAGCCTGGTCATCATTTGTGTGACCCCTCCCCCAAACCCCCCCCCCCTCCCAAAAAAATGGCTAAAAGGAAAGACCACAAAATTGACTTCAACCAAGTTCAAATTAAATTTGCTCGAGCAGAAAATTGTTGATTTGCAGATCAAAATGAAAAGCCTGCTGGCCAATGGTGTCGGTTAGTCCCATTTTCCCCCTCAGGGTGAATTGATAAATTTGTGGGTGGTTCACTAGCTGAGTGTGACCTGTGTACTGTGGGGGAGGAATTGTTGGCCAATTGTTATTGGGCTAAGTTGTGGAAATTGGTTATTACTACTCTACATTGTGACATAAAAGTGATAGAAATAATGATGCAAATTACTTCCTAACTGAAATGGCCAAAAAGCAAATCTCCGAAATCTGTCTTTGAGAGAGGTCTTGCCTTTGATCAAAGTTCTGCTAGGATCAAAGCATGAATTTTGGACTAGCTCTGTGTAGGACAAGTTCTTTGTTATGGACAGTTCACATCAGAAATATCTGGTAAAATTTGATCAATTTTCAATTCAGACAGGGAGGGGAGGGGAAGGAGGAGGAGGGGGAGGGGAGGGATGAGGGAGGCAGGCAAGCAGACAGGCAGGGCAGGGAGGCAGGGCAGGGAGGCAGGGAGGCAGGGAGGCAGGGAGGCAGGGAGGCAGGGAGGCAGGGAGGCAGGGAGGCAATGACGGGGGAGGGAGGCAGGGAGGGAGGCAAGGAGGGAGGCAGGGAGGCAGAGAGGCAGGCAGGGACACAGGCAACCAGGGAGGCAGGGAGGCAGGCAGGGAGTGAGGCAGGCAGGGAGGCAGGGAGGCAGGAAGTGAGGCAGGGAGTGAGGCAGGCAGGGAGGCAGGCAGGCACGGGGAGGCAGGGAGGCAGTGAGGGAGGTAGGGAGGTCGGGAGGTAGGGAGGTAGGGAGGTGGGGAGGTAGGAAGATAGAGAGGTAGGGAGGTAGGCAGGTAGGCAGGTAGGGAGGCAGGTAGGGAGGCAGGCAGGCAGGCAGGCAGGCAGGCAAGCAGGCAGGCAGGCACGGGGAGGCAGTGAGGGAGGTAGGGAGGTAGGGAGGTAGGGAGGTAGGGAGGTAGAGAGGTAGGGAGGTAGGGAGGTAGGGAGATAGGCAGGTAGGGAGGCAGGTACATGTAGGGAGGCAGGTAGGGAGGCAGGTAGGGAGGCAGGTAGGGAGGCAGGTAGGGAGGCAGGCAGGCAGGCAGGTAGGGAGGCAGGCAGGCAGGCAGGCAGGCAGGCAGGCAGGCAGGCAGGCAGGCACTGGGAGGCAGGCAGGCAGGGAGGCAGTGAGGGAGGTAGGGAGGTAGGGAGGCATGTAGGGAGGCAGGCAGGCAGGGGGGCAGTGAGGCAGGCAGGGGGCAGTGAGGGAGGCAGGAAGGGAGGGAGGGAGGCAGGTAGGGAGGCAGGCAGGCAGGCAGGCAGGCAGGCAGGCAGGCAGGCAGGCAGGCACTGGGAGGCAGGCAGGCAGGGAGGCAGTGAGGGAGGTAGGGAGGTAGGGAGGCATGTAGGGAGGCAGGCAGGCAGGGGGGCAGTGAGGCAGGCAGGGGGCAGTGAGGGAGGCAGGAAGGGAGGGAGGGAGGCAGGTAGGGGGAAGGGAGGCAGGGAGGGAGGCAGGCAGGGAGGCAGGCAGGCAGGGAGGCAGGGAGGCAGGGAGGCAGGCAGGCAGGCATGTAGGGAGGCAGGCAGGCAGGGAGGCAGGCAGGCAGGCAGGGGGGCAGGCAGGGAGGCAGGCAGGGAGGCAGGCAGGGAGGGAGGCAGGGAGGCAGGCAGGCAGGCAGGCAGGAACGGGAACCCAAAACAGAACCTAAAGCACGATCCTAATCCGTTAAGAGCCCCTGCACTAACATGACACTTTATTCCATCAGAAAAAAAATCCATAAAGGCAAAAACCAGAAACAAGTGCATGCAGAGCAGAGAGAGGCCTTCACCCACAGGCCTATCTGGCTGTCAATCTTTCAGAAGTGAAAAAAACTGATTGTGGCTTTGGCGAGGGAAGATTAAGTAGAGCATGAGCGGAGATCAGACAGCAAGGATGTGACATTTCCTGTCGTTTGTTTGTCTTCGAGATACTGTCTGCTTGATTTTGCTCCGGCAAAAAAGGGGGTGAGCTTGAAAAATATCATCCCCCGTCCACAGCCTAGGGCTCAGTGTACGTAAACAACATGCGCGTGCACTCCAACTTCATGAGTATGGGGTCTTCAGAAGGCTTGAGGTTTCATTCCTAGATGGACTTCTGAGAAAGGCTCTGCTAGGTTCAAAGCATCAAGCTCTCCAAATTTGTCAGATTTGTGTATAATTTGTGACCTGCTCCACAAGGGACATATTTGGGAGTGATACATACATGTACATGTAGCTGGAATAGTAATGGTTGCATTATCAACTTCAAACCGACATCAGATTGAAGCTGATAATGTAATTTATTCAGTTACGTACTGTTCATCACTCATGTAAAAAAAATTGTCCATTAATACCGGTACCCATTTTTGTGGAGCCCGTCATATGGAGTAGTCCTCTAGACCTCTACGCATACATGTAATAGCATAATACCGTTTTCCGCTATGTGGGCTACATTTTCAGCAAGCAGTTAGCAACACTTTGGTATCATGCTAATGTCACCATCATGAGTGCAAGTTCAATCTTTCAGCATCTTAGCCTGAGAGCTTTCCAGTCATGAAGATCCTCTCAGTCATGTCTCAATCATTATTTGGTCCAGAAGGGAGAGATTGGCAGATTATGCCAACAGTACAGTTATGTTTATCTTGTAAAAGATGCTGCTTGCTGACAAGAAAGACCTGAGATATACAGATCTTAATTTTTTTGAATGTGTGACGTTTCGATATGAACCACAGAGCCTCACATGAGTGTTCCTCCTAGGACAGAAACATCATACACAATCTGAAATGGACCCGATTTAAGATCCACTAGATGAATTATAATTGTACTGAGTACAAGCTCATTTCATTAACACTTTCACTTTCTAGAAAAAAGGTGATTTTCTAAACAAATTCTATGTACATCCATGTACTTTTTTATATAAACAAGATTCACGCGAAAATCCTTCCAAGTTCCAACCACATGAACATGCAGTATACTGTACATTACAATTTACATACATGTACTGTGATTCAAATATGGTCCTTGGTGGGACAGAAAGCCTTCCGCAAGTGCGAGGAAATGGGTCCCAGAAGAGCATGTCAGTCAAATGGCTGAGATTCAGAAGCAGGGCAGGAAATCAGTGGAATGGACGGGCCCGCTTACTGACACCAGTCAAAGTGTGACCTACATCTGGATGCAGGAGTGCATGCACTGTGCATGCATATGAACTAAAGCATCACCGCAGTGTTTAATCATAACTGCTAAGAGCCTACAAGCTTGTTCAAAAAAAAAATCACCTGATCAGGGTTTTTTTTTCTACTGTGTTGTCTAGGCACCTGTTCTAGAGCAGTAACCCTAGTCTCTAAAGTCTAGGCACAGAGGGTGTATACTGTTGGAATGGAGAGGCCAAATGTATCTTCCAATGTATAGTAGTCACTTCACGTGCTCTAACCTGCCGCATAAGAGGAAGAAGTGACTCAACAGTGTCAATGCCACACAAACCCTCTGCCAATGAAACTTTCCCTTGGAGGGATTCAGGCCAGGTCATATGATAACAACACTTACATCAATTCTGATCAGCACGCCCTGTACACGTGCATGTACAGTCATCATGGAATGACAAGACTCAGCAGGATTCAAGCAGAGCCGGCCGGAATGAGGATTTTTCAAATAATATTGTTTGAATACAGTACTTAGAATGCGTTTCAAATTAGAGTGTTATACAATGTATATATAAGGGAGTATACACATTGAGTGCAGAGGGCATTGAGTGAAATATGGCTAGCAATCTTATATTAAACAAGGACAAATTTTCATGCTTAAGCAGCACTATGAAATTGTTCCCTGTTGTCAAGGTTTACTGGCCCCAGTGAATCGCACTTTTCCATTTTCAGAAAATTTGAAAATAAATTTCAAAAGTTAGAGGGCCTGACATTTCGATCCTAGCAGGACCTTTCTCAAAGGCAAAGTGCTGAGCCTTTGAGAAAGGTCCAGCTAGGATCGAAACGTCAGGTCCTCTAACTTTTGAGATTTAGGTATTACAGCTCATTTTAGTCAGTGAGCAGTTTGCAACAGTTTTTATATTAACTTCAGTTTAGAAAATAGACCCAAATGGAAATCTTAAAAAAACATGCAGAGGCCCGACAATGCGATACTACAGGGTTCCGCTAGGATCGAAATGTCAGGCTCTCAAATTTATTTTAGATTTTCTTCTTCTCTTTTTCAATAAGCAGGTCAATTTGCATCAGTCCCAGACCATTCATTCTTACTTTGAGTACCAAGCCCTCAGCAAAACATACCAACGCTAACGAACAGAATCCTTAATAGAAAAAGCAATGAAGAAACTGGCATTGGCAGACGTACCCGTACATGTACGATGTAATTTTCTGGCTTGGGGGGGGGAAGGAGGGGGGAAGGAGGGGGGGGGGGGAAGGAGGGGAGGAAGGGGGGGAAGGGGGGGGCTTTCAAGGCTTGGGTTGGAGGTTGGAGGAGGTGGTGAGTGGCCGGATTTAGACTTGGATATCGAGATTCATAGAATGCAGAGCTGCCAGCATTCACAAGTACAGACCAGCAATCCATCCAGTAGCTCAAAATCCATAAATTGGGGACAAATTCAGTACGACATGAATCGTACGGATAGCAAGGGCTATCTGCTGAGCAAAAAAAATCTTGAGGTTGTTAGCTCAGCACGTACAGTAGCTCACCATGTGCAGTCAACTTTTGGTGAGATTTCCGCCTCTCCTTGTTGTGAGACCAATATCTGTCCTGTTTGATTTTTTTCCATCTCGTGTAAAAAAAAAACACACTGTGTAGAGTGACTTGAGCTAGGTGCTGAGCCAAACAAACTGACATCTGGCCAATGAAACCACATGCCCTTGTTTCCAAAATCAAACAGGACAGATATTGGTCTCAAGGCCTTCAGAGGCAGAAATTTCGCCAAAAGTTGACTGCACACAATGAGCTACCTGCTGAGCTAATGGCCTCCACAGAGATTTTCAGCTCAGCAGACAGATCTCATGTCAGGCAGCCTTTATGGGGCATTTTATGGGGCATAAATTTCCTGAGAAAAGCGATGGAACAACACACCGTGGGGCATTATTTACAAATAAATGTAAATGTTGAACTTAAATGTACAGATACAGAAATATTTGCTTCACACAAAATGTCAAAAATTACAGTGGAATATCGCAATAATGAACATCCCGGGATCCATGAAAATTGTTTGGTATAGCGGTTCTTCATTATAGCAGTTGGGGCCACATATTTTGTAAAAAAAAAATCGGGAGCTAAAGGGCGTGTTCATTATAGCTGTCAGCTGAAAGTTTGGTATATCGGCGGTCGGTATAGCAATGTTCCACTGCATTTGGAAATGTGTTTTTCTTCATGCGAGGATATTTTTTCTTTTTAAATGTCTACTGAGTGCATTGTTGCATGATGGTACACAGTGGTACACAGCACTGGTTATCACTGGTCAGGTTGAGCAACCCAGTTTGGACCAGCTGGTCAAGGGGGCCAGAGAAGGAGCGAGAGGGTGGGGGAGAGGGTGGGGAGAGGGTGGGGAGAGGGTGGGGAGAGGGTGGGGAGAGGGTGGGGGGAGAGGGTGGGTGAGAGGGTGGGTGAGAGGGTGGGGGAGAGGGTGGGCGAGAGGGTGGGCGAGAGGGTGGGGGAGAGGGTGGGCGAGAGGGTGGGGGAGAGGGTGGGGGAGAGGGTGGGCGAGAGGGTGGGGGAGAGGGTGGGGAGAGGGTGGGGGAGAGGGTGGGGGAGAGGGTGGGGGAGAGGGTGGGGGAGAGGGTGGGGGAGAGGGTGGGAGAGAGGGAGGGGAGAGGGTGGGGGAGAGGGTGGGGGAGAGGGAGGGGGAGAGGGTGGGGGAGAGGGTGGGGGAGAGGGAGGGGGAGAGGGTGGGGGAAAGGGTGGGCGAGAGGGTGGGGGAGAGGGTCGGCGAGAGGGTGGGCGAGAGGGTGGGCGAGAGGGTGGGCGAGATGGTGGGTGAGAGGGTGGGCGAGAGGGTGGGCGAGAGGGTGGGGGAGAGGGTGGGGGAGAGGGTGGGGGAGAGGGTGGGGAAAGGGTGGGGGAGAGGGTGGGGAGAGGGTGGGGGAGAGGGTGGGGGAGAGGGTGGGGGAGAGGGTGGGCGAGAGAGTGGGCGAGAGGGTGGGGGAGAGGGTGGGGAGAGGGTGGGGGAGAGGGTGGGGAGAGGGTGGGGGAGAGGGTGGGGGAGAGGGTGGGGGAGAGGGTGGGCGAGAGAGTGGGCGAGAGGGTGGGGGAGAGGGTGGGGAGAGGGTGGGGGAGAGGGTGGGGAGAGGGTGGGGGAGAGGGTGGGGGAGAGGGTGGGGGAGAGGGTGGGGAGAGGGTGGGGAGAGGGTGGGGGAGAGGGTGGGGAGAGGGTGGGGGAGAGGGTGGGGGAGAGGGTGGGGAGAGGGTGGGGAGAGGGTGGGGAGAGGGTGGGGGAGAGGGTGGGGGAGAGGGTGGGGGAGAGGGTGGGGGAGAGGGTGGGGGAGAGGGTGGGGGAGAGGGTGGGGAGAGAGTGGGGGAGAGGGTGGGGGAGAGGGTGGGGGAGAGGGTGGGGGAGAGGGTGGGGGAGAGGGTGGGGGAGAGGGTGGGGGAGAGGGTGGGGGAGAGGGTGGGCGAGAGGGTGGGCGAGAGGGTGGGGGAGAGGGTGGGGAAGAGGGTGGGGAAGAGGGTGGGGGAGAGGGTGGGGGAGAGGGTGGGGGAGAGGGTGGGAGAGGGTGGGGGAGAGGGTGGGGGAGAGGGTGGGGGAGAGGGTGGGGGAGAGGGTGGGGGAGAGGGTGGGGGAGAGGGTGGGGGAGAGGGTGGGGGAGAGGGTGGGGAGAGGGTGGGGGAGAGGGTGGGGGAGAGGGTGGGGGAGAGGGTGGGGGAGAGGGTGGGGGAGAGGGTGGGGGAGAGGGTGGGGGAGAGGGTGGGGGAGAGGGTGGGGGAGAGGGTGGGGGAGAGGGTGGGGGAGAGGGTGGGGGAGAGGGTGGGGGAGAGGGTGGGGAGAGGGTGGGGAGAGGGTGGGGAGAGGGTGGGGAGAGGGTGGGGAGAGGGTGGGGGAGAGGGTGGGGAGAGGGTGGGGGAGAGGGTGGGGAGAGAGTGGGGGAGAGGGTGGGGGAGAGGGTGGGGGAGAGGGTGGGTGAGAGGGTGGGCGAGAGGGTGGGGGTAGAGGGTGGGGGAGAGGGTGGGGGAGAGGGGGACACTATCACACTAAGGCGGTCAAGTGAGCAATGGACACTCAAGCAGGGTTTTTCGTGGCACCCTTTTCTCAGGACTGAGGGAGTTCATCTCGATCTTCATTACGACGCCGAATGCATCCTGATCAACTTCAACCTGTCAAGCCCTACCAATTGAATCCATTGACCCAGCGCTGAACTCTTTTTTCTTTTCTTTTTTTCTAGAGCAAGCGGCCGAGTGGGTTTGAAGAATCCGCCGTCTCGTCTATCCAAACACAGCAAAGTGTTGTTGTGTTTTACCCTGAAACTTACTCCATTCTAGATGCAGATCACATAAAAAAACCAGGTCACCGGTACTCTTTAAATTGTGCGAGCTGCAAATTCAGGACTTGGTGACTCTGTCAATAATTTGCATGCATTTGAATATTTCGAGCCCCGGCTTCGTCACGTCAGCGTACTTTTTTTTCTGAGGCGTGAATCAGAAGAGAGGTGAAAGGACTCGTAATGATGTTGGCCATGGGGTGGGGGGAGGGAAGGGACTGCTACGATGAAATTCAAATTAGTTGCTATGCATCGGGCATTTATGAGACGAGAATAAATTTGAATCTGGAAAATCTGGGAAGAGCAGAATGTCGGGTGATAGGGAACTCGCTAGCACCAGCAAAACAGGCAATGATTTTGAAGTCAAAACTAAAAAAAAAAATAGATTTATAAACTGCATTCTCATTAACACAATGTGGTGAACACGTGGCAAAGATTTTAGCGCCATCTGGAGTAAAAACCCTAATTCAATTACTTTCTCATTGGCAGAAATTAGAATAAATTTGTGATGTTCTAGACCGACACAGTGAATATGGAAGTGTACTACATGTAATCTTTCCCAATCGTTAGTTGTATTTCTGACTGATGTTTGTCCAGGTACTGATTCAGTATAATACTTAAACATGTACAGTGCAATAGAAGAGCCTACAGTGTACAAATACACAAGAACATGTGTATCATTTTTTTCTCTCATTTCAAATTAAGGTTCAAAATTGTGACAGACAGCCTGAACACTCAGACTTGACATGTTGTAATACCCAAAGAGATTATTGGTATTATTTTTTTCATATTTTCATTGAGTTGCGGAGATCCCCTATTAGACTGTCATCACACTGCCGAAGGGATGTCTGTCATTCAGACACGATAAATTCATTGAATTGTGGACAATGAAAGCGCCCGTTATTTGGGGGGATTGATCGGCAAGCCACGATGAAGAGGGAATGTATTGATTGAGAGAGAGAGGAGGGAGGGAGGGGTGGAAAGAGAGAGAGAGAGAGAGAGAGAGGGGGGTAGAAAAAGAGAGAGAGGTGGAGAAGAGGGGAGAGAGAGAGGGGGAGAGAGAGCGAGTGAGAGAGACAGTGGGTGGAAGGAGAGAGAGAGTGAGAGGTGGAAAGAGACAGAAAGAGGTGGAAAGAGAGAGATGGAGAGAGAGAGAGGTGGAGAGAGAGAGATTGAGAGGAGAGAGAGATGGAGAGAGAGAGAGAGATAAAGAGAGAGAGAGGGGGGAGAGTGAGAGATGGAGAGGAGAGAAAGATGGAGAGAGAGAGGGAGATAGAGATGGAGAGAGAGGGAGAGAGAGGGGGAGAGAGAGAGAGAGAGGGGGGGAGAGAGTGACAGAAAGAGAGAGGGAGAGAGAAAGGGAGAGAGGGGAACAGGGAGAGATAGAGAGAGTGAGTGAGAGAGAGAAACACAAGGGGTGGAAGGAGAGAGACAGAGTGGGAGAGACAGGGGGTGGAAGGAGAGAGAGTGAGAGGTGGTAAGAGACAGAAAGAGGTGGAAAGAGAGAGGGAGAGAAAAGGGTGAGAGAGAGCAAGAGACAGGGGTGGAAAAAGAGAAACCGGGAGGTGGAATGAGGGAGAAAGAGGTGGAAAGAGAAAGTGAGAGAGGTGGAAAAAGAGAGTGTGAGAGGTGGAGAAAGAGAAAGACAGGTGAGAACGAAAGTGAGAGGGCAGAGAGAAACATAGGCCTACATGTAGGTGGAGAAAGAGAGAGAGGGGTGGAGAAAGAGAGAAAGAGTGAGAGGTGGAGAGAGCTCTAGAGAGAGGGGACAAGAGAGACAGAGGGAATGAGAGAGTGAGAAAGAGACAGAGGACACCAAAAGGAGACAGATATAGATAGAGAGACAGATAGACAGAGAGATACAGAGAGAGAAAGAGACAGGTTTGATAGAAGAGAAGTTCTACGGATCGCCCTCCCAATCCGGGGAGTGAAAGCAGGGAATGGGATGTGAGACTGGGGGTAGGGTGTGGGATCACAGATGCCCTCGATCACTCTTTAATTCGGAATCAAAATGAACGATCATATTAAGTACAATTGTGTATTGGAAAGTTAACACTTGCAAAAGAAGTGATATACAAAAATGTTGCAAACTGCTTACTGACTAAAATTACCGAGATGTAAATCTCAAAATATAGTGGGCCTGACGTTTCGATCCTAGCAGGACCTTTCTCAAAGGCAGAGTGACAAGGACAAAGAAGATACATGTACAGGAAGGGGGAAGAGATTGAATAGGACACGGATGAGAAATAAAGGACAAAGAGGAGGAAAGCTGGTAGGGTGAGATCAAAGGGACGGGCAAGGACTTGCAAAAGAAATGAATAAGTTTCATATGTAGGTAGAAAAAAATAAATCTTTTATTCTACACAGTTATACTCAAGAGAATTCTCCCCAAATCCATGGGGATTTCCTATTCCATTAAGAAAATACTCACCTCCGATACCTACAAATGCATTTCCAATGCGCATGCGCAAGCTTCCCGCTGAAGTAAACAAAAGACGCAGTCACCCATATACACTGCACGACCCTCAAAAGCCCATGTGGAACGTCCTTCTTTTTTTTTTTTTTTTTTTTTTTTTTTTTTTAATCATGGGAGGGATGGTATCGGAGGTGAGTATTTTCTTAATGGAATAGGAAATCCCCATGGATTTGGGGAGATTCCATAACAGAAAATACATCACCTCCGATACCTACAAATGCAGAGTAGCACCGCAAGGAGAAGGGGAGGGAAAGTTGTGCAGTGTAAAGCCCTGGAGAGTTTTAATCTTAACTACGTCTGGGGAACCAGACATTAAGAGAAAACTGTCAAGACATACCAGAAGGCTGTGCTCACAAACCACTCGTTACGAGGATGAAGGACAGGCCTCATGGCATCTCCGGGCTGCAGAACGCGCCGCTGAATGCAGCACCTGTCTGCCCATGCGGCCGTCTGTTTGGAGGACGTCCCGCAGGTAGCACGATGTGAACGTCGATGCATTCTTCCAGCAGGCTGCCTGCATGATCTCTGAAATAGCAACCCCCTGAAACAGAGCCAATGACGTAGTCATGCTTCTGGTCTGGTGGGCCTTGACTGAGGTTGAAGACAACCTCTGTGGTCTTGGCCGGTCCAGAGGATGAGATTTCTTCTGCTGTGGTGTCGGCCCGCCCGAAGCTGGAAGATGGGGCTCATCCAAAGCCATAAGAGGTACTGCTTGTACCTGTGGCTCCTCAGCCTGGAAAGGTGCTAAAAGCACCTGTGGCGGCTGGCAATGAACCTGAGACGCTGCCCGCGCCGTTAGCGGTTCGCCTGGTAAGGAGGTATCGGTAGGTGGGAGAGCCTCCCCCTGTCTTGCTGCTGGACCAGGCACTGGGCGAGATTCAGCCTTGGAAGATGCTAAAAGCACCTGTGGTGGCTGTAAAGGAACCTGAGACGCTATACGCGCCGTTAGCGGTTCGCTAGGCGTAGGAGCTGGTAGAAACTCTTTCTGTCGTGTTGTCACGCCAGGTCCTGCTCCCTGTGGTCTGCTGGGACATAGCTCCGAAGCTGAGACTGGTAAAATAGCCTGTACAATCCATCGGGCTATCGTTGTCCTGGAGGCTGCATGATAAGGGCGAATTGTTGTAATGAAGAGCTGTGTTACATCCCCTCGCAGCTCCTTCGTACGTGAGACATAA
The DNA here is from genome assembly GCA_949987565.1 of Luidia sarsii. Classification (NCBI taxonomy): domain Eukaryota; kingdom Metazoa; phylum Echinodermata; class Asteroidea; order Paxillosida; family Luidiidae; genus Luidia; species Luidia sarsii. The sequence goes on from OX465115.1 coordinate 11,481,402, forward strand.
AATTTTAAAATTCGTACAGGGCACCATAGTTTATCCTCCTTTACGCTTGAGAAGGCAGTTAAACTCGGGACAAAAATGTCCGGGGGTGAAAACTGAGGGGACTGGTTCTTGGTTAAAAAACCAATCCTGGGAATAAGGCGAACACCACCTGGTTCCCAGCGTAGGTGGCCTCGTTCTATTGACAGTGCATGAAGTTCACTCCTGCGACGGGCTGTACAAGCTGCTAAAAGGAAGGCAGTTTTAATTGTTAGATGTTGAAGAGTTGAAGACCCAGCCGGTTCAAAGGGGGGTCTTGTCAGCCTCTGTAAGACCTCAGTGAGATCCCAGGAAGGGGCAAGCTGCTTGGCAAGGGGTCTTTCTACCCACATGCCCTTGATCAGATGTGAGATGGACAAGTTGTTTGACAGCTTGGAACCATCGGTGAACCCATCATGAACTACTCCAATAGCCGATCTGTAGCTGCGGATTGTGGCAACTTGGAGACCCGAAGTGAAAAGATGGAGAAGGAAATCACCCATTTCTTTTAAAGATGTAGAGTGGGGATTAAAACCTTTCTCCTCACACCATCTGAAGTATCGTCGTAAGCGATTGTCATACGTTCTTCTGGTAGACTGTCGTCTGCTCTTCGATGCCATGGATGCAGCTTCCGTCGAAAGGCCAGCTGCTCGGAAGGAAGATTTGATAGCATCCAGGCACAGAGATGAAGACTGTCTGGGTCTGGGTGTACTATCTTCGAGACAGGCTGTGTGAGTAGATCCGGGCGTTTCGGGAGCATGATGGGTGATTGAATCAGAAGGTCGAGGAGTCGAGGAAACCAGGGTTGCCTTGGCCAGAGGGGGGCAATTAGAATGATCTTGCAGGTTTCCTTGCTGATCTTCTCGAGAACTCGTGCTAGTAAGGATATTGGTGGAAAGGCATACCCCAAGATGCCTGTCCAGTTGAAGCTCAGGGCATCTGCTGTCCAGGCTAGAGGATGAGCGTGCCGGGAACAGAAGGTTGGAAGTTGGTTGTTCAGGTGTGAGGCAAACAAGTCTATGTGAGGTGTGTCCAGAAGATTGAATACCTGTTTCACCGTGGCACGATGAAGGGACCACTCGGTGGGGACAGCTCGACCCCGTGAAAGGGCATCCGCAATGACATTCTCTTTTCCCGCTACATGAACAGCTCGAAGAGAAATCTGATGAGAGATGCACCAGGTGAGGAGACTCCAAGTCTGCATGCATAGAGAGGGGGAGTGTGTGCCCCCTTGACGATTCAGGTATGACACCACTGTGGAGTTGTCCGATTTTATCAGTAATAGATGACCTTCTACTCTTGATGTAAAGGCATGGAGGGCCTTCTGTACTGCTAGGAGTTCTAGCATGTTGATGTGGAGGTGCTGTTCTGTAGGGGACCAGGTTCCTGCTACAGATAGGTCTCCCAGGTGGGCACCCCATCCAAGTTGTGATGCATCCGTGGTCAAGGTTGCTGTAGGCTGGGGGCGCGGGAACGTTGTGCCGCTGGCCAGGTTCTGCCGCTCCAGCCACCATCTCAAGTGAGATCGAATTAGGGGATTCACAGGGACTAATGTCGAAATGTGATGTAACCGAGGGCGGAAGTGGTACAGTAGATGGAGTTGAAGAGGACGCATCTGCATTCTGCACCATGGCACGATGTCCACCATACTTGCCATAAACCCAAGAAGACGTAACCAGGCCCTGGCTGGTAGTGCTGTAGTGGAGAGGAAGAGGTGGATGCATTCTTCTAGGGCTATACAGCGATCCACAGACGGAGCCGCTCTGCCTGACACCATGTTGAGGGATGCTCCCAGGAAGGTAGTGTTCTGAGAAGGAACCAGACTGGATTTCTCGATGTTGATAATGAAACCCAACTCCTGTGTGAGGTGGATGGCTTTTGCTAAGTCCTGGAGGGTGGCTAAGTAAGATGGTCCGACCAGCAGCCAATCGTCCAGATAGACATAGAGATGTACTTGTTGACGACGGAGGGCTGCTGCTAGCACCTTGGTGATCCTTGTGAAGACCCGGGGTGCAGTAGACAGGCCGAAGGGAAGACATCGAAATTGGTAGGTTGTATTTCGATATCTGAATTGAAGAAATCTCTGGTGGTCTAAGTGGATAGGGATATGGAGGTAAGCATCCTTTAGGTCCAGGGATGCAGCCCACCAACCCTTGGGAAGAGACTGGAGGACTGTAGCTAAGGTCTCCATCCGAAACCGTCTGGGGCGGATGAAGGCATTTAGAGGGCGAAGGTTGATAATGGGTCGCCATTCGCCGGACTTCTTCGGAGCTAGGAAGACGGTCGATGTGAACCCCCGTGTTGCCTGAAGAGGGGCAGGGATAATAGCTCTCTTCTGTAGCAAGGAATCTATTTCTCTTTCGAGACAAAGTCTCTTGTCGGGGTCGGCCGGTACTGGGGTAGGGTGACTTGGAAAAATGGTTGGAGGTGGGCTCGTAAATTCGAGGAGGTAACCTGACGATATGGTCTGAAGCACCCATGAGTCTGTTGTAATTCTGGACCAGTTGTGGGCAAAACCCATAAGACGTCCCCCTACCGGTCCTGAGGTGGAGGGAGGAATGACGAGCCTGCTTGTGACGTCATTGTCTCTTAGTCCCTCGAGTCCCCAAACCCCGGGTCGGGCGATTGAAGCTGGGGGAGGCTGAGGAATGGGGGCGTTGATAGGCCCTAGCCGTCGTGGTGATCTTAGGTCGGTGAGGCTGGTTTGGGTAGGAACGGCGAAAATTAGTCCGATTGTTTCCGCTGTCTTTCCGAGGCACATGAGTGGGTGGCACGGTGGGTCTGCTTGTTGGACGCCGGTGCAGATTTATCTTTTCCTCCGTCTTCAAACGCCTTGCCTCTTGAAGCAAGACCTCCTCAAACTTGGAGTCGAAAAGATCCTCGCCAATGAGAGGAAGTTCTTCCATGCGCTCTCTTGAGCCTTGTGACGGCCAATAAAGCTGGTCCATGATTAGTGACCGACGTAGTGAAGATGAGATAGCTGAGGTAGTGGCAAAGGCCCGCAAGCAAGATCCGAGACAGTCATCAAGGAACTTGAACATCACAGGGAGGAGATCAGGGTCAACTGTACCTGGATCCTCGGAACTCCTAGCTAGAGCGTCGGATAACAAAATGGAGGTATTGCAGACTTGAGCTCCATGGCGTGAATGGCGGTCTAATCGCTCAAGTGCTGAGTTCAAGTCCTTAGTACGCTTATCGGGAAAAATGCTCTTCTTCGAGGGTTTTCCTGAACGTAGTTTGTCCTTTACTACAGAAGAAATGGATGGAACAGTGAAGAACTTTTCATAGTCCTCTGTACAGGATCTAAATAGAGAAGATTCCTGTGTCGGTATTTGCAGTCGCCTCTTCTTTTGAACGCGTGTGAAAGCGTCTTCAATGATGTCAGAACAAAAGGCGTCCACTGGAGTAGTAAGTTTGGGTGGAGGAGGGGTTCTAGCTGATTCTCGTCGGAAGGATGCACGAGAGGGTTCCTCACAAGAAGGGAGTGGAAGTTGTAATAATCTGCTCATTTCAGGTATGACTAACTTCCCTCGGTGAACCATAGACATATTCACTCGTTCGGTAAAGTCCTGGTCGGAGTCGTCAGAACTATGTGAAAAAGACTCTGATCGCGTCTCCGGGGCATGAAGTGGTGACCGTGAACGAGGACGAGAACCGTACGCGTCCGGGGAAGGTCGGTAAAAATCCTCGTGATACGCAAACTCTCTCGGAGGGGCCATGTGAATGGAACGTGGATCCATTGTCATTGGATAAGTCGAGTCGACATTCCTTGGATTGTGGTGAAAATACGGCCAAGAGGGAGCTTGAGAAAATGATGAAGGGTGTGTCGGGTAGCCCCTGAACTCGTTCGAAGAACGTGGGATTGAAGGATGTTGCTCCAAAGGTGTGGAAATCGGGCGATCGTAGCTGGAGACGACTGTATTTCCAGACGCACCGCTGGTGTTGCTGGCGCTGGACAGCGAGCTAGAAACCACTGGCGGTGTGTTAGCGAGGCGATCCTGCCATGCCGTAAAGTCCTTCCAATCCATGGCGGACCAGCCGGAACAAATTCCACAAGTGTTCTCTCGGGTGCAGAGCCGACATTTCTGGCAGGTAGAGTGGACATCGAAGTCGAAGGGCGACGATTGACCACCGCAAGATCTGCAGTTGGTTCTCCTAAAGGACCCTTTCTGAGCTGAATCCATGTCGTTATTCGTAGTATAGCGGGAGTGTCGGAAATACAGGTCCGACTGCTTGGTCCAGTGTATCGCAAGGGGAGCAATACAAAAAGACGTGTGCACACATCAGCGCGCTGAAAAAAGAAGGACGTTCCACATGGGCTTTTGAGGGTCGTGCAGTGTATATGGGTGACTGCGTCTTTTGTTTACTTCAGCGGGAAGCTTGCGCATGCGCATTGGAAATGCATTTGTAGGTATCGGAGGTGATGTATTTTCTGTTATGGAAATATATACTGTCATTTTTTCTCCTCAACTTTAGTCATGTGGACAAAGATGTGAACATTCTTTCTACAAGTTGCAAGATTCACTTCCGTAAACTTTTGATCTCCTTAGGGCCTGAGGTTTCAATCCTAGCAGGACCTCCTTCTTTCCAAGACGATTTGCAACATTTCATCACCTTTTCTTACTGTTTGCGTGAGAGTTGTTCCCACTTGTGTGAGAACGATTCGCACGTTAGGAAAAAACATTTGGGAAGATGAAAGAGTCTCCCAGGAGGGGACATTTTGTGAAAGGAATGTTTCCATACCATCGATGCTCCTGAAGCTGAGGTTATCGATTGGGATCTGATCTTAAGCAAAGAAAATCAAGCTACACTACAAGTGTTTACTTACAGGCAATGTCATTGTCAGAGGACTCTCTGTTTGCCCATGTTGTACATACATGTACATACATAGATGTACCCTGTACTTGTACAGTAGGTGCAAACCGAGAACAGCTGAAATACCGAAGTAGATGAGAACTACATGTACGGAGGTCAACCTCCACTTTCAAGATGGCACATGGCAATGATGACAAAGATTTTGTATAAGATTAGAAGGTTTGCATGGTGGAAGTACAACAAAATGGAAGGTTTTCGGTGACACTACAACCTTGTATAGGCCTACATGTGCATCTCTTGTGAGATTGAGTGTGACTCTGAACAGTGCCAGTACTACATTACAGAACATGTATGTACTACTGTATGCCTGTTGTCAGTCTCCCCAAAACACTATGATTTTGCATGTTCACTCAGTTGTACAATACTGAGCATCCATTGTACACAGTACATGTACATGTATTATGTATACACCCCAAATACCAGGCCTAGCACATTGACCCCTCCCATGGGCATCTACTGTATACACCTGGTACACCTGGTCATCTAATTGGTCTGTCAGTATCAATATCTGGACAGCTGATCCACTGACTGCAGGCCATTTAGGCCAGCAGTGCAGGAAAATCTGTGAAAATAATGATCGGTGTGATATGCCCGCACTAAAGTGCAACCAGTATTTTATACGCAATGCAGTAAAACTCAAAACCTGTGACAGAAATTCTGGTAGAAACAATATCTGAAGTCCACACTCTCCTCCCTTTTCCTTCTCCCCTCCCCTCCTCTCCTTCCCTGTCCTCCTTCTCTTCCACTCCCCTCCTCTTCTTTCCCTCCCCTCCCCTCCTCCTCTTCTCCTTCCCTCCTCCTCTTCCCCTCCCCTCCTCCTCTTCCCCTCCCCTCTTCCTCTTCCCCTCCCCTCACCTCCTCCTTCTCTTCCCCTCCCCTCACCTCCTCCTCCTCTTCCACTCCCCCTCCTCCTCTTCCCCTCCCCTTCTCCTCTTCCCCTCCCCTTTTCCTCTTCCCCTCCCCTCACCTCATCCTCCTCTTCCACTCCCCCTCCTCCTCTTCCCCTCACCTCCTAATCTTCCACTCCCCCTCCTCCTCTTCCCCTCCCCTTTTCCTCTTCCCCTCCCCTCACCTCATCCTCCTCTTCCACTCCCCCTCCTCCTCTTCCCCTCACCTCCTAATCTTCCACTCCCCCTCCTCCTCTTCCCCTCCCCTTCTCCTCGTCCCCTCCCCTCACCTCCTCCTATTCCACTCCCCCTCACCTCCTCATCTTCCACCGACTCCCCCTCCTCCTCTTCCCCTCACCTCCTTCCCCTCACCTCCTCCTCTTCCACTCCCCCTCCTCCTCTTCTCCTCCCTCCCCTCCTCCTCTTCCCCTTCCCTCCTCCTCTCCCACTCCCCTCCCCTCCTACTCTTCCCCTCCCCTCATCTTCCCCTCACCTCCTTCCCCTCACCTCCTCCTCTTCCACTCCCCCTCCTCCTCTTCCCCTCACCTCCTTCCCCTCACCTCCTCCTCTTCCACTCCCCCTCCTCCTCTTCCCCTCACCTCCTTCCCCTCACCTCCTCTTCCACTCCCCCTCCTCTTCCCCTCACCTCCTTCCCCTCACCTCCTCCTCTTCCACTCCCCCTCCTCCTCTTCTCCTCCCTCCCCTCCTCCTCTTCCCCTTCTCTCCTCCTCTTCCACTCCCCTCCTCCTCTTCCCCTCCCCTCCTCCCCTCCTCCTCCCCCTCCTCTCCTCCTGCCATCTCCCCTTCTCCTCTTCTCTTCTCCTCCCCTCCCCTCCTCCACTTCCCCTCCTACTCTTCCCCTCCCCTACTCTTCCCCTTCCCCCTCTCCTCCTCCCATCTCCCTCCTCCTCTTCTCCTCCCCTACCCTCCCCCTCTTCCATTCCCCTCCTCCTCTTCTCCTTCCTTCACCCTCCTCCTTCCCCCATCGGCTGCTCAAAAACCTGTGACCAGGGACCACAGGGGAGATGTGCTCTTCTCCCCACCTTGTCTCCATCGATCCATCTCCATAACGATTGCCTCTCCCCCCCTAGACAATATCCATCCCCATCTCAAATGTCAGTTCCCCTGTCCCCAACCTTTCTTGCTCACAGTTCTGGCCCACCTTGCGAGGACTAACTCGGTTAATGAGAGGTCAATGTGTCTCCCTCTCTTTTAATCCGACACGTCAAATTTCATCAGGGTTAGAATGCCGCTTCCCTTTGCTTTCTTCGTTCAGTCTTCTCATGCCTTTTTTCTTCCTTCCCCGAACACTGATGGACTGCACCGTCCTTCCAACGATAAACAAATTAACCCAGAGCCAAGCAGCCTGAATGAAGGTTAGGAAGATAGAGTGTCCATAATTCAACGTATGAAGAAGAAAAAAAAGAACATCAGCTTCTCTCCCTCACACGTGGGATCATTCTGGCACTGGAGAAAACGCATTCAAATGGATTGAAATGCCAAACCCTCCAAGCCTTTTACAATCAAATAATGAAAAGTAATTCAAAGACCTTTTTGTATGCGCGTGTATTAGAGGATGGCACCATTTTATTCAATGCTTTCCACTTCTGTCTGTCTACCAGTCGGTACCAGCTTTCCACCTCTGTCCATCTCCTTTCATCTATATCTCATCACTTGTTCGCTGCTCTCCCCTCTCCTGTTTACAGGTGTGTCACTTTGCCTTTGAGCACAGCCCTTCCGCGGGTACTGTACGTTTGAAACAAGAGGCCTTCGCTTGTTGGACTCAAATCTCCAAAATCTAAAGTGCCTTGGGTTTTGATCCCAGTAGAACCCCCTCCCAAAGGCAGAATGGCAAGGACAATAACTGTAGAGAAGGGAGAGCATTTCTGAGATACATGACAGCAAATGGACAAAGGATGGTAGACTGCAGGAAGATCTAACAGAAATGAAGCAATACAAGGCTTGAGGGCCTACAAGTTCTGAAGACATGGATGTTCACTAACATGTATATGTTCAGTGTTTTTGATATAAACTGTTCATTTTCACAGCTCTGGTCATTATATAAGATGTACAGTATACATGTACAGGTATATGTAGGGCCTATGTAATACTGTACATTGTTTATGTGCTTGCTTGCTTGTTTGATCGTATACTGTATGTATGAAAAAATAGCACTCCTGGGGCAGATTTCACAAAGCTTTACGATGCACCGTAAATCAATTTATGATGGATAACCCATCACAAGTTGTGACGTGTCATATCATATGGTTTCCACGCATTGCTCATCTTCATACGATCTGTCGTAGGTTACAATGAGTTTGATGAAACTGACAACTGCACATCTACACATATCAAATGCCTTGTACACGTACATACAGTATGTACTAGTCCTTGTACTGTACATGTACATGTACACTGTACATTGTGTACATGTACCCCGGTACATGTACATTGTACTGTACATGTACTAGTGCACGTGTACAATAAATGCACTGTATCAGTATTTGTCATCAAACTAGTCAGGCGATGCATGTCTCAGGATCTAGAGTAGGTGGATCTGTCATAGGTTACGACGAGTTTGATGAAATTGACCACTGCATATGTACACATATCAATTGCCTTGTAGCTTGAACATATACAGTAATGTACTTGTCCTTGTACACCATGTACTGTACTAGTCCTTGTACTGTACATATGTACTAGTGCATGTATACTGTGCACAAGAAATGCAAGTAGTTCTATTTATCATCAAACTACCGGTTGTCAGGCAATACATGTCTCAGGATCTAGAGTAGGTGGATCTGTTGAGGTCAAGCCCCATGTTTTACCATGGGTATGTGTTGCTCACTTGATGGTTCTCTCTCTGGCTTTCAAAGATCACAGATAACAATGGGATTCACTAGGAGGGTTTCAGGGGGCCTGGTGGGGGACTGCCATCTGCCCAGGGGGCCCTTGTACAATGCCTCCAGCATCATGTCCTTGTCCAAAGATTTGGGGAACTTTAGTGGTGGATTAAGTTGAGCAGGTATTGGGTGGCTTTTTGTTTGGGGGGGGGTCTTTTGTGGGAGAAGCTAATCAAGAGTTAATGCGTGACTGGCAGTTGTTGGGGTTTTTCTCCTGTTTCACTCCCCAGTTGGCAAATTTTACGATTCCCTAGATCGGTCTCCGGCTCAAGCTTTGTCCTCCCGGTAGAGGACCTGAAAAATGCGGGCTGTGATTTGTCCTTGAGTTACAGGTGCCTGTAATTGGAGAATGGTCCGCTTTAGGCAATGGTCTAGCTTGCAAGGACGAGTCTCTACGGGCCGTTTCCACTTCACCAAATTACAAGCGATTATTTGGATCGTGCGATTCAAACTCCACATTTGTTAGCGTGTGTTAACACAAGAAACGCGATTATTAGTGGGATTTGAATCACGATTCAATCTGACTCTGACTTTTTCAAATAATCACGTTTATTTGCGACGCAATGTGTGGGCACGCTCCACTGAATCGTACCGGTTTTTTTTAATCCCACAATACACCACTCACCATGCTTTGATTGACAGGAAGTGCCATGCTTGTTTATCAATCTATAGGGCCATTCCCACTACACCAAATAAATGCAATTATTTGGATCGCGATTCAAACTCAACTTTTTTTGCGTGTGGGGACACAATAAACGCGATTATTAGTGGGACTTGAATCGCGATTCGGACTCCACTAAGAGTGAGATTTTTTTCAAATAATCGCGTTTATTTGCAATGCGATGTATGTGGGAACGCTCCGCTCAAATCGCACCGGTTTTTTTTTAAGCCCATGATGCATTGCGCGCGCATGGCATTTCCTGCCAGCAGCTTACTGCCAGGAAGTGCAGCACAGTGTTTGTTTACCTTAGTCAGCGAGTCCCGCCATTCCCGCTTGCGCAGCGTAACCACATGCTAACCGCAATCGGCTCGCGTTTATTTGCGACGCGATTATTTGGCCTGTGTGGACACGACCCCAAAAAATGGCTTTTGAATCACTATTCAGATCGCGATTATTTTCGAAGTGGAAACGGCCCTTATATGTCTCCCTGCGTGGTCCACCCTCAAGGACACACCCACCATTGACCACAACTGCTAACTACAATTGGCTTGCAATTTTTTGGCCTATGTGGACACGACGCCCCCCCCCCCCCCCAAAAAAAAAAAAAAAAATTAAAATCGCGATTATTTTTGAAGAGGGAACAGCCCTTCTCTAAAACTTTGTCAAATCACACAAAGCACCTATCAATCATTTGAAAGCTCTCAAACTGAACAAAAGTACATAGACTCTAACAGTAACAAACTCTAACATCTTACAGTACACATTGTACATGTATAGTACAAGAAAATAATCAGATTAACATGTGATCACCAATCCTAATTAAATCCCCCACAGTGCCCACACACATATCAACCACTCTGTAATACACTCAGGACAAAATGTGCCAACACATTTGTCTGCCGCCATACAGGTTTGAACTATGCATGCCGCCTCGCAAATTCAAAGCTGGTTCATCAGCCGATGAATGCATTGCTAAGAAAAATATGGGAGAAGAGAAAAAGGCCAAAAACATTCCAAACACACCCTTAGAGCTGGCAGAAACAGCGCTAAGTGTTGGACATGCTCCCTGGGAATAAGATGGACTGGACATTTGGGAAACCCTGAACTCATGGTGAGTGCGCGATATAGCTTTACGCCGGAATGACTTAAATAACACTGCCGTTTAATCTGCGGGCAGCGTTTAGAATCCATCAGGCGTCACCGCAGTTCTGAATAAGACGGGATGAAATGACGGTCAATTGGATTTTATTTCAGGAGGGAGTGGGAAGGGGGGGGGGTGAGGTACATTTACGTGTGGATGCCTGGATGCTGCAGTTGCTGCAGGCTTGAAACGACCAATGGATGGACTGCACAAGTCCGGCAAAAAAAAAAAAAATGCCCCACTTGCCAAACAACACAATCCTACACGCCACTGGTACCGGTCTTGCGGAATTTCATCAACTATTAAAAAGCAGCACAGTCCATATGTGTCATGCTGAATCAATTTGAATCGATCTTTATCCGGTGACAAACTGTTATAAATGTGCCTGCATTGCCCCTCAACGCCCCCACCACAAAAAAAGGGCAAGGATTTCTGACTGATAGAAAACAAGCTGAAACACTATTAAAGGGGAAAGTACAGTACGTGTACTGTGTATGGGCATGTACACTAGGTGTGCATAAACAACACAAACCTCTAGTATTGTGGCCAGCAATCTCAACTCTCAAGGACTCACAACAAATCACAATGATGTACACATGCCCTAGGGTGACTTTCGCAGGGCTTCTGGGCTCGGATCAGTAGTTCTACCCCCTTACCATGCCCCTACCTTCATTATTGCTTCTGGGTACTGGGCAGTCAGGCTGCAAAAAGTACCAGTACGTGTCTCCAAACACATCTTTAGCCAGCCCAGCGCTTGAAAATGAGTTTGATTTTGAGTGCGCAATGTAGAGTGAGTGCAGACACATGTACAAATCATAGGGCAGTATGTACATGTACATGTGTGTACATCTTGCACAATGTAATGTACAGTACATGTACATGTACATGTACAAACTGAGAACTACAGATTAGAATCTTTACCAAGGGTAAGGTACAGGTGTAAGTGCTGGTTAGAAAAGCAAAGCCTTTCAACATTAATTTTTTTTTTCAATTATTGAGAGAGAAACCAGAGAACAGGGAAGCCAAGGCCGAGTCAAAAACTCAATTTGCGACAATAACTTCCAATCCCAACTTGTCTCGTCCCAGCATTCTGTACACATGCATGTGCGTGCACAGAATGTCTGGACACGGGCCAGAAACATCCCTTGCCTCTTTTGACGCTTTTCATTCAGTTTTCCTCTTTTTTCGTTTAATGTGTAGAGCTCCTTTTCCAGCTGGTTTACGGCAGCAGGCCCCTTCACTATCAGAGCGTGACTAGACATTTGACATTATGACATGACCGACATAGGAGAACTGTGTGGCACAGAAAGAGGCTGGCACATTGAAAAGCAAACAGCTTGGCTGACTGAGGGACAAAGGTGTTTTTTTCTTCAGTAATTCAGTCACTATCAAGTTTGATCTTAATTTCAAACAACAAAGAGACATTTCAAACAAGGGTTTACCCTACTTCATGTGTACCATGTACATGTAATTAAATACTGTATGCGCAGTGCTTTGCCCGTTTGCCTGCTGAAAAAAATAGTCAGCTCCTGCCTACATGCATGTATGTATGGGATTATCTGAACCAGGTTGGGAGGTTGTGACAGTTTTTAAAAACTTATTTCAATTCAAAGGATTCAGACCTATAAAAGGGGAAAAACAGTTCTTGCACCTACATGTAATGTGTGTACAGTACATTCACCTGTACATGCACCTGTACATGCGCCTGTACATGCACCTGTAGTGCACATGTACATGCACCTGAACACTTAAAAATTGTACATGTATACAGCTTGCAGCCAATTACAGGACACACGATACCCAATTACACAAAGATGAAATGGGGGATGGCTGCAGTACTGGGGTCAGTTAGTAAGGGAATAAGAACCATCGCCTGGGATTTGACAAAACCTCAGGGAAGATTACACCCATACAATGGCATCAGAAAATGTTTGAATCTCATCAGTATCAGCATTATGGACTTGTAACCCAGAAAGAAAGACGGATTACCCGCATGGTGTTTCTGCACACATATTCTTTTTCGTATTCTATCCTTTTGGCAGGAACTCAATCATGGATGCCATACGACTGGACGTGAGTAATAACTGAGCACAGCACTCTCATCTGTCCTTAGCATGTAATTGTACAACGTACATGCCAGGTCACTTTGCAATTGATCAGACCACCCATTTAATTATAAGGGAGAATGGATCAATATACACGGGTCTGTAATGAGCCATCATGCTCCATGTCCACTATGCATGCTCTGCACGAACAGAAGGGCATAGGGGGTGATACCATTTGTCCACTCAGTCACTGCCCAATCGATTGATTACCATGGCAATTATTTATCGTCATTCCATCCGACTTGCAATGCAAACAGTAAGCCTCCTTGTTTGTGTCTTGATAACGATAGTTTGATGGATGTACATCTACTCCCACTGCCTTAAATTGACCACCATCTCCAAAATTCATAAATCACTGTGCAATCAATCAGTTACCATGGCGAAGAGTTGTTAATCCATATGGCATGCCACACAGCGCATCAAACCAATGTTAAAAATGATGATTATTCCATACAGAAATTGTTGCAAATTGCTCACTGCCTTGAAGGCCCGATGCGACATCGGTAAAGGTCAAAAGATTACCTAAGGTTGTACGTTAAACATGTACCCAAAAACACCACAATGGAGGTTTTTAGCAAAAACGATAATATGAGAATGGAGAAAAGGGCCAAAAAGGTCATGTTTTTTGGCACCAATCCATTACAGATGAACACATTTTTAAATAGCGCCCTCATGAGCTTTTAACCAACTATGGACTGATTTGTGTTGTAAGTTACATGTATCACCACAGATCTGTGTATAAATGTACATGTTTATGTGTACATGTATGTCCGTGGGGTTCACAGTGTAATTCAAAGCAGTCTTTGGCTTGTTTGTGAGGGCAGCATTCAACAAATTGCACAAGAAATTGAGTTTTAATCTCATGTCGGTGTTTGAGCAAAGATTTCTCGAACGGTACAGCCTCCCGGACCATAAGATTTCAACATGAGGATTCTATCATGATCATCTGCAGACTGTGTAACTTAGAAGGAAATCTGCGGACAACGATGTTTAGCGATCTTCCCAATGTTGTTGTCTTGAGCCTTTAAATGATTATAAAATTCTCAAACATTTAGATGGCGTGATGCTTCAATCCCAGCAGGGGCTGGCCACGAGGCAAAATATCGTTCTCAAAATGTCAGGCCCCTTCCCCCCCCCCCCCAATCCTTGGCAATGATAATAATGATTTAAAGGCACCAAATTCATGTGGTTTGATAGCACCAGGCACAGTTCAGGGACGAGCTGGACGAAAATGAAAACAAAGACCAGGGTCCGATAAACAGGCTATCAATTACTCCAGTATTCCAAAATAGAAACACTTTGGTGGAGGCCAAATTGGGGAACTAAAAAAATGGTGCCATCTATGTACGAGAGCAGGTTATCTACAGCCGACTGTTCTTTTCGTTCAAACTTTGAAGGAAAAAAAAATTCTCTCTAGAGGGCTGCACCAGCAAAGAAATTGAAAATTAATTCATTTACTGGCCATGGGGGCAGCTGGAAATGAAGTTAGTGTGACATGTGCATAATTTATTATATCGTGTTTGATATGTACACTCTACATGTACCAGTCCTGCAAACAGGGTAAACAAAAATCTGTCGTTATTCTCAGAAAACCTGACTTATTTCAGAGACAATTTTTTTTATCACAAACAAACTTCTGCGTTGAGAAAGGTCCTGCAAGTAACCAGGCCCTCTCAATGTATAGCATTTGCAAATAAACTGACTGGGAACATTGAAACAATTTTGAAAAATGTCCAAGAAAACTTTGACCAGACTGGGACTTGACCCCGAGACTGCTGGTTTTCCGCACCCGCACTCTGACCATCTGACCATCTATTCACTGCCATTAGTTGTTACACTGCGTTTACACTTGATCCCGCAAGGAGGATCAGATCCGTGTGTAAACGCAAGCATCAGATGAATGGAAAAACAGTAAAAACTATATATCTCATCAGCTAAGCCCAGTATGCTTAATTAAATTCCCGGTCCATTTTTCCATTGAACTGTGTAACGTCTGTAACAATTTATGCTTTTTTTTAGCTACTCATACCAAGCAACGCATAAGCTCCAAAGACAGAGCGAAAAGTCGAAGATAAAGGGAAAAGGTCAACTTAGTTGACTGTTATTAGGGACTAATGTATTAGAGAGAACTGCAATCACACTGAGATACTTTGAACAGACCCACCATCCCCACCATTGTGTCCAATGGACTGGCATCACTGGCTGGCAATGACATTCTACAAGATGTCATTGCCACCATGACAACCGAGGTCAATCAACTCTGGCTCACTGCCTTGGCCTGAGCTCCAGATGTCAAATCCTGCCAACACTGCATGAGCATCCCACCCTAGGAGGGTAAAATAAAGGCCAGCTGCGTGATTGCTGACATGAAGCTCAATGTCAGTGCACAGATGGAAAACACAACCACTTCCTCTTAAAACCACATAACCCCCTTCTCTCCCTCAGTCTGTCTGTCTCTTTCTCTCTTTCTCTAGACCATGCCTCTCTGTCTCTCTATGTCTCTCTGTCTCTCTGTTTCTCTGTCTCTTTCTCTCTTCCTCTAGACCACCTCTCTGTCTCTCTTTATCTCTCTGTCTCTGTCTCTCCCTCTGTCAATCTGTCTATCTGTCTCTGTGTCTCTGTGTCTCTCATTGTCTCTCTGTCTCTCTGTCTCTCTGTCTCTCTGTCTCTCTGTCTCTTGGTCTCTCTGTGTCTCTGTCTCTCTCTGTCTCTCTGTCTCTCTGTCTCTCTTTGTCTCTCTGTCTCTCGGTCTCTCTGTCTCTCTCTGTCTCTGTCTCTCTCTCTGTCTATCTGTCTATCTGTCACTGTGTCTCTGTGTCTGTCTGTCTCGTGGTCTCTCTGTGTCTCTGTCTCTCTCTGTCTCTCTGTCTCTGTCTCTGTCTCTTTGTCTCTCTTTGATATCTACCGATAACTATTCTCCTTCTTTTTTATTTTTTGACTTGCTTAACGTTATCTTATATGTAAATGTTTTTGGACTTAATTTATACGTAATTTATTTTAGACTTAATTTAACTTAAGATAGTTGTCGATTTTTGTGCATTAACCTCATTGCCCCTTTTGTTTTTGCCTAAGTTGTAAATAAAGGTTTGTTGCAAAATTCAATTCTCTGTCTCTCTGGCTCTCTCTGTCTCTCTCTGTCTCTCTCTCTGTTTCTCTCTCTCTGTGTCTCTCTTTGTCTCTCTCTGTCTCTCGGTCTCTCGGTCTCTCTAGCTCTCTCTGTCTCTCTCTGTTTCTCTGTCTCTCTGTCTCTCTTTGTCTTTCTATGTCTCTTTGTCTCTCTCTGTATCTCGGTCTGTCTCGGTCTGTCTCGGTCTCTCTTTCTCCCCCTCTCTCCACAAACTTTTAATTATCCACCATAAATCAGCGAGGGGCAAGTGACTACCAGGAAGATAAAACACTGTGAGTCCGCTGTCCGCAACTGATTTATTGCCCGAGCAGACAGATGTGCGTCATCCGACACATACACATAAAATTCACATTACATCTAGTGGCCTTTTTTAAGAGTCTCTCTTATTTGCGTGTCATTTGTTTCTACCGTATATATCAGAGCGAGAGAGAGGGGTAGTGGTGTTCTGGGAGGGTTGTTCTCACAGTGTGGGGGCTTTACATTGTCCGCTAATCAAGCGACAGGAAATGCTATGCTCTGCGTTTTTTTCTGTTGATCAGACCGATCTATGGAATTCCACATATCTACCGTCACCCGTCGTGCATCATCTGTCGCGTGTCGCCCGTCACGTGTCGCCCATCATACGTTGCCCTTCATACATCGCAGGTCGCGATTTTTTTTTGGGGGGGGGAGGGAGGGAGGGGGGGGGGGTTCGGGGTCACAAATGCATAGCGCTATCTTTTACTTTCACCTTTGATCTTTTTCCATACTTTGTTGATCGATCCGCCATGCCGGCCACTCATCAGTATTCCATTCTACGACGGGTGACGGGCAATGGGGGCCACTGGCGACGCAACACACGACGGAAATGGAAAATTTAATATGGAACTGGCAAATGGCAGAATTAGGACAAAACAAAAAGCAAGAGGTGACAGAGGACGGGCAATGCGCGTCGCGGCGGACGGCGGACACACGACAAGCGACACGATAGAGGACACACAACGGACGTTGGACAACACCCAACGGGTGACACAAGACGGGCATTGGCTGATATGGAATCCCATATCGATCAAACATTAATTTATGCAGTCCCAACTGCCAAGTATGCATATGATGCAATGCTATGCATCAGATAATCACAGCTTTTCTCCATGCTCAACATAATCACAGAACAGAAGTCAAGTACAGTACAGACTGTACAGTGCTATTGTATTGATAGGTAATCCTTTTGACATTACAGGGAAAACAGAAAATATGTGAAAATAAAAAAATCCCATTTACACAAAGTGAAAATATTGTCCCACTGGTGTGATTGTTTCCCCACAGTTGTGTTATGACAATTTTCAAACACAAACTAAATATTCACAGGGATACATCATCATACATCATACATGTGTGTTAGGCTTTACTTAGTGAATACAGCATGCAAATGTGTGGGATGCCGGATGTGAATGACTGTCAATTACCACCGGTAGTTCTTAGTCATTAAAAGCAAAAATTACTAGTAATTACAATTGCAACCAAAACTACCGGTGATTACAACCAAAATTACTAGTAATTACAATTGCAACCAAAACTACCAGTGATTACAACCAAAATTACTAGCAATTACCAGCCAAATGGCCAGTAATAACTTGTAATTACAGTGGAACGTCGCTATAACGAACGCCGGTATACCAAACAAATTTCATGGATCCCATCATCCCAGGATGTTCGTTAAAGGGACGTTAATGATAAATACTGTATTTGTACTGAGGGCCTCCTTGCAAAACAGTGCTCTTCGTTGATCAGATATTACCCATATCAAAACTGGCATGAATAAAGCCAAGGATAGACACCTGTTACATGTTCATTTACAGGTGCATGTACATGTACGTACAAAATGTACATGTACATGTACAATTACATGTGTACGTGTACCTGGAAATAATTACGGTATGTACACGTTTTAGTGCTGTCAAGGTGATATGTCACACTTTACAGCAAGATGACAACTACAGGTAGCTGTGATATACTTGGGGCTATTTTACTGTTGAATGGATGACTGTCCTGGTAATAGAGGTCTCATACAAATGGCCTAATCCCTAAAACTGACACGAGATGCTTATAAATAGTTCAACAAGTCCGTCTCTCTTTTTTCTCTCATCCCTCTTTCTCTCTATGTTGTTCTTTTTCTCTTTGTCTCTCTGTCCCTCCGTATCTCTTTCTCTCTGTGTCTGTCTGTTTCTCTGTGTTCCTCTAAGACTCTCCCTGTTTGTCTGTCTCTGTCTCAGTGTCTCTCTTTGTTTCTCTCTGTCTCTCTCTGTCTCTCTCTGCCTCTCTCTGCCTCTCTCTGCCTCTCTCTGCCTCTATTTGACTCTCTGCATCTCTCTGTCTCTCTGTCTATGTCTCTGCCTCTATTTGACTCTCTGTCTTTCTGTCTCTCTCTGCATCTCTTTGTCTCTCTCTGCCTCTCTTGCCTCTCTCTGTTTCTCTCTTTCTCAATCTGCCTCTCTCTGCCTCTCTCTGCCTCTCTCTGCCTCTCTCTGCCTCTCTCTGCCTCTCTCTGCCTCTCTCTGACTCTCTCTGTCTTTCCCTGTCTACCTCATGAAACAAATGGCATTTTAAATATCTAGGTTAATATGCTGGACTTCTCTGACACGGACGCAGCTTACTGCCTACGTGCATGGTGAAGCAACATAGCAGGGGGTTTGTCCTTGGAGCCTGAGGTAAATCTTCCTCAATGTCTTCAGCAAGGCCACATCACGCTGATTAAACCGTGGAGAGAAAGAGGCAATAAATCCAGCGCTGAGAGAAGGAGGGGTGATAATTTGCCCGGGGATTCTGCACAGAAGTTCAACGGCCAAACAAAAAATACAATTTCAATCCTTCAATCCGGTTCGCAGAGGTTGATGCGAGACCTTTACGTACTTCGCTTTGATCATCTGCGGCGAAATGACGTCAGAAACTCTTCATTTAACGTTCATCCGTGTCAGGTTGTCAACACAGACAGTACCGGTTCATCATCCTTGTGCCTGTACGGCCAGATGGCAGAGTTTGAATTAGCAGTGGCATAGTGGCAGCTGAAAATGTCTCTGACCAGTTGAAGGCCAACAATAAATGACCCAGCTAGCTATGCATCTCTCACTACTGCGAAAAACAAGGGTACTGTGCGACGAAAAACATCGGTGTTTAAAAAAATCACAAATCTGAGTAGTCTGTAAGCAATCCATGTCAAGCAAAACTGAGGGTCCTGTGTTACGAAATACCGCATTCCAAACCTCCTCCCAAAAAATTGCATCCATGTTAAAAATCACATGGACGTGTAGTGAGGCATAATGTGTGCGAAGATAACGAGTTAAGGCTGAGGCAAAAAATCAAACTTCCAATCAGCAAATATGAAAATATTAACACTAACAAAGCAATATAACCAAAATCAGAAAAATTGATCTTTGACGGAAATCGGAATGAGGGATATTTTTGCACCTCTGCAACATTCAGTCACCCTTTGTGTGGAAAAGGGCCGTGTGAGAAGCGAATTCATGTCCACAGAGCCTGGCACATCCGTCTAAAATCAGAATGACAAGCGACCCAGGGCTGGAAGTTGGCCAATTGGAAAATTAACCATTGAATCAAAGTCTGTTGGCCTACAGGTAACAAATAAAGATTAAAAAAAAGATGTAACCTTGGGTCAAATAGAGGCGATGGTAGAGTTCTCATCGCACCTTGAACAGCGACGTGCCGCGACTTCATCCTGACACTTGCAGACTGGTCTCAAAACCTAGATACCCAAATTCGGATTTGTAAATGTACACTGTACATGTTGTATGGTCAGAAAGAACACCGGGCCTCCAAAATGGCAGGGCCAAGCCAGAAACAACTCACTCAAGTCATTGTCAACATGCTTAATAGCTTGCTAGCGACGCTGTACTGATATAAGGAATCCCTAGACCGTGCAGAATGAGACTGAGACTGAGTGGCTTGGACATGGAACAGGCAGAACCTTATTTCTTTTTCTGCATTTGGATAGCGAACAAACAAACCCACATACACGTAGGTGTCTCGTTGTAACAGGACAAATATCTCCTTGCCTCAAATCATATTTAACTTGGCTCGGGGACACTCAACTCTTGGGCGGGAACAACATAATAGATCAATTCAGGGAAAATATAGTACTGTAGCCTACTCTGTAAATTGGCAAATAGAAACTCCAGTTTGGAAAAAATCAGATTCGAGTTGAGGAGAGTCAGAGTGTGTGTAATCCAATCAGGAACAATATACAGTAATCAAGTCAGGAACAATATACTCAAGTCCGGGAAAATATATTCTCAGACTGGGAACGATACTCTGAAAATCTGGAACATTATATTCAGGTTGAGAACAGTACAAGAAAAAGATCAAGAAAAGTACGCATAGTCAAGAAAAAAAATGTAGTTCAAAATACAAAATATTTCAATTCAGAACAGGAAACATGTAGGCCTACTGTACTATGCATGAGCTCATGTCAGGACAATTATGGTGACATGCAAGAACGTTATACTCAAGTCCAGGAAAATATAGCCCAAACGGGATTATAAAATAAATATATCAACACACGCAAACTGTGAACAATTCATTCAAGTCAAGAAAAATATACTCCGATTTCAATTACATGTACATATTATGGATGCTATATAAATGTACACACTTACATTTTGAAAAAAATACTCAAATTGGAACAAAATATATTGTATTCCAATGGAGAGTACCGGTAAATACCGTACTCAAATCAAGATCAATAGACTCAAATGAAAAACTTTGAGATGCTTTGTGAACATCCATGTAATCTAGGAGCATACCCCCCCCCCCCCATGCACATTGTTCTGGGCATGCTCAGGTAGTTCTGAACTTCTGATTATCGGTGGTACACACACCGTACACGTATACACGTATGTGCAGTTTTTGTGCACACAACCTTGAATAGGATCACTACATGCTATCTGCTGCTATCGGTTCCACTTTCCATATTCCAAATGAACGTGATTAGGCCAACAGTATTTGGATCACATTTTGAATTGCGATTCAAACTCCACTTTTTTAGTGTGTGCATGGAAACATAATAATAATAATTTATTAGTGGGATTTGAATCGCAATTCGGACTCCACTTTTTCTAAATAATCGCATTTATTTGCCACGCAGTGAGTGTGATAATGCTCCGCTGAATTTAACAAACAAAAAATATCCCACAATGCACCACTCGTGCTCTGGCTGACAGGAAGTGCAATGCTTGTTGAATGGGCCACCCTCAAGACCTGACAAATGGTTAGCGAAATCGGCCCCTATTGTTGTTGTTTTGGGTCTTTTTCTGGCAATTTAAATCACGATTAAGCCTATTTGCACAGTGGGAGCAGCCCTATAGGGGCAATATCCTCAAACTCATTCACATTCATCATAACATTCATAATTCGTCCTCACATTTATCATCAAGTCAGGAACAACACATGTACACGTGCATATAAAACCAAACACTTACGCCAAGGACACATACAGAAATTTGGAAGTCTGGGACAATTTACATGCCCCCATTTTTCTTGTTTGTACATGTACATTGTAGTTGTACTCAAAGTTAGAAAAATACAAAACACTGATTTCAGGAATGGGAGGATTTTACATTACATCTACCTGTAGTACACATGCAAGCACATTTCGCACACGTATGTGCAATGTGCTTGGACATACTGTACATGTACCGGTATGTGAATGCCTAGTATTGCTTACAGTGTAAAGTTGTATCACATACACATACATGCACACTACATCACAGTCCATCACATACACTTCATCATGGAGCTATGACTACCAGTACATGTGTATGTAACAACTATGGAAAGTGCATCAAACACTGTAATCACATCCAACACAAGCCCAGTCAAGTCTTAAGCCGCGTCCGCACTGGACTTATTTTTTACCGAGCCCGTGGGTAACATTCCAATGGGTAAATCTTCCCGGCGTCCGCACTTGGACTTTCGACTCGGGTAAACTAACCGAGACGACGCAGTAAAACTAACCGACTGGCGCGTATAAATGCAAGAGGGCGCTATGGTGGTGACCTTTCACCGGATGTAAATACCATAAAACTACGACACGTCGACCCTGCTCGAAAAGTAAACAACATTGTTGTATTGGGACCATGGCACGTCACGTGGTATTTAGGGCCTCTGGCAATGCGGGGCGCCGGATGTGGTTTTTTACCGAGTCGTTTACCGAGACGTCGTGTCCGGATTGGACTTTTCGGCTCGGTTAAACTGACCTGGTCAATTTAACCGGGCAGAAGTTGGTCGGTTAAACTACCCACTGGAGTCGGGTAAGTTACCTGGGAGGAAAACTTTCTGGCTGTCCGCACTGGACTTAAAATGGTCAATTTACCCATTTGCTCGGTTAGTTTACCCATTTTAAGTCCAGTGCGGACGCGGCTTAAGGAATCCCTTCCAAGTGCCAAGTTGTCCAGGCTCTGAACCAACCACCTGCTTCATATCATAACACCCCTCAAACACCCCAGCCTCCTCAAACACCCCAGCCCCCTCAAACACCCCAGCCCCCCTCAGACACCCCAGCCCCCTCAAACACCCCAGCCCCCCTCAAACACCCCAGCCCCTTCAGACACCCCAGCCAAGAGTTCACCCGCTACTTGCCCTGATGCCTTACACAGTGCACAGAAGTCCATCACCACACGCATCACTCAGCACACGCACTTTTAAAGTGCAGTCTCCAAAACAGATTACATCTGTCAGACTGATTTCATTGTGATGACACAAGGAAGGGAGTGGAAAAGAGAATCTTTAGTTGAGTGGGGGTTGTATGAAGCACCTACCTGTATGAAGGGAATGGGATATCAGCTATGAGGTGCTAGTGTGTAGACAATTCAATTAGACCTTGTAATTAGTGTCCCTATTCACACTGAAGCGTAGAAATAATAATTAGCCACCAACACACATGTACTGTACCCATGTTTATAAACATGTACCAGTATTGGGAAATTACAGTGAAGGAATGGAGCTACATGTACATATGTACAATACTACATGTACAGTATAACCATCCCAAATCCTGCAGAATCCTATTTGCCTTTTGCAGGATTCTGCAGGATTCAGGGCACATGAGAGTTCACACATTGCAGGATTCTGCAGGATTCAGGGCACATGAGAGTTGACACATTGCAGGATTCTGCAGGATACAGGCTTCAAGTATCAAAGTGCCGGAGAAGGATTTTGCAGGATTGAGGAGAAAACCCTGGGGTTTTACGATTTCCACGGGGTTTTACGATTTCCACAGGGAAATAGGGTCCCCGGGAGTTTCCAAATGGGTCCTGGGATTCGCCCTGTAATGTGAAAAGGGCTATATTATAGTACAGGATTTTGTGAAAATATATGTACTGTATACAGTGTACTGTATGCACATGAATGTCCCCGGCAGAATTCCAATTTAGCACTGACAAAAGGACCAATGGACACTACAGATGGCATCAAGTCACCCACAGTACAAGTGTGCGGTCAGCAACAAGCCCCCATACAAAATATGGCCCAGGATTCAAGTTGACTGCCGTGTGAAATCTTAAATAGTTTATTCAAGCCCAGAGGCCTCAATCCTCGCAGAAATTTGTTTCTCAAGGGCAATCTGACCAATTTGGGGGGTCACCAGCCTAACACCCCCCCCCTACCACCAGCACTATCAACAACCTCCAGGCAAAATTGCCAAATTTCACAGCAGAGGCACGCATGCACGTCTGCAAGACCAAGCAAGGCCAGATTAACCCAGAGTGCGGGGCAGGACAAGCCTCTTAAGAATTTGCATTTTAAAAAAGAGAGAGAGAGAGATAAAACAAAAATGGACGCAGTCTCGCAGATAAACTGCCATGCCAACGGTTAAGATCCAGTAGCAGGTTTGTACAGCTCAGCGTACGGTACAGTTGGTACACCACTCTATCCCTTTCAGCTCTTTGAAGAACAAGACTGAAGTAAACAAAAAAGTCCAAAGAGGGATTGCTGTATCCTACACAATGTATTGTACATACTGCAGTGGGGTATGGCAACCACTCTGGTCAGTTTACTTGCAGTGCCTTTGGAAGAAACTTTGGAGAGGGCTGATACATGTATTTACCTATAGAGACGATGGAAACAAATGTTGCTTGCTGTCTTAAATCCAAGCAAATCTCAGGGCACAGGGTTTCCTTCCTAGGACCCTCCATACAGGCAGAAGGCTCTGTCTTTGAGAATTTGAGAAAGGACCTCCCAGGATCAAAATCGTCTGGGACCCCTAATCCCATTGGGATTTTAGAATGGGTAAAGTACACATACCCATTATCTGCCTTGCCCCCCACCCCACTTAGGAAAAGCATAGAAAGGCAAAGACCTGAGAGGTATATCTGCAATGGTTCAGGTACACGTACAGGTATGAGTCCTACCATCACTCTCATAAGGTGTCAGGAAAATGCATAGAAAAATATGCAACTGGGGTGGACATTTGAAACACCAAAATCTGCATTGTGTTCCTCTCAATACAAAATCAACTGGCCCAAAAAGGGGAACTTCAGCCCTGTCCGCACTGGACTTTTCGTCTCGGGAAAAGTGTCTCGGTAATTCTTCCTGGGCAGAAGTTAGATGGTAGAAATGCCAGCGTGGATCCGGAAAAGTAACTGAGAGGAGGACTTCCGGAGACGTCCGCACTGGACTTAAAATGGGTAAAGTACCCAGCGTCTCGGTTACTTTGCCCCCAAAAGAGTCCAGTGCGGACAGGGCTTTATTCCCTTGAGCAAGTTCATCACAAACTGCCGATGAGGAATCAAAAAGTTTGCCATGATCAACTACATACATATGTCCATTGTCCAGTGTGTGCTGTAATACACATGTACAAGTACATTGTACATCTACATGTACATGTACATCTACATGAATGACTGTATGTCCTACATATATGTTTTTATTGAGAATATTAAACCACAAACAAAAAGTCACTCCACTTTTGTTTTTAATCTGAATGGCAAGGGCAACTGCTGTAGGCCTATAATACATATACACAGTATAAGGCTTCCTGTGGGTCCACCCAATGCCATGGATTCAATTTCATGCATCCTTCCCATGTATTTTGATAGGGGAAAAAATCATAGAGAAAACAGATTTGATGTCTTCCATCTGCCCTGAACTGTAAAACCTGTACTAACAAAACCTATAGTGTTACTGGCCTGGTTGTGTGGCCTAATGTCTCAAACCCAAACGTTCATGGTTAAGCTATACAGGTTGTGGGTTCTAGTTCAGGGAGAGAGGGGGGGCTTACATCTTCGGTGCAAGATGCAATGAACTGCCTCTCTCCAATCACAGAGTTAGGCCTATGCTCCAATTCACACACCCACATGGTCCACAAGACACTGAACTGCAGTGAGTGCAGAGCCTTTGATGTGTGGCACAATTCGCCCCCCCCCCCCCCATATCACCTTGGCAAAATGACTTGGGGAAAGCCAAAACAACCTCATTAATCCGCCCCTTAGAAGCAGTATATATGACCTTGAAAAACAGTCAGCATTGCTTGACAACCAAGCTGAGAGGCCGAGACTACGGGGGATAAAGATAGATGGAGAGAGGGAGGAAGGGGACTGGAGAGAGAGAGAGCATGAGAGACAGAGAGAGGCAGAGAGACATAGAGACTAGGAGAAATGGGGAGAGACAGGGAGAGAGACAGGGAGAGAGACAGGGAGAGAGACAGGGAGAGAGGCACAGAGAGAGGCACAGAGAGAGGCAGATTGAGACAGATAGAGGCAGAGAGAGAGAGGCAGATTGAGGCAGATTGAGACAGAGAATGGCAGAAAGAGGCAGACAGGGACATAGACAGACAGAGAGAGACCGAGAGGGCAGAGAGACAGAGAGAGAGAGAGAGAGACAGAGAGGGACAGGGAGAGAGAGAGACAAAGAGAGACAGAGAGAGACAGAAAGAGAGAGACATAGAGAGAGAGAAAGAGAGAGACAGAGAGAGACAGAGATATAGAGAGAGACAGAGAGAGACAGATAAAGAGACATAGAGAGACAGAGAGAGACAGATAAAGAGACATAGAGAGACAGAGAGAGACAGAGAGAGACAGAGAGAGACAGAGAGACAGATAGATATATAGAGACAAAGAGAGATAGACAGAGAAAGAGACACAGAGAGACAGAGACAGACAGAGGGCCCGAGAGAGCAACTCAGAGAGACAGAGAGACTGGAGTGAGAGAGACAGAGAGAGACAGAGAGAGTGAGAGAGAGAGAGAGATAGAGAGAGACAGAGTAAGAGAGACAGAGAGAGTCAGAGAGTCAGAGAGACAGAAATAGAGTCATGGAGATTCAAGAAGAACAGAAAGAGGGACAGAGAGGGAGAGAGATAGAGAGGGAGAGAGATAGAGAGGGAGAGAGATAGAGAGTAAGAAAGACAATGAGAGAAAGAGAGGAGGAGCAAGACAGGGAGATAGAGAAAAAAGAGAGAGGGGAGACTGAGACAGACACAGCCAGACAGCCTTTCCTTTTGTATATCCCTTTTTTTTCAGCCGTACGCAAATAAATTTGGCAGTGACAAACATGGCAGGAAGGAATCAGAAGTATGTCAGGACTCTCGATTATGTTTTCCCAGTTACGTATGTGTTCCAAAGCAGAAGGACCTTGAGTCTAGATTCATTCGAATGAAAAGCCAAAATAAAAAATGTGCTCCGTTCTTCTCATGTGGGGATTGCTACGCTTGGTCTGCATAGGTGGAGGCAGAATGGCAGATGTTACTCCAGTCCTGTGCATGTAAGTGGTTTTGCAGAAGTGACTGTGACATTTGCTGTGTGACCGACTACATGTACCTGTAAATGTAGCCAAGAGATATGTACACTCAAGTACCGGGGGTAGACATAAGTCCATGGGTGGAAACCAACTATAGGCTATGTTCAGACACCGTACTACGGAGACCGAAAAAGGTCTATCATTTGCGGTCACAGCGGGAGGTAAATATCTCATTGCAAACCCCTTGCGTTCATACTCACTGAGTTCAACTGAAAACAGTCTATCTCTGGTACTAAGAGGTCACACACGTTGCTTGACCCTGAATCCCAACTTCCCTTCCGGCTAGCAAGAGTGCACGTAACATCAATGGAATGCACATCGCGTCCTTGTTTTTCGCACGGTTTGGGCAGTGACATAAATCACCGGTTATGTAATGCGCCCGCTCTTCTGCCTAAACCGGATGTGGTTACGTAGACCGGTCTTCGTAGTCTAGTCCACCTCTCCTCGGCGGTCTAAGATAGACCGTTTGTAGTACCCAAAACGGTCTACGTAGACCTTTCAGACACAACTAGATAGACCCTTTTCAGTTTAAACCGAAGATAGACCACTTTTAGTACAGTGTCTGAACGACCCCTATTATAAGTGAGAGATTAACTTCTGTAGTGTGCGGTCTGCCTCATAGCCAGTCCATTCAAGTTTTTGGGAATAACTCTCAGTGATGATACCAATTACCAAGCTGGTTGAATGTGCTGGATTGTCCAAGTTCACACAGATATTGTCTACATTTCATCTGACTCTGGATGATGTACAATACACTCAATCCCTTGCACTGAGTTCACACTTGATCCCGCAAGTAGGATCAGATCCCGCAAGGGAGATCAAAGGGCGATCAAAGGGCGATCAACGCAAGTGTGAACGCTTGCGCGATCAGGATGAGATCCCGGGGTCTGATCCTCCTTTTGGGAAGGATCAGACCCAGGTCTGTTCCCGCATGCGAGATCAACATGCAAGTGTGGACACAATGCGGGATCTGATCCTGCAGTTTACTGCGACCACATCCGGCCCATGCCTGGAAAAACGCGCGAAAACAAGACTTTGTGTACATGTATGTGTTTATGTGTTTCGCACGTCATGGCCGTACTGACGTTCTACTGCGCATGACTAGTGACCTACGTGGATAACCTTTGGAGAGCGTTTCCGGTGCTCAATGCGCGATCAATGCATGATCAGGATCCAGTGTGAACGCAGCACTGGATCAGATCTTCCGTGACCGCAGGATCTGATCCTCCTTGCGGGATCAAGTGTGAACGCAGAGTTGGTTCATCTCAGAACCACACAAAGTCAACACAGAGATGGTCTATTGTACACAGTGGCAGTGGCACCACAAACCAATCTTTAACTGCTAACTTCTTCAGAGCGCTGGCATACTTGTATTAAAGTTTCAGCTTCACATCCTGGTCTGGTCAAATTTTCTTTGCTGTTTTGACAATTCATTTATTTCGTATTTTTCTAATCTCCCTATTCTTTTCCTTGGCTTGTTTGTGCAAAACCAGTCAGTTGGATTCGACATGATTACATGTATGTATTAATAAGATTGGAAAGGCCAGTGATTTCAGAGCCAGGCCGGTAAACATACTAACATAACAGTAGCCTGGGGGGTGGTTTATTTTTCAATCAAATAGAATGAGTTATATCTTCTGCTGAACTCTAATTGCTTTTCCCTTTGCTTTTCCGCTTTGGTAGAAATTGCCTCTTTCTGGTCTGACGGGATAATTACACTTGTGTGGGAGGAATCGTCTCTGGGGAAAAGCTTCTCTCAGTCTCAAAAGCCAAACATCCGGTCTTCGTACATTGTACAGTAGGCCTACATAATGCCTACGTATGGCACTCAAGAAAGCATCATAGGGCCAGTATGTTGTTATTTGGGTGGATGGATGAAAGTTAGAGTGAGCAGCTAATAATGCTAACTTGAGTTTCAGTAAACAAAACAATTCTCAAATTTTAAGTGGGCCTGACGTTTCGATCCTAGCAGGACCTTTCTCAAAGGTCCTGCTAGGATCGAAACGTCAGGCCCACTAAGGCCCACTTTCTCAAAGGTCCTGCTAGGATCGAATCGAAAGTCAGGCCCACTTTCTCAAAGGTCCTGCTAGGATCAAAATGTCAGGCCCACTAAATTTTGAGATTTGCATTTTGGTAATTTTAGTCACTAAGCAGTTTGCAACATTTTTGTATATAATATATAAACAAAAAAATTGCCTGCATCAAATGTCTGTAGATGTCAGATTTGGGTACAAATTTAAACCGTTCTCTCTTAACATCATCTTGAGTCAAATGGTCCATCTCAGGAAGAATACGCACATCAGGATACATGGCTTTGTATAACTTCCCATGGAATGCCGTCCAGCAGTAATACAAGCAACACAAATTCATGTTCGTCATACAGTTAATTGTCAAGGTCATCAACTAGGCTCTAACTAAGAATAACACAATTTCTTCCCTTCCTGATAAGGAGCTGGGTTCATTCAGTCATCCACTTCCAATCCCCGGAAAGCAAACCAAATATTGGACTCTCTTTGAGTCTGGTTAATTCCCGCGCCACGGGTACATGTGCATCAATGGAGCCGTATCCATTTACTATCCTTGAGAAATTGTATAGATATTTCTAATCACGTACAGGTACGTGTCTGTGTAAATGCAAAGTTCCACTCTTCTTTACATCTTTCGGAGAGGGAGAATTTGACAGAAAGGGGGAGAATCAGAGACAGGGAAATGTAGAGAAATGGTGAGAGAAGGAGAGCGAGAGAGAGAGAGAGAGAGAGAGAGAAAGAGAGAGAGAGAGAGAGAGAGAGAGAGAGAGAGAGAGAGAGAGAGAGAGAGAGAGAGAGAGAGAGAGAGAGAGAGAGAGAGAGAGAGAGAAAGAGAGAGAGAGAGAGAGAGAGAGAGAGAGAGAGAGAGAGAGAGAGAGAGAGACAGAGAGAGAGAGACAGACAGACAGAGAGAGAGAGAGAGAGGGGGAAAGAGAGAGAGAGACAGACAGACAGACAGAGAGACAGAGAGAGAGACAGAGAGACAGAGATACAGAGAGACAGAGAGACAGAGAGACAGAGATACAGAGATACAGAGAGACAGACAGATAGAGACAGACAGACAGAGACAAAGAGACAGAGACAGAGATAGAGAGACAGGGAGATAGAAAGAATGAGAGAGAAAGAGAGAGGTAGAGAGACAGAGAGAGAGAGAGAGGGGGGGAAGAGAGAGAGAGACAGAGAGACAGAGAGACAGAGAGACAGAGAGACAGACAGATAGAGACAGACAGACAGAGACAGAGAGACAGAGACAGAGATAGAGAGACAGTGAGATAGATTTAGAGAGAGAAAGAGAGAGATAGAGAGACAGAGAGGGAGAGAGAGACAGAGAGAAAGAGACAGAGAGAAAGAGAAATAGAGAGAGAAAGAGAGAGAGAGACAGACAGACAGACAGAAGGAGAGAAAGAGAGAAAGAGAGAGAGACAGACAGACAGACAGAAGGAGAGAAAGAGAGAAAGAGAGAGAGACAGACAGACATTCAGACAGAGGCAGATAGACAGAGAGATATCAATATAGAAAAACAGACAGAGGAAAACAGAATGGGACAGAGAGAAATGGAGAGAAAGAGATGGAGTGAGAAATGGAGGGAGGAAGAAAGAGATATCAGACAAAAGGAGCAGGATTCATATTACAGTACGTTAATTCAATGGCAGACTTTGGTAAATCGCAGCACTCCTATCAAAGAAGTGGAAATTAATAGGCAAAAGACAATCTACCCTCGCATGCCCGAGCTGCCTGTATTTTTTTCACCAAGCAATTGGGCAAAGCACTGCGCACACAGTACTTACTACGTCGAGTAGGGAAAACCCTCATTGAATTACACCATCTTAGAGGAAACTTCTCTGTGAGGCCAGGTAAAGTTACAACTGAAATGGGGGGAAATCATGACAGTTTTTTTCCCCAAAATAAAAAGTCCATCCCCATCTTTACAATGTATTAAAATCTAAAAAGCCCAGAATGGAAACCATTTCCCATAAAGGGATAACATTTCCCTAGAGTGGAAACCATTCCCCACAGTGTGAAAACATTTCCCTACAGATGAAACCTTTACCCACAGAGTGAGAAAATTCCCATAGAGCGGAAACCTTTTCCCATTGAGAAAACATTTTCCTACAGCGGAAACCTTTTCCCATCAGTGTGAAAACATTTCCCTAGTACAGAGGAAAACTTCTCCCACAGTGTGAAAACATTTCCCTCTGTACAGTTAAACTTTCAAACAGAGTGAAAACATTCCAATAGTGTGGAAATATCTTTACCAATGTGATCAAAAAAGTGTTCATGCCCCGTCAAGAAGGTACTGTAATTCACACTCAAAAATAAAAGCACCCTTTCCTTTTTAGAATGCTAAGCAGTGTTAAATCTTGCTCTCATAACAGGCCTTTTATGAAATGCAGGGATTGGCCTTGTGTTGCATCTCTCCCCAAGGGGGGAAATAACTATACATTATATTTCTTATTCATATGGATATCTTGAACCCAAGGTTTTGTTGGTCGTCCTCGGCATCTTTTGCCCTCCACGTTTCCTCAATTGAGGGTCATATCCTTGCAAATTTGTCTCGTGCTAAGACCAAATACAGTAGTCTGAATCGACATGCTGCACATGTACATGTGCATCACCTGAGTCCAAACAGAACTCATGTCAACAACAGCGTCCATGCAAGTCATTCTGCACACGTGAATAATAAAGACTACAGTACTAGTTCCATCCCCGTGTCTCCCTATCTGTGAATCTACAGGTGACCTCAACCCTTTGATATCATATAACTCCCATTCAAGATGCCCAACATATGCCAGATTTCCATTCATCTCGACCTGGCCGGTCCTAAATTGGCCCAGATCCAGCACGTGGCTTTCCAATCAGCTGGGATCAGGCAGTGGAAGCTACTGTAGGTTCGCACTTATTAATTTTAGGGGGGACAAGAGGAGGATTATGCCGGAGGGTCCGGACACGATAAATGATACGGCACCGGGGGAAAAAAAAAAACCAAAACAGTGACGGACCATAGTAAAATAAAAACAAATTGTCACAATTCCTCCGGGGCTCAATCATTTTTTTTTTGCCCTCAATATCAAGAGTGAGGGTGTGATTTCAGTGTGAGTGAAATGAAACAGGTCGTCTCGCAGGTTTTCTAACATCTGGCAGGAACCTGCCTCGGAGAAAGGACCTGTTCGGATCAGAGAGCTGTGCTGCAGCACAATTTGAAGCAGTGCACAAACGTTGCAAACTGCCCAATGACAAGCACTGCTCGCAAAGCCTTACGATGCATCGTAACTCAACTTACGATGGATGACTCATCGTAAGTTGAGATACACTGTATGGTTTCTGTGCATTGCTCATTGTCTTGAGATCAATTATAAGTGACCATGGGTTTGGTGGAATCACCCTTCTTCCTCTATGGTGGAATCAACTGCAGGTCTGCTGGTATATTGTAGACAATATGGCCGTTCCCACTACACCAAATAAACGTGATTATGTGGATCGCAATTTGAATCGCGATTCAAACTCCACTTTTGTTGCATGTGAGGACACAACGAACGCGATTAATAGTGGGGTTTGAATCGTGATTCGGACTCCACTAAGAGTGAGATTTTTTTCAAAAAATCACGTTTATTTGCGACACGATGTGTGTGGGAACGCTTCGCTCAGATCGCACTGGTTTTTTAAGATCATGAGGCATTGCGCAAGCATGCAATTCCTGCCAGCAGCTTTGTTTATGTTCGTCAGCGAGTCCCGCCATTCCCGCTTGCGCAGTGCGACCACATGTTAACCGCAATCGGCTCGCGTTTATTTACGATGTGATTATTTGGCCTGTGTGGATACGACAAAAAAAAACCCGGTTTTTGAATCACGATTCAAATCGCGATTTTTTTCGTAGTGGGAAGGGCCCTATTGACACATCCACAAAAACTTCCAAATTTTGGCTTGTCCAAAGTTACTGAATATTTGGCTTAAAATCACATGCATGTACAGTATATGGAGGCTGCAAGCTATACATGCATGTAAACATGCATAGTACAAAATTATATGTGTACATGGAGTGGCTACTGCAAATTCCATCTTTGTGCATTATTCATAGCCATAGTCAATGCATTCAGCAATAGCCATTAGAGTTTTATCAGAGTACAGAAAGTGACTTGCCCTAGTATGGCCCACACCCTTTCGCCAATCTATACTGTACAAAGCCGCTAGCTAAGAAGCCCACAGGCAGATGATTTGCTTTGACAACTGGCCACAGATACATGTAAGCCCTCCACAATGCAATTTGAATGGGCCCTGACCTTCCCACAGGCTCATAACACAACAACAGTTATATGCAAATGGGAGGGCGGCCTTTGTGCAGACCCATAGAAGTGAGAGAAAGACCACTGAGGCATTAATGCAGCACTCTATGGATAAGTCCTAAACTTACTTACTTCTGACTTACTGGGGCATGAAAGCCCTTCCTGGTAGTTGGTACATGTACCAGGCCATGCTCAAGTCGAAACCTCACTATACCTCAGGCCCTCCAAGTTTTTAACATCCAATCTGTCTAATCCTGTCATTCCGGTCAATAAGCAGTCTACAACATACCAGTACTGTTTCCTTACTCTAATATTTTATGTAACTTA
This sequence comes from Luidia sarsii, assembly GCA_949987565.1. Classification (NCBI taxonomy): domain Eukaryota; kingdom Metazoa; phylum Echinodermata; class Asteroidea; order Paxillosida; family Luidiidae; genus Luidia; species Luidia sarsii. Next base: position 11,514,533 of record OX465115.1, read on the forward strand.
CAGTGCACATGTACTTAACGGTATACTACATGTACCTTCAACGCATAAAGTACCACTGTCTACAGTGTCTTCATTATTTTCACTATTACTAAAACAGCAAGGCTGTTTTATGAGAACCATGTCTTGAGGTGTGTGGCCCCCAGGTTCCAGGCTATAAAGTCAAATGTACACACCACACATGTACTGAACACGTACGGGGTGTTGTAACATGTACAGGTACATGGTGCTGTATACAGTAATACTGGACCCACCAAACCACGACTAATTAATTTGGCATCAGGCCAGTAAACTTTTCACACCAGTGGCCTTTGTAATGTGTACTATTTGATTGAGTGGCGGTGTATACACTATACACATACGTACATTTATGTGTGACCTGGTGCTATGTACTTAACGTCCAAATTTAAGTTTTCGAGATTTGCCAAAATTAAAAGTTACAAACTTACACGCGAAATATGACAAGCCAAAAAGCAGTCAGGCGAACCTTTCAAGAAAAACTGCTCTAAAGTTTGAGGTCATGCACACAGCATGCCGACAGTGATAGCAGCATATGCGCAGACACACTTACGAATTCCCAAATTTTCCAATATTTACAGACATTTGTTGAAAAATTCCTTCGGACAGATGATTCTCTTGTACATAAACTTTGAGAAAATGCAAAAAAAACTAAAATTGGTTTTGACTTGTATTTTGACTTTCGACGCCGTTTACTGGAAATGGACTTTTGAAATTGATGCCTCATTATTGGATATGGGATATTTACATGTATATTATGTGCAGTACATGAGCTCTGTGTTTGTGTGCATTATTACACATGCCACGTGGCCACATTCAATGGAATCAATGCACACATCAATCATGAACAATGCAAACTTGCATTAATGACTTTGTACAGACATTTCATGAAACGCAGAGTATTTGTACAAGTAGTTCATGTACTGTACATGCACATATGTACATGTACTGTGTACATGTAACCTATTAGTATTACTGTAAATGTACATGTACGTACTGACTTTACAACACATGATACACTGGTTGAATGCAGAGTCATTGCACAGTGCACACATACATCTTCATGTACATGTACATGTACACTCTACATATACATGTACACTACATGCACCTGTATTTCACTGCAATACAGTGCATGTACATTTGTATACATGCATCCTTCCATGAGTCCCCCCCCCCAACACCCACAGAGTCTATCACAACAAACATGGCCTTACCCAGGTCAAGAGACCTGGTGACTTAGCAGTCAGCCACTAGGGTTACCAGCCCAGGAGGGCTTCCTGGGGTCCAGGGGAGAAGGGAGGAGGGTGCATGTGGGGGGAGGGGGGAGAGAGCCCAGAGTTTTGCCTTGGGGAGATGACCAGATCTAATAAGCAACATAGAGTAACCCAATCTCCTGTGGGTGACAAACACAGGACTTGTTTACATGGGTCTGGGTTCAGCTGGGGACAGAGTGAAAAGAATCTGCTTCTGAACCAGTAACTTCAACCATGGAGGTATGCTTCAACCCATGCTTCCACCAGGGAGCAGTGCTACCCTCCACAGTATTGTGTGTCTGTCTGTCTGTCTGAACAGTGAAAGTCAATGCTCATTGTGGGGAAGAGTCTCACGAAGATTTTCTTCGTAAAACATTGCCATGTTTAAAACTGTGGACTTGGAAATCACATTTTGTGGAAGTGCGTGAAAACATCTCACAAAATTTGACTTTTCAGCTTTATCTTTCAGTTACTCAATACTAATTACAGTAAACATGTATTGTGGGGCCTACATAAACCTGTAATGTGCACATACATGCACAATGTAGTATGTACATGTACATTGTGCACAAATTGCACATGGACAAGCACACGTATGTAAAATCCTTTCAAATACTTTTTTAGTCTCCACCTGTCTATTTGCACAGCACCAAATGCAATAACAGCTGCAAAATTCAATTATGAATGGAAAAAGATTTTTTTTTTCGCTTTAAATTTCATGAACAACTGAACAAATTCAATGCTTCCTAGTACATCAATCTGAGCTTTCTATAAACCACACAATTAGGGGGGGGGGAAGACCACCATACAAATGTTATTAATACAGTTCAAAATTGGTAAATTTGTGGTGTGTTTTTTTGTAATATCTTCTCAGTTGTCTCATTGCCTACAGTTTCAAGACATGTTGTGAAAAATCTTGCAAAATCCACAAATGTAAATGATGAGATGTTTCAATATTTCAACACAGTTTCATTTTACCTTCAGTTGAGCTTTTTTTTACATTATTCTAGATCACTGATTTATAATTTGCCTCAGATCATTTCAACTGATTTGGCACAACACAAAATTTGATCAAAATTAGTTGTAAAAGTAGTATTTGTAGTTAAAAAAAAAGTTCAAAAGACAAATCTGAGCAAAGAGACAACATTGCATTGATGCAAAGCAGGTCAGGGTAAAAGACACGTTCTGAGAACCTTGGGTATTTTTTTTTTTTTATTCTTCTTCTTTTTTGTACTTCATTTCTCTAAAGAAATAATCTGATTAGGAGTTATTGATGGGAGCTGGATTTCCCTGAGGCTATGCATGAGCCGACCAGAATTCCCTGCACAAAAAAGCAACACAAAATTATCTACATTGATTGTATGTACCTGTAGGCCTACAAGTACATGTACATCCCGTGGGTGTTGATGCTAGGGAATGCAAAAGGGTCGTGCGATTAGCTAATCTCAAAGCCACTAGATGCATGTACGCTGATTTGCAATCATCACTGTGAATGTGAATAGAAAAGTTTTCATAATTTTGTTTTCCACAAAATGAGAAACATGCATTTCTCTCATGTTTGTAGCACAGTCATTTTGATTCAAAATGCTTGCATTATTCTCTGCCACTGAGAAGGCCTTGCTAGGATCGAAAATATTGTGACCTTTATTTTATAACTTTATGCTCATCCTGGTCACTCAGCAGTTTGCCACAATTTTCTCTATTACTTTACCTATCATTATGATGAGGAAAGATGATACAGAAAAGTTGCCATCTGCTTACTGACTTACATATATATGACCCACATCAACAAAATCTGAACAATGTTCAGGGCCTGATGTTTCTATCCTAGCAGGACCTTTCTCAAAGACAGAAACATCCTGCATTAGTGAAAGGCCCAGGTAGAATTGAAACATCAGGCTATCTAAATGTTTGAGAAAGGGAAATCCGTGATCTCAATGTATACACGTGCTAATTCTCTCTCATTATGTGCATACGTGTGCATGTGCAATATAAGATTTTCTAATTCAAAGCAAAAAACAATCTTGAAAATAACCAATGACATGCAGATCATAATAGGGCTGTTTCCACTACACCAAATAATGCGATTATTTGGATCACGATTCAAACTCCACTTTTTTTGCGTGTGGGGACACGCGATTATTAGTGGGATTTGAATGGCGATTTATTTGCGACGTGGTGTGTGGGAACGCTCCACTCAAATCGCACTGAATTGATCCATTGGCGACTCAATGTACATGTACATGTACATGTACCACTACATGATGCATGTACACATGTATACAGATGTATACATGTAGATAGCCAACGTATGATATTTATTGGGAGAATGCACTTACAAAGTAATTTGAATGTCAGTGCTACTGTATTGTAATTTTGGTGTGGTCGGCTGGGCAACTGGCCAATGCCAATTTTTAGTGGCCACTGTTCAAAATCGGGCGCTAAACTGCTGGGCAACTGACCTCAGACTTTCTACTGGCCAATGCCAATTTTTAGTGGCCACTGTTCAAAATCGAGCGCTAAATTGCGAACAATGTCTCTAGTTGTTATGTGCAGTCTGTTTGCCATGTTACTGTCACTAAAGCACCTCCCAAACAAAACGGAACAAATCAATTCTTTCCCATCACTCCCACTACAGAAAACAGCCTGAAAAGAGCCAGGCCAGTCAGTGGACTCTGCCCTTTCTCGCCTTCTGAGAGGGATTAGAAAGGATTAGTCCATAATCTTCCAGGTTGTCATTCATCCTTAGCTGGGAGCTGGACATAATGTGTGGCTGGAGCAAACAAGTTGTGATCCAGTTGATGTCCACATTTAGAGGGATTGCCTATTGTATTGTAGTTAGTACCGGTATGTGACGTTGTGAACAGTAGTTGTTTGCCAGATACATGACAAGGTTAATACTGTACTGGTACACATACACGTCCACATACTTTACATGTACTTGCTAATTCATTATGATTCAGTGATATACAGAAATGTTGCAAACTGCTTACTAACTAAAATTACCAAAATGCAAATCTCAAAATTTAGTGGGCCTGACATTTTTATCCTAGCACTAGCAGGACCTTTTTCAATGGCAGAGAAAGGTCCAGTGCCTTTGAGAAAGGTCCTGCTATGATCGAAACATCAGGCCCAATAAATTTTGAGATCGTGTTTCAATTTATTTTATTTTGTTTCAATTTATTTATTTTGTTTCACTTTGTTTCATTTTGTTTCATTCCTTTACATAACATTTCCTTTCAGTTTCATTTCATTTTGCTTTATTTCCTTTCAGTTCATTTCATTAAAATTGTTTCATTTCATTTTACTTTATTTCCTTTCTTTTCATTTCATTTTTTTTTTCATTTCACCAACAGTCCCATAAAGCTGAACATTCTGAATCAGAACAAGGTCCTACCCGGATCAATCCAGACTAACTTTGGATGATTTGAACATTCAGCAAGCAGTCTAATAACATTTGTGTACCATGTTTTGTCTGATGCCTGTCTAAAGAAATACTGCAGTGTGTATGATGCGCATTATAAAAGGGAATGCATAAATCAGTACATGTATGCTGTACATGTGTACTAGTGCTAATGTGTACACATACATGTACATGTACATGTACATTAAAGAACAATAACAATGAATCTGAAGGGGGAAAAACAGTCACACTACATTTATATTGGAAATTGTGAGTACATGTACATGTAAGACAATCACCTTTTGTATCGTAGGCCTCCATGTACGTACTGTGTATGGTTTTTTTGCGGATTGCATAAGTGGTCAAACAAGTGTCTTGCAGTATACGTAACTTTGATGACGCACGTACATGTCCTGTAGATTGCAATTATGCAAATGAAGCAGACATTACCAGAACGCTGTTTAATGCACCGTTGGCAGCACAAAAGCAGACTCATTGCCATCAGTGTCACAAGCATTGTTTGGGTTATGCACAAGGTACTACACTTAACATCTATACCCATTTAAATATATCTGCCTGCCCTGTCTGGAACACATACGCATTTTCCATGTAGGCCTATATGCAAGGTACCATGTATGTATGTATTTGGAAAACAACTTCATCTCTCTTTGGGACAGTCACGCCTGACAATAACAATGAATCTGAAGGGGGAAAATGCCCGGAATCTGAACATGCAACAGCCAGAACTAGATTCATTTGGACCTACATATGCAGTGTAGGCAAGAATGAAAATGCATAATGTGTACACAAAGTTTTAGGAATACAGGCATACTGTATAATGTATGTCCCTTGACAAAAACCCATCCATGACCAGTCAAGGCCTCTAATGTCAGGAAGATGATGCACTCAGTGGATAATTCTATTGGCATTGAACGTCATCCATCGCAGGAGTCTTTTTCATCCTTCCCTTGAAAATCTGATGTAGGCCTACATTAATCAAATTGCTGCAATTGGTTGAGTATCACATTGGATAATGTTAGCAATAAATTCCATATAAGTTTATTCGAAATTCTAGCCTTCAATATGAACACTTCCCCTAACTTCATCTCCCTTGGTATCTTTATGTTTAGCATAACTTTCACAACCCCTACATCCATCCTTTCCCAATCCTCCCAAAGCCTACACAACACCTCTATCCAAGAATACATCCTTCTCATTTCCTGAAGCCATCCTTTCAAAATTCTCCACATTTCCTATATGCCACACCCTTCTCAAATCCTCTCAAATCCTCCACATTTCCTACAACCATCCATCCAAAATCCTAAAAAATTCCTACAGCCATCCTTCAAAAGTCCTCCCAAATCCTACACAGTCCCACACAGTCCCACTAGCATCCTTCCCAAAGCCATCCTTCCCATATCCTTCCAAATCCTCCACAACTCCTCTATCCATCCTTCCCTAATCGTTTGAAATCCTCTACAATTCTTAACGCTATCCTCGCTATCATACAGACGGGTACACAAATTGTGTAAAAAAAACTACTGTAATGTCTGTAGTATACAGAGAAGTTTCAATGACTGTCTCCAGAGGTACATGTACATGTACATAGTTTCTTCTCTTTTAACAGAAACCTTTCCACAAGTAATTTTGAGTAAACTCGCCAAGACGATGGTTACTTTCAGTTTCACATTTTACAACGTAAGTCTAGTGGAAATGACCCAGTCAAATTTCCTCTCGGTCTTTTACCGGCCCAGCTCTGCCTAGTAAAAGTGACCAGGCAACTTTTACCGAGTCAATTCCTCCAGTGAACATGCATCGCTTGGTAAAAATTGCGTCTCAGCAACAACAAAAAAACACATCCGTCACAATTCAGCCTGTGAAGTGCCATGACAACATGCAGTGCAAGGTTTCAGCATACAAGGCACGCACTGCAGACGATCAAACTCCTTCATGGCGGCAACCAGAACTGGTTTTATTTCACGGACTACTGAGGTCCATTATATGCATCCTCAAAGGTCACAACATAAAGCCAGCTTCATCTGCTTGGTTACTTTAACCACGTCCGGGTTAAATTTCCCCACTCAAAAAGTCCATGTGGGAACAACGGTTAAATTTCCCATTTTTCAAGTGCAGTAAATTTCCCATCTACAGTGGAAGTGCAGTGGAAACACGGTTTAAGTTTCAGACACTCAAACGAGAGATGCTGCTGCACATTTTGGCCTTGAAATGCTCTGCAGTTATCAAGAGACTTTGGCTATGTTGAGAATGTCCACTCATACCGGTACGTATATTCTCAGCTTCCCGCAGGAAAGACAAATACGCAAGCACATCAGATGGGATATCAATTGGGGCAACTTCGGCTAGATCTACCGGTAATTTTGTTTTCCAAAGATGAGCAAATGATACGCAGCAACATGCATTTATTTATTTGTTCAATATTTATTTGAGGCAAATCCAGTCATCAATATTACAAGAGATGGATTTTAAAAAAACCAGGAAAAGGCCAAAGTCTTTGCAGGAAAAGATGAAAGAATAGTTCTAAGAGCAGATAATTTTCTGAAAGGTGTACTGGTCATCAAACTTGTGGGTATTCAGAGAGAAATTTATTCAAGTGTCAGATCTTGGTCATTGGATTTCTTTTCTTTTTTCTTTCAAGAATTAAACAGCCAGACAAAAGTGCCAAGCACTACAATCAAGAGATCAATCTATTTGATAATGTTGCCACAGTACACGTAGGTACATTTTTTAGGGACGGTGTGTGTGCTGTGGCTATTCAAGTCTCTTTCATATGGATGCAGCACACTAATCACACCTATTTTCCTTCTGCATTTGATAGAGTATGTACAAACTTTACAAATACATACGTGTACATCTGACCTCACTTCTAGTGCTTACTTGGGCCAGACCCAAGTGAGCATTATTTTGTTGGTGTCAGTTGGTAAAGCAAGTCCTTAGTCTCAGTATATTGGTAAAAGACTGAAGGATAGCCAAAATTCACAAACAAACATTAGAGGACCTATACTGTACATGTACATGTGTGGACAATGACATTGCATTTATATTCAAGAATGCAACTGTGGTTATTAGTGACGATTTTTACACACTGCAACCTTGGACTACCTTGCTTAATGAGCCTAGCTGGTGCAATGGAATGATTTACCTGCAGTTTGGTCATTTGGCAAAGCCAGCTACTGTAGGCATTATGTCCAGTGCTAAAGCTGCATTGTACACGTACACTATGTACATGTATGTCAGGTAGGCCAAAGCCTCAATGAATCGCATTCCCTTAATGGAAAGTAGTTGTGTACAAATAGTTACTGAAATAGTGCAAAGGACTGACGTGTATGAACTACTGTACATGTGTGTGTACTTGTACACAATATACATGTACATGTACACGTATACTGAATGCACATTGGACTAAAAGCCAAGTGGCTATGTATACTACAATGTACATACAGTCGGAAGCACTCGGAGGTAACTGGGTGAAAATTGCATTGCTCCTCACAGTTACCTTACAAGTACTAGTGGATTCTATTTAGTAGAAGTCAAAAAGAAAAACAAAATAAGCCGAACAAACACAATAACAGTCGATACCTTTGTCAAAATGACAGAATCAAATATGTGTACAACCCCGGACAAAATGTAATGTACATGCACAGCAATCACCGGAATGACTGGATCAATGTTTAAACTGGAACCACAGGTACTCAATTGGTCAAATTCGGCTGAACAACCCTGGCGGAGAGGTGTACTCCTGTTCCGAGTGCTGCGTTCTTGACAGTGCTGGTTCTTGGGTCATGTTCGTGTGGTTTGAGCGCAATTAGAACAAGGTTCGCATTGTGAAGAACAGACCTGTCTAAACTTGACCACTGAGAGTTAATTTCAGCACAATAATTATAGGTATGAGATTTTTCCTTGAGTTACGTGAATCAATTATGGCAATAATGATATGACTATTCAAAGCGCAATTGCTGCTTTGCTTTAAAAGCATGCCATGCAAGGGAGACTGCTGCTGCATACCGACATACATATGCAACAGCAGCAGGAGGGGATTAGCCTGCAGCAGTCGGGGTACATGTACATGTATCCCTGCAAAGGCTGCACATTCAATGCTACCTTTGGCCCCCCGCCGCAAACCAACGGAGCAGTGCTGGTACTCCCGCACCGGTACTCCCATCCGCACGCGGGGATCCAAAGCTATGTACGGCAAGCATTCTGCACATTCCATCCAGCACTGACAGCAGAAACAGAAACGAGAACCTCCTACCAGCCACTGGAACGCTGCAAATAGACCCAGCACTTGAAATCCCACAGGACCACATACCGTTAGCAGAGGTTGTAGGGGGGGGGGCTAGAAAAAAAGGGATCCCTTATATAACTCGCCAAATTGATTATTTAAGGGAAGGGGGGTGATTCTCGTAATTTCAATGAAGGGGGATTTTATTTTTCCGGGGCAAGGCACACTCTAAAATTGTCCTAAGCAGGCGGCTTTGGCGTTTTTTTAGACATAAATTGTGGTGCCACCATTGTACAGCACAAATGGGATCTAATTATTCTGCCTGCACCAGTGTACTCTTATTTGCACAGACTATTCTTGACTTGCATCTTCTGCATCACTATGACTGGCCTCGAAGCTCCATCTTGGTAGACTTGTGAATAAAGAGAAAATTTGTTCAAATAAATTAGACTTTTGGTGTCACATTGGGTAGAAAGATGTGAAGACCTCTTGCACTTGCAGTAACTTAAATTGACAGTTACTAGACATTTTTTTTGCGACTTTTCTTAGTTTACTGTTATGGGGGGGGGGCTTTTACCAGAAAAAAACCTGAATGGTTGTTAGATTCGGGCTTGTTTTTCACAAAAATGAAATAATGTTATGTCTAGAGTTTCTTTTTTTAGTAGGCCTAATTTTCATTGAAGATGTAGATTTCATTGAAGGTGTAGATAGAACACATACATTACATACATGTACGTTCATACAATATGTCACACACATCATAGTATAAACAGAAGTACAGTTCCTCTGTCAATAACTGTGCTCAAGGAAACTTCTCTACGAAAATGTAGGTAGGGTTTATGATTTCTGATTGAACAGTTGAATCGGAGGAAAGGCTGCAAATGAAGCTGTTTTCGACTGCTCAACCCCACTGCCCCAACATCCAGGAGTCTAATGAGAGACACCATGCTTTGTTAACATTTTTGAAAAGAAAGCCTTTGAGGAAAGTCCTTCTATGACTAAAATGGCAGACCATTAAATTTCTTTGAAATTTATCTGATTTTGGTTGTTTACCTGTAAGCCAGTCGGCCAGTCAACAGTTTTTAATCACAAAATTTAGTGGGCCTGATGTTTCGATCCTAGCAGGACCTTTCTCAAAGGCCTTTCAAAAGACCTTTCTCACTCTGCCTTTGAGAAAGGTCCTGCTAGGATCGAAACGTCAGGCCAACAAAATTTTATGATTTGCATTTTGGTAATTTTAGTCAGTAAGCACTAAGCAGTTTGCAACATTTTTGTATATCAGTTTTTAATTACGTGTACATTTCAATCTATACATGTCTACGGCTTTATATTCATTTTGCGTTCACCCTTTCCTTCCCTTTGATTTTCCTTTGCGTTTTCTTCTTCGATCGCCTCCCTACTACTGGACTTTCCCAGGTACCAGGTTTGATCTCACCCTGGCCTGGCTACCAGCTCTCCTCTTTTATCTTCATCTATCTTCTGTTATCTGTATCATATTACATGTACAAGTACATGTACATATGAGGGCCTTTTCCACTTATTTGGATAGCGATTTGAATCGCGATTCAAACTCCTCCCCTTCTATTTTGTGGACACAATGAACGTGATTATTTGTGGGATTTGTATCACGAATTAGTGAAACAGTTTTTTTTTTTAATAATTGTGCTTAAATTGCCATGCAGTGCCTGTGGAAATGCTCCGCTGAATCTGACTGACAGAAAGTGCCTTTGTGATGTATACATTTTGTGTACATCTTTTCATGGGCCAACGTGAAGGACACAGGCACCATTTGACCCAAATTGCTAATCAAAATTGGCTCACGATATATTGCCTAGATGTGGACACGAGCAGAAAAAAGTTTTTGAATCCCGATTCGAATTGCGATTATTTGCACAGTGGGGACAGGGCCATATAAACATGATGTACTTCTCTCCCTTCCTAGTGCACAACTGCACATACAGAGTTAATGTCTTTTCCTGATCTTTCTGCCTTCAGAAAGCCCTGCTGGGAATTAAATGAATTCTAATTTTTAAAAGTTGAACATGAATCATACACGTAGGAAAATTGGGGGGGGGGGGAGCAAAAGAGAAAGGCCATTGATAGATAAATGATAGACAGCCAGATCAAATTTACCGAGCCACGCAGGAACACTTGAAAAAATATCAACTTGAAAAAAGGCACATACTTCCCCCCCCACCTTCCCCCCACTTCAGCATGAGAAGATAAACCCTATTAAAAGATTAAACTATTGTATGGGGACTTGGCCGCATCCCAACACACAAAACAGTAATGAAACAAAAATATTGACTATGGATGGACACAGAGATTGGCACACCACACAAATGCAGGCCTTGCTTGCTAGAGAGGATGAATTTTCCGTTCACGTAACAAACAACCTTTGCTCCGCCGACTGCGTATCTGTGTACGGTGCCATAATCGCCATAGCTACTGTAACAATGGTGACGCGTCACTCCCGGACGATAGTGGGGGGGGGATGGGGGACCCTCATATTAGACTCGCTGCTGATGGGAATTGGCAGGAGGTCACATAACACCAAGGGGAAATGAGAAACAGCGACAATTGGGGCCCGCAACACAATGGAGAAGTGATGCTGTCATTCTTGGGGAGATGAGGCAAGGAGGAATGAGGGGGGGGGGAGGGACAGGGATGGAATATGCCGTCAACACGTCTGTTCGTTTTTTCCCCCATAGATGAATGATCGAGCTACACGTACTCTGGTCCACATCTGCGTTTATTGCTTCTGCCCAGTCCGAAAAATGCAAGCACATCATTTCCTGTGAGGAGGGAGGGACACTTTATTGCAACAATGTTTGCATAATTACTGTGCATCAGATAAAAATAAGCACACGACCACATTGTGCTTAATGTAGGCATAGCAAACACTGCCAAGTAGACCTCTGCTGGCGCCAATCAGAATGTCTGCTGTTTGTTCGCTTTGAGCTCCGATTCATTCAGCCTACGTCGGCATTCATTAACTGGTGGCAACTAATTACATGTATACATGTACATGTTCATTGAGACCCAAGTCTGAAATTGGCTGCAGATTCTGTATGCATGCATGCATAGATTAAATCAGGTAGCATATTAAATACCGTAGTACTGTACGTGCATTGTTGCACACTTCTTTATGACTTTCACAACCAAAATGTAAAACTTCAAAAATATAAAGGGACAGATGTTTAAATCTGATGTACTGTACATGTACATGTAATTACATGTATGTTTAATTATCTGATGTACATGTACATGTACATGTATGTGTACAATGTATGTACAGGTGTAGAAAGTAAGACCTTTCTGAAAAGCAGAAAGAAATTCTGCCTTTCCGAATGGTCCAGATGCTCAGATCGAAATGTCAGGCCCTGCATACATTAAAGTGTAATTTCAAGTAATTTCAAGAATTGACACATTAATGCGTACATGTACATGACTACATGTACAGTGTACACTACCTTAATTATACTGCACAACAAATTATGTAACTTTGGCTTGAATTATACAACTGTACTGTACGTGCAGTCACAATCGCACACGTACAGTTTAAAGTATGCAACCAACACATGCTGCATAAGTGTACATTATGTAAGCATGTACAATTGTACAATTTTGTACAATATGTCGCTAATTTCAACTTCACATAATACAAGGCCCAAAGCACATGTACATGTGTGGACATATAATGTACATGTAAATATGTGTATTACACATTCTGTCTTTGAGAAAGGTCCTGCTAGTGCTAGTGCTCTGTCTTTGAGAAAGGTCTTGCCAGTGCTGGGATCGAAACGTCACGCACTCCTAAATTTGATGTTCACAAACCAGTGAATCTACACATGTATGTATACGAGCACATGTACATGAAGTATCATGTCCTGTGTGCAGCTTACATAAATGGACATGTGCATGAACCCACATACATGTGCATGTACATCGGTACAAACCCACACACAAACTGCCACCTGAGAGAGATGCCTGATTCCTATGCATGAAATTCCTAAGTCATTATACACACTACACAACTATCCAGGGCTCCGGTTACAAGAATCCCCAGGATTCCCAGTTAAAGAAGAAAAGGAAGAGGCACAAGAACTATCCAGCCCTTGAATATTACAGGTGCTGACTGGTCAGCAATTATCTCCAAGATGAGGGGTGGCGGGACACTCAACTTGTTGCTATGGCAATAGGGTAATGGCTAGTGGTCAACCTATTCCTGTGCCTCTTCCTGATGTTTATGTTCCCTGCAGCCGATTTCACGAAAAGTTGCGTAAGTTACGCAACGTCAAATGTTGTGTAAGTCTTGCGCCACAATGGCTCTATACTGCAGTATTTAGCAAAGGCAGCAAAATGTTAGTTAAATGTTGACATACGCGACATTTTAATTTTCGTGAAATCGGCTGCAGCACTCGTATGTATACAATTTACATGAAATAAACATTGTATATGGTCAAGATTCCACATCCACTTTATTTTCTGAACTAGTTCATTTATCCTCTAAAATTGCTGGGACTTTTCAGCTGTTTCATAAACCCAATCCCCAAAACATCCTGCGGTGATACAGTAAATCCTGATCGGCACTGTGAGGTCACACCATAAAATGACAATAAAATAAAAGACATCCTGTAGGCTCCAGAGTGAAAGACGGGGCAAGTATGAATAGCACAGTGCACTACAAGTTCTGTTCACTGCTCTGCGGGAGGAAACTTGTAAACGGCACCGCAGTCATAAACATGACACACTGCTACTCATCCAGAACTAAGGCTGGCTTTTAAGCTGCATTCAGGCTTAGAGCTATCAGAGGAACTCCACACAAAAGTGGCAATATCAATGGAGAATGGACCGACTCTTTTTTTTGGGGGGGGGGTGGATTTGACCGAGTGAATCCTCAGGACATCTTTATTAATAGCATTTCTTGAACAATTGCCTGTTCGCGCCACGCTGAGACAAAAAGAAACTACCGTACATTGTACGTGCCCAAACTGCCCATAATTTCATAAACTTGAATAATGCATGCATAGTACACATACAGTATTTGCCAAGCTCAAAGCTTGGTTAGAGCACAGGTCTCGTAGAAATGGTTCAGGACTTCAGGTCTAGTCGTGTTCACCGGTGACTAGTCACTAGACCTGTCCTGATGTCCAGTACTTTTTTCTTTACGAAATTTGGCCTACAGTTAAAAACGAACCTGGGGAGGTACACGTACATTGTAATTACACCACACAACCCCAACCAGCTCAGTGGTCAAGTTGTTAGATGTCTACCCTAGAAAGCAAGAGTTGAGGGTTCAAATCCGGCCTGAGCCACCTGGTTAGGGGTTGCTTTTTATGCAACTTCGCCCAAAACAAGACTATAAAGCCACTCAAGGTTAACAACGAGGGAGAGTACATTTTAAAGTCAACAAGGTTTTGCCCTTATTCGATGTGATAAACACTGAATGCTCAGTGCTTTGCCCGATGCCTGATGAAACATTTCAGGCAGCTCGGTCGGGATTCAAACCCATGACTCCTGCTTTCTAGTGCAGAGGGAGAATATACCAGTGAGAGGAGGCAAACAGCCTGGTTGCTCGCTTAAATGTCCTGACTTGGAAGACCAAGTCGGCAAGAGCAGAGGAACACCTTCCATGGAAATATTGACAGAGGAGACTCCTTATGATGGGCTTAGGGGATTGCAGTGACGACTGGGACAAGTAACAGGCAGATGCAGCAGCCCAAAAGTGAGAGCAGCATTACATGATGGCCTGTATAGTTGCTTTAAAGAGGTACAGGATAGCATCAAAATGTAGTTACTTTTGTGCACAAAAAAGACAATGAGCTTACACTCTTTGCCACACCACAATTTTTTGTATTTTTCCCAGCAGCCAATTGCGCAAAGCACTGAGCTTATTACACATTGTACAACGTACGTCAAGTAGGGCATAAACCATAATTGAGTGTATACTTGTTTAAGGCTAGAGCCTGGGGCAACTGCCTACTCGCCCAGTGATGGATTTCACAAAGCCTTGTGCTCCATCGTAACTCATCTCACGATGGATAACCCAGGGTAAGTTGTGATAGGTCGAATGGCTTCTGTGCATCGCTTATCGCCTTGCGATTGGCATTAAGTAACAATGGGTTTTGTCAAATCGACCACAAGGATAATACATGCGATACGTGTGATAACTGATATCAGGCCAGCCAAATTGAAAGATAGACATGATTTGGTGGCTTGAAAGAGTCATTAGAATTTACGCAGTCTGGGAGAAAAGTTTGTCGAAAAGAGATTTGATCAATTGATATCTGGAGGCAATAAATGTGGGTGAATTCATCTCCTATTCAACCAGCAAAAAGTTCATGTATTTCTGTGTCCCAAATGGGGGCTAAATGAAGAAGATACAAGACCGATTGACTGAAATTTCGATCCTCGCACTCGAAGGAAGATTGTCAACCTGCCTTAGAGGAAAGTCCTGAATCATTCTGTTCTCAACTTGTAAATGTTTTGTGTACACTTCAGGTCACTCTAACCAGCAAGATGGATCACTTCACTTTTTTATTGATTTAATACCGGGGCGATACTGCAAAGCTCTCCCATTACATGTGCCATGCACAAAACACATACACCTCCTGTGTAAACTGTTGTGCCTATCAACAATTCAGTATCCATTCTTGTACCCAACAATGTGTTGGCAAACTTTATTGGGAATAAATATGTAGAGTAAATATTCTCCAATCCTTTTCCTCCTGTTCCAAAAGCCTAAATTCTTTCACCCCTGAAAGCACACATTCATGTACACATACAAAATCTCTGGGGAAAAATAGGCCTGCTGAAGGAAAAATAAAACGGTACGCTCTAATGCCCTTTTTATTCCAACAACTAAGAGAAAATATTTATAAGCCTGTGGATATGATCTTGTTCAGTCCAGCAGTCACAGTGTCACAGGCATTATACCAATGTAAACTGTCATTTTGAATTTGGAAGCTCCCTGGAAACACTGTCACAAAGTACATGTACACTGCCCCTCAAAAGTTATAGCGCACCCACTGCACAATTTTCAACTGAAGATTTCACTTTGAAATATCACAGCTGTTCTGTAAACTATCAACAATTGGGTGAAAAAACACGAAGCAGATTTGTGTGTGGGTGCGCTATAACTTTTGAAGGGCAGTGTACACCCGTACATAAGTACATACAAAGTAGAACTGACTGCCCTATTCATTGTCTACACAATCACATTGTGATTTTTGCAGTACAAAATTTGTAAACCCTGTGGACATGTGCACTACGTACTGCACTCGTAACTTGAAAGTGTCTGGTTCAGACCATATTCAGATGGTGCCACTGCATTTGGGGAAATTTATTGCAAGGGGACAAGATCGTTATTCCTTAATTGTGAGTTGTGACTAAGTCGCTTCATTGTACTTGCATACTTCCCTAATAGTTTCAGGTATCTGTCCATACACGAATATGGTAGGACTACATGTACATGTACATTGCATTACTGCTCTCATACAGATGTACACATGTACATGTATGTAGGTCTACCAATTTGAGCCTGCGTACAGTATGTACATGTACGTTGTGTACATTGTAACTACTTCCATGATTGTACATACACCTGTACAGTATGTGTATCATGCAATATACAGTAGTAAATATACGCATGGTGTACAGCACGTGTACACATGTACATGTGTAATGTATACATTTTCTATTCAAACTGAGAACCCAGAGTCAACAGGGGTGGCTGCCACAAAAACATGATCAAGCGTCACATGAGGCGGCGTACGTAAATCCCTATCCGTTCCCTTGACCTTTGCCCTGACTTTGACCTCTAAATTTGAGGTCAAACAACTCCCCACCTTCAAGGTATGTAGAGTAAAAGTGCACATGTACACAGCATGCACAATGCACTGCACAATTTCAAGTTCAGTATCGTTTGTTTAAACTGTCCCTGCATTCGTGTAAAAAAATTTATATGTTCAATGACCGAGGCAACAAGTGACAGAATACTAAAATTTACAAAATTTACAAAATGTACTAGTCTACGTGTAGTACAAATGTACTACACGTATGCAGAGGTTTTTCTCAACACCTAAAGATTAATTTTGCCACCATTGTAACTGCTCAGGTGCCAGGCCGCAGCTAGCTGGCCAGCCAAGAACAACGGACCACTACGTGTATGCGTAGAAAAGCAAGCACTGGTAGAAATACATCAACAATGTATGAAAATAGCAACAACGTGACAGGATTTGAATCAAGGCTTCTGGTTCGACATACATGCACCGGCTCTCTACCACCTACAATGGAGCTGTGCTACATTTACAGAGCTGTAAATGTACAGGTACAGGGTACATTGCTCGTACCGTACATGGTACACCCAAAATAATCCACTATCTTTACTGGTGAGGGGGCGCCGGTCTGGTGCTTGTCTCCAGGAATATCACCCCATTTGACCATTTCCATTCAAATGCAGACAACAATTTGTTGTAAACCTGGCTTCAGCAGTTCCCGGATCGCATAAAGTGGATGCACCTTTTTAACCGTCAATAAAAAAAAAATGACATGCATTGTTTGTATATAGTACTACATGTATGGCCTGGGGTTGAAGATAAGTCAGACATAGTGTACAGTAACAGGGAAAAGACATCAAAATGGTCATAAAAAAAACACATAGAGGCAGTTGAGAGGGTGTGGGGGAGGGGGGCAGAGCTAGATCTACACGTTTGATAGGAGGACCAGACAGCAAAACAAGTTAATCCAAGCAAAAGGCACCAGATAAATAGCTGTCCCTTAGCCAGACCACCCTGGCTTGATGACAGCATAATGCATCATGGCTAGACACTACATTAAACCTGGCTCTCCAATCAAACTTAACTGGTGAGAGAGGTAAGCAGTGGCAAGAGGCCTCAGGCATGGGCCAATTTCATGCAGCCACTTACATGACATTGTAAGCAACCCGAATTTGCTTAAAGCCCCTACACAACATTGGTAAGATTGAAAAACAGAAATGTTCACAGATTTACATGAAACTTATATAGTTTGAAGATGGTAGTTATAGCATAAGCCTCTCACTGAAATATTTCTGCCTAAAATGTTGTAATTTGGGAGAAATGAGTAAAAGAAATAGTTAACGTCTCACCGAGATCTAAACTATATTTCGGAACAGTACGGCGTTAAATGCTGCATTTTCGTTAATCAACTGAAGTGGTTTTCACGATTTTCTCGAGACTCGGTTGGTGGATTGAGCTGAAATGTTCACAGGTGTGCTATTTCATACATTATATGTTGGATCAGACAACGTATGGATGCTATTCTTTGACCTCGACCAAGGGGCTTTAAGCACAAAAAAGATGTGCTTCATGAATATCGAGTTGGCATGCAAAGGTCGGTTTTCACTTTTCATGCTAACTTCGCCAAGTAGACAATCTACACGTATAAATCCAAATCAAAAGCAGATCTCAAAGATGACATGTAGCGGGTCTGATTGTTCAATTCGGACACTGACAAAAGGAGGACTCTAATTCAGCCTCTTTGAGAAAGGTCCTGCGATGATCAAAATGTCATACTTTCAAAATAGGGGATTTGGGTCTTTCAAGTCATTCACCAGCTTGTGTCATTTTTTGTACCAATTCAAGCCAAATCCCAAGCTGTCAGTCAGTAATTACATACATGTAAGTTGTATGGTTTGCAATCCTGCTTTAACGGAGGACTTGTTCGTGCTAAGCAGATGTCCATGCTCCAAGCAGGCCTTATGCAGTTGGCCCTGGGTCTAGGGCTAGCTTTGCCAAAGCTCTGATGAGACAGTGAGACTGCGGACTATGGACACTAGAAACTCACTCTCAAGAAAGACATGCCACTGGCTAATCCTGCCTGCAGGCAGATCAGACCTTCCTGGAAGACACACATCCACTGAAGCCCTAGGCTCAAATAATCCCTTTGAATCTTTGATGTCTGAGGATTTGTTTTTTTCTTGGATGAATATCTAGCAGCCAGGCACCTCTCTCAAAAATTCATGTAAAATCTGTTCTGTCTAAGTGAGGAAATGGTTACCACACAGTTGCATGTATTTTTGATGGTGGACTTGTTATCAATTTTACAAGGTGTGCCGTTGTCTTGATCCTCCAAGTAGGAGCCGGGAGGTTTCTCAAAGAGATTTTACCAGATTGATTCTGGCAGGACCTGCATTCTCAGGTCTGATTCTCGAGACAGGGCCAGATGTCTCTATCCAATACATGCCAAAATGAAATACCCTCAGATTGTACCGGTAGTTGTAACTTGTATTCAAGAGTTTTATGGAAATTTCCGGTAACTCTAGTCAGTGTGCAGTTTGCAACAATTTGTATTTCAATACACAGATATTGTCATCATGTACACAGTGGCAAAGCCAAAAGTGCCATGGGCCTTATACATGTACATTTAGTCATCTGCAATAAAAGGCAAACCTCACGCCAATCTCGCCATGACAGAGATCAATGTGTGATTGGCATTTCACAAACGAGCTTAGCCTCAGATGCTGATCTTCATCAGAAAAACTGAAACTGTTTTTTTTTTCCAGGAGTAGAAAGTGTTCAACTACAATTCTACAATGCAGTTTCATAACTGTGGTGAGACAAACTGATATGTGGGTAATTCCATAAATCAGGGGTCCGACTTCTGACATTTTGGTGTCCCCACTTATTATACATACATATGAAACCATTCAGCTTTCCTGAATGTAATATTCTAACAACTTCATAATAATGAACCACTTTGTAGATTGAACATGTATACTGTACATGTATACTGTAGTGTATACATACCCATACCGGTACATGTACCGGTACCTTAAACAGTGCAGAACGTTTCATTAGGTCGTTACAATATTACATGTAGGAAAGCTGAATGGTTTCATAATTATGTATAAAGTGGAATTACCCATCCATCTACATTCTGCATGTACATGTACATGTATGGTACCCGTAACATAGACAGTATCTCCATGACTCTTGCACGACTTTCGCAAGGCTGTGACCTCAGTATTACTTTTGTGCTTGATGCCGACAATTTCGTTGCGGCACACGCAGAGCTTAGCTGGTCCTGAGGCCAACATAAGGCTTTCCATTACCGGTAAATCTAAATGTGTGTACAGTACATGTGCCTGCATGTTTGAACAACTTTTTTGCTTTTTTCAGGTTTGTTTTTTACTCATGCCAGATGTACATGTACAATGTCGACACTCTGCAGAAAATTCATTTAAATAAAGTGGGCATTACCCAAATTGCAATTTTCTAGAGGATTATTTAACATCTGCATATGTGTACATTGTACAATGTAAATGCATGTACGCATATGTACATGTATGATGACATTAGACTGTACATGTGTAATATATACTGTTTTTAAGCAAGTGTACGTGTACAGTAATGTGGTATTTAAATACAAATTAACATGCTGTTATGTATGCATAATTGATTTAATTTACCAGAACACAAACTTATAGCACCTATTGTACCTGGCAATGCATGTATTTTAATAGTATTTTCTAGGGGGTCAGAAAAGATACTGGTTAGCCATGCCAAGACATTGTGCACAAAACCAGCATTCTTTCTGGTGCCTCAATCGAACTAATAAAATCATTAAATTTACAATTTTTGCCACCAAAATCAGTTGCTTTACTAAACCTAATTACTGTACATCCATATCCCCCCAAACAATTGAATGCTAATTCCCAGAAAGCTCATTTATAAGACAGCACAAACTTCAGAACTTGTCCAATCAGGCCACTATATTTTGTCCATTCTGAAAATAATGTTCTTGTCCTGATATCATATATTTTAGTGACTCCAAGCTACTGAGACAGGTAGGCCAGTGTTTGATTTTAACTTTTAAATCGGTTCAGTGTACCGGTAAACAAAATCTCAACTGAGCATTGAGCACTTGAAGTGTGACTGTCATTGTACTATACCTCAGTCCCCAGATTGCTGGAGTGAAGTGTGCATGCAACTGCATGGCAGGCCCTGCCACCTGAGCTCTCAAGCCTTACAAGTGGGATCCTTCTGTGAAGGCTTTACCTGCTACAAGTGAACTCTTAAGGCCTACAAGTTGTACACATGTCTGTATGCTACATACAGTATACGTACACATGCATACGTCAGAATCGTTGCTTGGGCGACTGAGGCAGAAGCAGCGAGCAGTTATTTACATGAACAATCATGTAGATGGATCTCAATGTGCAAGACAAACTGCAATTAGCAGCGTTTTGCATCTGTGTTCCTGCACTTCGTACCCAAGTCTGTAGAGTATTAGAGTAACCCATGGTCCCCATGCACACACACTGGTGTTGCATCCATGGCCATAATTGGGCCACTAATGGGGCAACCTACAGAATCTGAGAGATATCCTTCGGGTATCCATCAGGGAGGGATTATTAAGCACTACTTAAGGCCCTTAAGCACGCAAGGGATATCCGAAGCACCAGAGGGAAGGATGGTCCAAGGCCATGCGTACTACACGTACAATTACGAACCTGCCTAAAGTTACGTCTTTGATTACACATTGTACACTGTACATGTATGTACACGTACTCTATGCGTACCGGTAGTTCACGAAGGAGCAAAGAGTGTGGCTACCTCTTCAGAAGGGAGAACAAATAGAGGAAGACTGGATTGGCAGCTTGCACCACGTACATATGTACATTATATGATGTACATAGATAGGCAGGCCATTTAGAATGCGAGGCTCTTTTTTTTTTAAATCAGAAGCCAAGTCTGATTAGATGTGATTAATCATGCAGAAAGAAGACCCGTATCGTGTTTCAAAAATCACTGGACGGTAATGACACTCCAGATTGATGTCAAGAGGGAAGGGCAGATCCCCACCTCCAGTAGGCAGCGCAGCGCAAGGGCAAACCTCCAAACTCCCTGGACAAATTGTCACACCGCGCGACAATCTCTTCCCAGAGATCACTTGCGTCCAGCCTGCCTAATTGGCAGGGATCGATTGAGGGTGGGGTAGAGGGGGAGGGGAAGGTAAGATTTCACTTCTTCAGCACTGCTTCCACATCAGGCCAGTGCTCAGTTCATTTCACAAAGCTTTACAATCTAAGAAACAACTTGCGATTGATAATTCATCACAGTTGCACAGTTTGCCTTTTATGTCATTATCACAGTAAGCCTATATGATCAATCATAATGATGATAATCGATGGCCGTTTACGAAATAAAAACAGGCTCAGTCTCAGTCTTAGGCTTCGGGCAGATTTCTCTTCCACGTTATAAATGTCAAAGGCATCTAGAAACAAGCATTTGGCCAGATTTTCTTGGTGAATACTCCTATCAAGTCAACAAACCTTCAATTTTGGGGACAAACCAGAACTTTGATTTTCAGGTTTTGTCAGATGGAGGCGAAGCCTGAATCTGATCGAGCCTGATCCATGGATTCCTAAAGGGCCTACGATGTGTTGGGCATTTGGGCAATTTACTAAAATGTTGCCAACTGCTTTTTCGGACTCACTGTAGTACGTACATGCACTGTGAATTATTAAGCACAATAACATAAAATTCAAAATTTAAAAGGGACTGAGGCACCTGACATATAATTATTATGTCCCAACAGAACCCTTCTCAATGCTTTTGAGTAAGCTAGTCCAGCTAGTCCAGCTTGGATCGAAATGCCAGGCCCTCTTATTTTGGTTTCACTAGTATGAAGTTACATACATCAGCATACGTGTGCGTGTAACTCTGAGCTTACCAGTTGCCACGTCACCAGGCATCTGAACTTTTGGTGCTACCAGTCTCCCACAGCATGCCGTATGTTTATTTTTGTTTTAAATGTCACAGCAAAGCATATTATTCACTGCGCAGATGAACAATGAGGGTTCCTGTAGCTTCCGATGTTGCTTGGGTTTGAAAGGGTAAGGCCCCATCATTTGCCTGCTATATGGTCAAGTGCACAAACCATTACTCATGATACCGAACCCTGATGTACACTTAGTGCTTTCATAACTGAGGTGTCAAGACAGAATTCCCACTTCACTGTATTACAAGAACATGATCTATCTCCAAACAATCTCTAGGCAAAGCACTCTTTGATGTTCAGGTATGTAATGTCAGTGCTCAGCATCAACACCATTATGACATGTAGCAACGACTTACGCCACCTAAGAAGGTGGCATAAGTTACGCCACATTTTATGGCGTAAGCCCCTGACTTGAGCCCTATCCCAATAGTGCGGAAATTTCGTGAACTCCGTCATACTTATATTGAGCAACAGATGCAGTAAGATAGGGCATAAGTGGAGTTAGGCCATAAACTAATGTGTCGTGAAATTGGCTGCTAATTTTTTATCCTTGCAGGACCTTTCTCAAGGCCAAAAGTACATCACTGTACTGCACAAAGCAAGCAGCAGCATCATATTGTTCAAGAGATGAAGTACATTGTACACATTGGCTGGGGAGCTCTAGATATGATTATACCACTTACATGTACATGTAGGCCTACATGTACAGAACATGTACTGTACATACTGTACAATATGTATACACAACTGAATGTACTTTTCCAGTTTTACATCCAGATAATTATAGGCTAATAGGCCTACATACACGCACACGTAAGTAACTTCATCAGAAAGTGATTTTTTGTAGTTAAATTTATGCATGTCCAACAGGGCTCAACATAATAGCAGTCAAACAGTGGACAGAAGACTAGTGATTTTACTTTCGAGCAAATAATGCTGGTGGTCCTAGGCCTATATACTTTTTTATTTGAATAACAGGTACAGGGAGTAAGTGAATATTCAGATATATTTTTTTATGTTTGTATCTCCTCGGAAAATAATCAGTTGTCAAATAATTTTAATCAAACAAATACAGGAAAAACTGACTGGGAACTTTTTCAACCACTTTTATAAAAAGGCAAAGAAAGTTAGACTTCAGTAGGAGTACAGGACTTGAACCAGAGATATCTGATTTAACGTATAGTATTAGCACTCTTACTACCTGAGCTAGCCAGGCCTTAGATGGAGGCCTTCCCAAATAATCAACCATCGTGGACAAACGATTATCTTCAAACAACAAATCAAATCAATTTTGTTTTAATGGCTGAACTGAAGGGGAATCAACAGAAACTTTGGATGCACACAAATGTACCATCTTATCCACTTATAATTATGAGCAGTAATAATTATTATTGATGAAGTGCATGTACATCAAGCTAGATGTACAACGTACGTGTAATTACTGTTACAACCAAATTCAAGCCTAGCATAATGGTATTGGACAGAACTATGACTGAGGAAGTTCGTTTTAGTACAGATCACTTGATTTATCTTGTGCCAGGCCATTAATTTAAAGGCATTAAAATCATGAATTTTCAAATTTATATAATACTTTTTTTCTGCAATTGCAAAGGAAATTCATGGGCCTAAATCTTAAAATGATATACAAAAATGTTGCAAACTGCTTACTGACTAAAATTGATATATACTAAAATGATATACAAAAATGTTGCAAACTGCATACTGACTAAAATTACCAAAAATAATGCAAATCTAAAGATTTAGTGGGCCTGATGTTTTGATCCTAGCAAGACCTTTCTAAAAGGAAAGCTCCTGCTACTAGTGCTAGGATCAAAACGTCAGGCCCACTAAATTATGGGCCTACATCTTGTTCAAATTGCTGGAACACATGTATACAGTACAAAGTACAATACACATCAGCTATTTTGAAGCAACTCAATTTTAAGATGCCCAATATTTAGGCCGCTCAATGTTTGATCAATACAAACATTTTCCTGGCTCATTATTATGTATTACTGCTTCAGTGCACCAGTGTTTTAAAAACTTCTTGCCATCTAGTACCAGGCAGTATGCAGTAAAAGCCCCAGTTGTGTGCACACTGGGGGCTCATCACATAAGCACAAACACTGCAGCAGTTGTAACCACAACTACGCTTATCTGCTGATTGTGTAATCAGTGACAAGGCTGCCCCTGCATTGTCCCATGGCCAGCTATGTGTATTGAGTGCAGCTATTTACAAATCAGCCCAGTGCTGGATACTGTAATGTGCTTCAGAATGGTCACTGCCAGACATCATCACCATGGTCCCACTTGATGGGCCAAATCGCATGCCCTTGCCTGCTCTACAAACTATATAATTATAGCTGTCACTAGTGTCAGTAAGGGCTTCCTGGACTGATTCCAAACCTTCAGTGGATTTGGGGGAACCAATCACTTGAGTTTTGTCACAGTCTTATTGGCATGAACCTCTGTAACTCTGGTTTCTGGCAACACAGATAATAAACAACAGACTTACCGGTATCCATTCCAATCTGATCAATATGCTGATATAGGGCCTATATATTTTTTTAATTTGGGTATTTATTTATCTTTTACATTTTAGTACACAAGTACCAATTTGACAATTCACTCTTAAACAAAACAGGGCTATTGAGTAAGTAGACTTTTGGGTGTTTTAAGCCCCCCTGGTTATATTGAATTGAGAAAAAAATTACAGGACTGGGACTTGAACCCCAGTCTTCTGGCTTATTAACATAAAGTACCATCGTTCTTACAACATGACTTATCCAGCCATTAGATGATAGCCTTTCCAAGTATAAATTTAAATAAAGTGGGCATTACCCAAATTGCAATTTTCTAGAGGATTATTTAACATCTGCATGTACATTGTGCAATGTAAATGCATGTACGCGTATGATGACGTTAGACTGTACATGTGTAATATATACTGTTTTTAAGCAAGTGTACGTGTACAGATATTTGGTATTTAAATACAAATTAACGTGCTGTAGTGTATGCATAAGTGATTTCATTTACCAGAACACAAAGGTACAGCACCTATTGTACCTGGCATTGCATAGTATTTTCAAGGGGGTCAGTTGAGAATGATAGCCTTTCAAAGTAGTCAACTACCTTAGAAAATTATCTAAGTATTCACTATACATCCATGTGAAGAATTCTGTAGTTAAAATATTATTCACTTGTTGGTCAACTGGTCCATAGTTCAGTAACGACTTTGTGAAATTGCGGCCAGAAATGTTAAATTAAACAAAATGTTGAGAAGGTCCATACCAGTATAAGGGCTGAGTACGTGGCTCAGGTGGACGAGCACTGGTATGTTAAACTAATACCAGTCTACCAGATGCCTGGTTTCAAAAATTCCTGTCCAACCAAATTTTCTTCGCTCTTCAATTACGGTAATTGTTTGAAACTTTCCAACCAATTTGCTTTCCTTGAATTTGGCCTATTTTATAAAACTTTTTATTCTAAAAAAGTTTCAATTGGACCAATGTGCTTACGGACCAAAATTATTGCGGAGCAAAATTGAAAATGACAATAAATTATTACCTAGCTAATGTCCAAAATGCTTCTGTGTGGTTGTTTGCAAATTGGTTTTGTAAGCCTCCATTGAAATTAAGAACAATGTGGTGGTTTGTCTGTTTCAAATAAAAAACAAAGCTGAGCTACTTGTGTAATGAGCATATCATTGCCTTTATGATTGATTCGCTGAATATTTAACTTTGGATGGATTTAGTGGTCCAGTGCCCTAGACAGTGTATGTATGACCACCAGTTGGGAGATCAAGTGTACACGTATATGATTTACGACATGTAAATTGGGAGTCGATAATTTGCCCATGTCTGCCATGGACTGAGCGGTCCATTTCACTGTCACACCCGCGACGGGAGGTTGCATAAAAAAAAGGATCCAGTGACTACATAGTATAATGAAATTTCATATTCCTTCCAATCTAATTTCAGGTCTGAATAAAGATAATGTGATATTCAACATCCATGTACGGTAACCTATATTTCCAGCCACGTCAACATATATAACATGATAATTATAACTAAGGCCTTGATACCATATCCATGTTTAAATTATATAGCATGCTGGAGCATACAATTTTCCAATACCTCTGTTTTTACTTTTTATTTTATAGGCCATTTGAACCTATCCACCACGAACTATATTAACTGTCGTGTTGACGACTGAGTACTGCTGGGCCTTAGGGAATGGTTACACGAGACACCATGGAGTCGTCTTTATTGATAGCTGCTTCACTTTCCAAGGCTTAATCTTATTTCTTCTCTCTCTCCGGATCCCTCGTCATTTTCTCAGCCGGGGTCACTCCTGACCCACTTTCCCCCCATACACCTGTACACATGCCAAACTGCTGTACTGGACACGCGCGAAGCAACAGCTCGAATACGGTGAAATTCCGTAAACTTGACACACACACACACACACAAAACACTCGAAATTAGGCAGAATGACATGAAAATCTATTCCAGATATCGCAGAAGAAGGGGATTTTCATAAATGAATAGTGTTTTATTCAGTTTGTGCGTTGTTTATTTTCCCCTCGGTCGATATGTCAGGGGAGTCAGTCGGTGGGCTGGCAGCGGCAGCGTGTCTGTAGCAACGGCCCGGGCCGGGCCGTGCGTGCGTCACTCACTGGGGGCCTACCTTTGATGTCGTCTGCTGGAAAATCCGAGCGGAATTCCGCCTGCTCCGGCCTGTCGTCCACCAGAAAATAGATCACTTTGGTCGCCATGCTTTGGCCGGCTGGGCTCCGTGGGCCCCGGCACGGCGGTAAGATCCAAGAGTGGGGGTTGGCTGCGGACCACGGACGGTGTTTCTCAATGAGTTTTCCAGTGGTGTCAGAGTGGGTTGTCACACTACCCTCCTTTCCCCCTTCGGCCGAGGGGAGAAGTTAGCGCTGAGTGAACGAGGCGCTCGGTGGAAACAGTTGCAGGTTGCAATGTTTGTGTGCGGCAGGTGACGCGCCCAAACGAGCCCAAATCAAGCCGCGCGGCGGGTTCGTGGAGGCGGCGCGATAAAACGCCTCAATGGGCGCCCAGGTTGATCGCTTGTTTACTCGCTGTGCCGCTGGCGTGCCATATCGTGCCGTGTGTTATGACAGCGCACAGCAGATAATTGATTGGCAAAAGCAATTAATTTTCTCTTACTTTCGGGTACGGCGGGGGATGAGAGATACCTATCTACCAATTCCTATGGCGATTTGCCCAGGGGATATAAAAAGGGTACTGCCTTGGGAATTGGATGGTTACACGGCGGATTATACATGACAACAATGGTCGACGGTTGTTGGGTTGGTGTGAAACTTCGACTAGCCCGAAACGTCCTTGGCTCCAAAAATCGATGATACAGTTTAATCCCTCACGTAGATGACGTATTCTGTCCCATTAAGAGGGGAGGTGTTCTTTAAAGACCGAAGTCGTGTTCAATTTTGCGAGGCCAACCATACCGTGGTTTACAGCGAATTCGGTTTAGTTGAGGTCAAACATGAACCGAAGTAAGTGCGTCAGAGAATTCAGGACACTCTGGCACTGGCCAAAGTGCTGATCGAACCATACTGATAGAGCGCATGACATTCAGGACATTTCAAACTTCTAAGTTTAGTACAGCTTCATTAGATTAGAAGGATGGATCAAAGATGCTAATTAATTGTTACTAGGATAATCTTAAAATTTAGTGGGCCTGACGTTTCGATCCTAGCAGGACCTTTCTCAAAGGCAGGACTTTTCTCAAAGACCTTTCTCACTCTGCCTTTGAGAAAGGTCCTGCTAGGATCGAAACGTCAGGCCCACTAAATTTTAAGATTAACATTTTGGTAATTTTAGTCAGTAAGCAGTCTGCAACATTTGTGTATATCACCTCTTGTTACTAGGATAAGATAACTGCACAGTGCAGTGTGGGCGTGGTCTAAACGAAGGATGGCGATGCAAAAATTGGCTCTCTTGGGCGAACTACGGTAAGTACTGTTGTTCGTAGTGGGTCGATTTTATGGAGGGGTGTGAGTGCGTGCATGGACAATGCACTATTTTTGCTACCTTTTTACTCTCGTGAGAAAGCCATCAGTTGCACTTTTTGGTGCCGA
This sequence comes from Luidia sarsii, assembly GCA_949987565.1. NCBI lineage: Eukaryota > Metazoa > Echinodermata > Asteroidea > Paxillosida > Luidiidae > Luidia > Luidia sarsii. The sequence continues at coordinate 11,543,338 of OX465115.1, forward strand.
AGTGCGCGTAACACAATACTAATATCCACAAGAGGGCGCTAACTAAAAAATATAGTCTATAGATGAGGGACTCTATAACCATTGCTTCCCCTAACTAAAACACGTAAATTAAATCGAGTACCACAATCGTGTGCCACAATAAAGTGGCTCACTGACTGTAAGCTGACACTGAGAGACATCTTGATAATCATAATCGGTCCCGAACTGACTAGGGCAAGGTAAAATTGACAAAGGTTGGATTTCACACAGCCTTATGATGCACTTACGATTGATAACCCATCGTTAATATTGTGATAGGCCATAAATTCCATGAATTTTGGATTCTGTGCATCGCTCATCGTCTTGCGATGTCTAGAAAGTTACAATGAATATAATGAAATCGACCAGCAGGCTCGGTGGTGAAACGATTTCCCTTCCTCAATGGTCAAACTTGACCAGGGGCTAGATCCAACCATGATCCAACTAACATAACAATGCGTCCTAACCGTACCACACCTGAAATTGTTTATCTGTCAATGGCTTGTATCCCCAGATAACAAATAGGCCTATAAATTTTACTTCTTTTCAAGTAACCGCTTATAATTCGTGGCTCCAATGTTTTTTAACCTTCCATTTCAACCTTCTAAGTCATGTAAAATTGATTTATTTTTCAATCAAGATTTGCCCTTTTCTAAGTACGATACAAAAAAATGTGCTCGGTGCATGCTTTACGCGATTGCCTGCAGAATAAAATGCACGGCAGGAGATTGGAACCCGCGACCCTTGCATTCTAGTGCAGGCGTCTTTGTACTACGGCCTTCTGCTGATATCTTTCTCACTTGTTTTCATCTCTTTGCCCTCTGATGGTAAGAGGATGACAAAGTCCACCAATGAATTTATGGAAAGGCATTTATCCTTTTGCACGAGTTCTTTTGCAGTTCAGATCAAATTAATAGATGGCTTTTAGAAAATTCACTTCTTGATACATTCAGATTTAATGTTTGAGAATCGAAATGAAAAACAAAATGGGGAAACCAAGTTTTCTTTTAATTGTGGAAGGTCTTTTTTATTTTACAAAAAGCTCAGTACTTTTGCAAATACAGATATTTCCTGGGTCAAGTACAAAATGTAACCATGAACCATTTAATTACAGATAATTCATATTAAATTAAGTTGTGAATTCTGCCACCGACAATGATTCAGAGATTTTTTATAATAATAAGGTCTTTCGCTAAAAGCGAAAGACCTTTTACCACACTTGTAAGCTTTCATATATCAAACCATAACACACTGAAATCAAATGATACCTAAACAGGATTATATGAAATTGCTTAGCATTTGAAAGACTGCTTAATGCAACAAATAACAGTGTTGCTTTACAGTCCGGTGGAACATCATGCTAAGCAAACAATTCTAAATGCTAAGCAAACAAAATCTGGTAACTCATGCAGTGAATGCACAAGTTACACAATTGACAGATATAACAGAACATTGGCTGTACATTGGCTGGTCCAGTTCTTGGAAGGAAAATCTCTGACTTTGGCTATCTCTGAGACTGGCCTTCAGACAACTAAAATGTTGGAATAGGATATCACACTGAAGATATTGCGATGGTAGGTTTGTCATACATTTGTGTGATTTATGAGTTACTTGAATACCCTGGTAAACATTATACACAGTGCTGGCACATTATACAGTGGGCCAGTTGGCCTTGGCTACAAAAACACTGAACAGGCCATCAGATATACTATGGTTAGTAGCCTGACTGGCCACTAAAATAGTACAGCAGTAATATAACCCACTTCTAACATTCAAAGCTGTTATTTCAGTTTGGGGCCATCAGAAAGATCCATTTGGCCACCTATGATTTTGCTGTTTGGTAGCCAGGCTAGGCACTGAAGAAAAGTAAGTTGAAAGTTCAACCCTGGTAAGTATGAACTTAGTATACATGGGAATTTCAGCCTACCAAATATCACACTGATTCTGACATACATAATGCAACTAAAATATCACCTGCAATGTTTACATTTAGAGTTGAATATACAATTTCAACAGCCCCGAGTTAAACCCATATCTGATATTCATTTCCGAGGTTGAAGATTTGTCCAAACCACCCATCCCCAAAATATAAGAACTAAAAAATATAAGTGATCTCTGTTTAATAGCATATAATTATTTTTACATTGTGAAACCTTTTTCATGTATAATATTAACATTGATAATTGGATTACTTCAATACAGTTAAAGACGCGATATATTTGTGATCAGGAAATCAAGCTCTTCATAAATTCTTGAAGCTGTTTTTGAAACGATTGTTCTCATTTGTTATCATTGTTTTCGATGTTTAAAGCTAGGAAACCCACCCCTGCCCACATCAAAGGTACACTGACAACTGAAATATAGATAACGACTCAACGACAGCACTTTTTAAGACTGTGAAGAAAACAAGAAAATGTGTTTTGTTGCAACAAATAATTTATCAGATTGCATCTGACAAAGAGAATGGTGTTGCAGAAACGAATGCAATTTTCTAGAATAGGTAGCCTCTGAATTAAGTGCCATCTTTGACATTCACATGGCTACCCAAAATTTATATCAATAAATTAAAATAGTATTTCCGGCATGGTTCAAAATTTCTTACTGACTCAAAGCCCCTACACAACATTGGTCGAGGTAAAAAAATAGCATCCATACGTTGTCTGATCCAACATGTGCATGAAATAGCACACCTGTGAAAATTTCAGCTTAATCCGCCAAGTCTCGAGAAAATCGTGTAAACCACTTCATTTCACGAAAATCGTGAAAACCGCTTTGTTTCGCGAAAATGCAGCATTCAACGTCGTACTGTTCCGAAAAATGGTATAGATCTCAGTGAGACGTAAACGATTTCATTTACTCTTTTCTCCCCAAAATACAACATTTTAGGCAGAAACATTTCACTGCAAGGTTCCTACTATAACCATCTTCAAACTGTATAAGTTTCATGTAAATCTGTGAACATTTCTGGGTTTTTTTCTTACCAATGTTGTGTAGGGGCTTTAAGCACACAGAACCATCAAAAACTTCAGCATTCAGAGGGCCTGACATTTCAATCCATTGAAGGGTTTACACTCCTTTGATCCATCTTTTTTTCAACTGCTTACCTTTCTCACAGACCATACCCTGGACTGTCTACCAGCTTTTCTCCCACGTCCATCTTCCGTCTACTACATCTTATCACTTGACCCCCTGCCTATCTGATTTTGTGCTCGTCATTGCTGAACATTTGAATAGTTGCCGTCAAATATTTGTGGCTATTTCCATAAAGCGTTTTGATTTTCCAAATCAGTTTTATCCCTTTAAAATACCAGTTCATTTTGATTTTAATTGAATACCGGTAGTCACTGATTCCAATACTTTCTCACAATTTATACGTCCGCAATTGAACCACTTGTTGAAATACATTCTCCTTGACACCAAATCATATCAATGCGGTTCACGCAGCTATGGAAATTTGAATCCACGAGTTCTTTTGCAGTTCAGATCAAATTAATAGATGGCTTTTAGAAAATTCACTTCTTGATACATTCAGATTTAATGTTTGAGAATCGAAATGAAAAACAAAATGGGGAAACCAAGTTTTCTTTTAATTGTGGAAGGTCTTTTTTATTTTACAAAAAGCTCAGTACTTTTGCAAATACAGATATTTCCTGGGTCAAGTACAAAATGTAACCATGAACCATTTAATTACAGATAATTCATATTAAATTAAGTTGTGAATTCTGCCACCGACAATGATTCAGAGATTTTTTATAATAATAAGGTCTTTCGCTAAAAGCGAAAGACCTTTTACCACACCTGTAAGCTTTCATATATCAAACCATAACACACTGAAATCAAATGATACCTAAACAGGATTATATGAAATTGCTTAGCATTTGAAAGACTGCTTAATGCAACAAATAACAGTGTTGCTTTACAGTCCGGTGGAACATCATGCTAAGCAAACAATTCTAAATGCTAAGCAAACAAAATCTGGTAACTCATGCAGTGAATGCACAAGTTACACAATTGACAGATATAACAGAACATTGGCTGTACATTGGCTGGTCCAGTTCTTGGAAGGAAAATCTCTGACTTTGGCTATCTCTGAGACTGGCCTTCAGACAACTAAAATGTTGGAATAGGATATCACACTGAAGATATTGCGATGGTAGGTTTGTCATACATTTGTGTGATTTATGAGTTACTTGAATACCCTGGTAAACATTATACACAGTGCTGGCACATTATACAGTGGGCCAGTTGGCCTTGGCTACAAAAACACTGAACAGGCCATCAGATATACTATGGTTAGTAGCCTGACTGGCCACTAAAATAGTACAGCAGTAATATAACCCACTTCTAACATTCAAAGCTGTTATTTCAGTTTGGGGCCATCAGAAAGATCCATTTGGCCACCTATGATTTTGCTGTTTGGTAGCCAGGCTAGGCACTGAAGAAAAGTAAGTTGAAAGTTCAACCCTGGTAAGTATGAACTTAGTATACATGGGAATTTCAGCCTACCAAATATCACACTGATTCTGACATACATAATGCAACTAAAATATCACCTGCAATGTTTACATTTAGAGTTGAATATACAATTTCAACAGCCCCGAGTTAAACCCATATCTGATATTCATTTCCGAGGTTGAAGATTTGTCCAAACAACCCATCCCCAAAATATAAGAACTAAAAAATATAAGTGATCTCTGTTTAATAGCATATAATTATTTTTACATTGTGAAACCTTTTTCATGTATAATATTAACATTGATAATTGGATTACTTCAATACAGTTAAAGACGCGATATATTTGTGATCAGGAAATCAAGCTCTTCATAAATTCTTGAAGCTGTTTTTGAAACGATTGTTCTCATTTGTTATCATTGTTTTCGATGTTTAAAGCTAGGAAACCCACCCCTGCCCACATCAAAGGTACACTGACAACTGAAATATAGATAACGACTCAACGACAGCACTTTTTAAGACTGTGAAGAAAACAAGAAAATGTGTTTTGTTGCAACAAATAATTTATCAGATTGCATCTGACAAAGAGAATGGTGTTGCAGAAACGAATGCAATTTTCTAGAATAGGTAGCCTCTGAATTAAGTGCCATCTTTGACATTCACATGGCTACCCAAAATTTATATCAATAAATTAAAATAGTATTTCCGGCATGGTTCAAAATTTCTTACTGACTCAAAGCCCCTACACAACATTGGTCGAGGTAAAAAAATAGCATCCATACGTTGTCTGATCCAACATGTGCATGAAATAGCACACCTGTGAAAATTTCAGCTTAATCCGCCAAGTCTCGAGAAAATCGTGTAAACCACTTCATTTCACGAAAATCGTGAAAACCGCTTTGTTTCGCGAAAATGCAGCATTCAACGTCGTACTGTTCCGAAAAATGGTATAGATCTCAGTGAGACGTAAACGATTTCATTTACTCTTTTCTCCCCAAAATACAACATTTTAGGCAGAAACATTTCACTGCAAGGTTCCTACTATAACCATCTTCAAACTGTATAAGTTTCATGTAAATCTGTGAACATTTCTGGGTTTTTTTCTTACCAATGTTGTGTAGGGGCTTTAAGCACACAGAACCATCAAAAACTTCAGCATTCAGAGGGCCTGACATTTCAATCCATTGAAGGGTTTACACTCCTTTGATCCATCTTTTTTTCAACTGCTTACCTTTCTCACAGACCATACCCTGGACTGTCTACCAGCTTTTCTCCCACGTCCATCTTCCGTCTACTACATCTTATCACTTGACCCCCTGCCTATCTGATTTTGTGCTCGTCATTGCTGAACATTTGAATAGTTGCCGTCAAATATTTGTGGCTATTTCCATAAAGCGTTTTGATTTTCCAAATCAGTTTTATCCCTTTAAAATACCAGTTCAGTTTGATTTTAAATGAATACCGGTAGTCACTGATTCCAGTACTTTCTCACAATTAATACGTCCGCAATTGAACCATTTGTTGAAATACATTCTCCTTGACACAAAATCATATCAATGCGGTTCACGCAGCTATGGAAATTTGGATCCACCTCATGACCTCAGCCAGCTCAGTGGTCCAGTGGTTAAGAAGCCTGCACAAGAAAGCAGGAGCCACAGTTTCAAATCCTGCCCAAGCTGCCTGTATTTGTTTTCAGCAGGTTATTGGGCAAAGCACCTAGTACTCCTTTACAGAAAATCTTATTATACCTTACCCAAAAGTTGCCCAAACAGTTGCCTCCAGTATACCCAAACTGTTGCCTACAGTATACCCAAACAGTTGCCTCCAGTATACCCAAACAGTTGCCTCCAGTATACCCAAACTGTTGCCTACAGTATACCCAAACAGTTGCCTCCAGTATACCCAAACTGTTGCTTACAGTATACCCAAACAGTTGCCTCCAGTATACCCAAACAATTGTTTCTAGTATTCCTAAACAGTTGCCTCCAGTATACCCAAACTGTTGCCTCCAGTATACCCAAACAGTTGCCTCCAGTATACCCAAAACCCAAACAGTTGCCTCCAGTATACCCAAACAGTTGCCTCCAGTATACCCAAACAGTTGCCTCCAGTATACCCAAACAGTTGCCTCCAGTATACCCAAACAGTTGCCTCCAAGTGAGCTAACTCTAGTATTTCACCAGGTAAACGGGCAAATCACAGAGCATACAGTATTTGATTACACCTTGAGTAGGGCAAACCTTTCTTTCTTATGGTACCTTTCAGAAAAGTCGTCATGGGATAGAAATGTCATGCTGTTAAACTGTTAAACGCAAGGACTTCAAAAGCAGTCTCAGCTCATGTTGTGTCAAGCCTCACATCAAAAAGGAAAGTCATAAAAAAGAAAGGAAAAGTAAAGTACATTACCCACTATACATCATGATCCCTATAAATGTCACATAGCATCTGCCATAAGATTTTTCAATTTTGCACTGAGGCAGAAAGAATGAAGGAAAGTTTGTAGGAAAATGCTGAGTGAAAAGATATCTTCTTTGGGGAAGATGTTTGGTTCTGGAAAAAAAACCCACAACCCTGAATGGTCAGTTAACATTTCCATGCAGTAACCTCAGGCCATGATCAGGAACAACAAACTTATTCCTCCAATCAACATTTAGCTGAAATCAAACAAAATAATATGAACTTCAGATACAGTTACCCAATCCACCCTGTAATCTTAATATTGCATGAAATATTAAAAAGTATTTAAAGGTATTTCCTTTTTCTACAGATTTTAATACCGAATACACTTTTTAATATTATTTATATAAAAAGGCCGATTACATTAAACATTGGGTATAAAAGTAGAGCCTGCCATGCATTTATACAGATTTAAAAATAAATTCCAGAAGAAATAAAAAATAACAATAAAATTGGAATAATAAATTAGTATACAAAAGTTTGCTATATATAATCAGCCTCAGATAGGATAGGGTTATTCTTATTGTGGATAAATGTATTCGTACAATTCTTGAAATAAACACAACAGAATGAAGCGACATGAAGCAGAATTAAAACTTAAAACAAGTGGGAAAACAAAGGACAGAAAGCTGAATGGGAAATTTTGGAAAAATTCGGAACCAGAGATCTCTGGTTTAATGTTGCAGTGCTCTACCACCTGGGCTCTGGGCTATCCAGCCCTAAGGAGGTATCCCACTCAAATAGTCAACTATCTTTTTCAGGGCGGGGGCACCAGTCGGTAGCATTCAGCCACTACTGACCCATCTACTAAAATTAATCCACAGGATTTCACTCGGTTTCTTTGACTTCAATTGGAAAAAAAAGCTGCAACCGCTTTGTGTGATCTCCGAACTGCTGTAGCCAGGTTTAACAACAATTGGTTGTTTGCATCTGAATGAAAGCGGGGGTTTGATCCCTGGTGATGTAAGGCAGTTAATGGTTTCTGACTGGTGCCCCAACCCCGGCAAAGACTAGTAGTTGACTACTTGGAAAGGCCACCATCTAAGGACTGGATAGCTCAGATGCGAGAGCGCTGGTAGGTTAATCCAGGTCTCGGGTTCTTTTGCCAAAGTTTTCTTTGTCAAATTCCCCCCCCCCATCTATTAAAGAAACAAAAAAAAAGAGGACAAATCCTTATCAGAACTGAGACTATACAGAAAGACAAAATTATGTTAAGAATTACAGTACAAGAGAGTTTAACATAATAAAATAGACCCCCGCAAAAAAAAAAACCCACCCAACAACCCCCAAACCAAATTTCATTGATCAGTATCTGGGCATAGAATCAATTTGACATCATTACGATGCTGCCCAGCTGAGCCCGGAGAAGCCGCACACAAAGCATCTACGGACATTTCAAGCAGATGGGCACAACATCCAGGAAGATAGAATGACAAACACCGCGCACGCTGTATTTGGATTCGGTCACTAGAGACTAGACAATCCAGAAAACCACAATTCCCTTCGGAGAGTAACTCCCCGGAAATGGGCCTCATACCCGGGGGCCAATTTCATAGAGCCGCTTGAGCACCAAAATTTGCTTAAGCATGAAAACAAAAAAAAGTTCCACTTGCATTTCACATGAAGCAACCAACAGTAGAATATGAGTCAAGTACAACAAGCATCAAGTGAGATATGGTTGGCAATCTCAATTTAACCAGGGGAGAAATTTTGTGCTTAGCAGATTTTCATGCTTAAATTTCACATTTGTATTTCACATGAAGCAACCGATAGTAGAATATGAGTCAAGTACAACAAGCATCAAGTGAGATATGGTTGGCAATCTCGTTTTAACCAGGGGAGAAATTTCGTGCTTAGCAGATTTTCATGCTTAAATTTCACATTTGTATTTCACATGAAGCAACCGATAGTAGAATATGAGTCAAGTACAACAAGCATCAAGTGAAATATGGTTGGCAATCTCGTTTTAACCAGGGGAGAAATTTCGTGCTTAGCAGATTTTCACGCTTAAGCAGCTGACAGCTCTATGAAATGGTCAGGGATGCAACTGACCGATAAAGTCATTTCCTGAAAATCACCGAGAGATGCGACCGAGAGATGCGACAGCCAGACTCACGGCAGGGGTGCAGGCGCCCTTCAGTTTTAAGGGTTTTGACAGATAAAATTGAGCAGTTTGAGATACCAGTTTGACATAAAATCTATAAAAAAAAAAGACCCAAATCACAATTTCTGGAAATCTGAACCAACAATCACGCCATTTCCGGAAATCCGGCAATTTCTGGAAGTCTTACAACCCTGCCAGGTAAGATGACTTGGAAAAAAACCCCTCAAAACAAATGATAGTCATTACTCCGAGAATAATGCATACAAATTTAAACCACTTAGTTGTATAATGCAGCAAGCACAAGGCAAGCTTGACTAACAAAAAGCAAAAGAGAATTCTTGCAAATGCTGAGGACTATACCTGCTAACCCTCTGGAGTCTCTCATCAATAAAAACAACAAACTCTGAGATGAGAAAAAAAACACAACAACAACAGCAACAACCACAACCTGACGGACATTTCACTTCTTCTTGAGTTTGGAGAAGATGCTGCCTCGCTTGCCCTTGTCCTTGGAGTCCCTGCGCTTTGACCCCTGGACAGCGCTGAAAGCGCCCTCGTCTGTTGAATGACATGGAAGGAGATTGCGATCAGAGTTAGAAGTGGTACCTTACTGGGAGGGAACAGTTCCAGACTAGGGATAATAGCGAGCTTTCGTTTAGCGACGGAGAGCGCACAGTACGAGGGAATTTCACAGACCGCGACCGTTCCCGCACCCGTCCTGTTTGGAATCTGTTTCGTTCTGTTTATGTGAGGGGTATACGCACTGCATGCACGGCACTGCCTGCACTGCACTGCACTGAGTATCAAATTACACACGCAGGATTGCTCACTTGTTATGTAACGCAGTAGCCGACTGCTCTGCATTGTGTTTTGGACCGGACGCTATTTCCCCACTCAACGGTCCCAGATTTCAACGGTACGGGGACTTGCAGTTTGTCGCGCTTGCACAGATCAATGTTCGGCTCGAATTACCGTACTAGGTGTCTCCCGTCGTAAAAAGAAAGCTCGCTAGTATGATTTTGCGTAGAGGAGAATGTACTTCAACAAGGGTTTGCTGTACTTGATGTGATTAACACTCCACACTAGCTGCTTTTTCGGATTGACTGCGAAAAAAGAATGGGATTCAAATCCACGACTCCTGCTTTCTGGTGCAGACGTCTTAGCCAATGGACCACCGAGCTGGTTGAGGTCGTGTAGTGGATTTGAATCGGTATAGTGACAGGTATTGCGTTGCAGCATACATAAATTAGATATAATATGATTTTGTTGCTGAAGAGAATGTACTTCAAAAAGAATTTAGTTGCTGACACAAAATCGAGAGAAAGTACTGGAATCCATGACAATTTTAATTAGGAATCACAATAAACTGGTATTTAAAAGGGAATTCTAAACAATTCATGAAAATAACCACAAATATCTGGACTGGTACTTGAATCTGAGACGGGCTCTGGCCCAATTAACAGTACTAGTAGCCCTAACCACCTGAGCTATCCAGTATCCAGCCATTAGATGGGGGGCCTTCCCAAATAGTCAACTACTGAACCTTTGCTGGGTTGGGAGAACCAGCAAGAAGCATTCAACCATTTACTGCCGTTAGTGCCAAATTATATTTTCAAACAAAATGTCCAAAGGTGTGGACACTTTCTCCCAAAAGAGCAATCATTTTCAGAATTTTTAAAAAACAATTTTTAACAGTCACTAACTTCCAATACCAAAATACTGTATTTTTTTTCTCTTTCTTTTATCCTCTACCAACTTTCAATTGATGGTGGACCCTTCAATGAAGTGCACTTTCTTCCTCGTCCACAAATTCTGGAGGCGGTCAACTCACCAACTAGCGGCTCTTCTGGGATGGACTTCTTCTTGAGCAGCACCACATTGCCCGAGTCCTTGCGGTTGTAGGTCGGGTCAATGGTGGCAATGATGTTACCGTCTGCTGCCCCCGCCTGAGCACCCGCGCTTGTGCGTCGCGCTTGAGCGCCCTCCTGCGTTGCGAGGGAGAACAAAACAAGTCAGAGTAGCAGGGATGGATTTCAGAAAGCCTCACGGAGCATCGTAACTCAACTTACGATGGATAACCTATCTCCTGTCTCCTGAAGACGAACAGAGTATACTGTTTGAAACGTCGAGTTCTTCCGGTTCTTTTCAGAACCACACACACTCACAAAAGAGAAATTGCAAGCTGTTACCACAAACCTATCACTTATTTCTGCTACTCTCACCATGAAAACCTTCCAAACCTCATTGTATAACCCGTCATTAGTTGTGATACACCGTGTAGTTTCTTTGCACCACTTATCGTCTTTTGATCGATGGTTTGGTGAAATCGACTGCTGATCTTTTGATCCTAGCAGGATATTCATCGACCGCATTCCGAATGTTTTGATCCTTGCGGGACCTTTCTCAAAGGCAGACTGCCTTTGAGAAAGGTCCCGCAAGAGCAAAAACAAACAGCAGGGCGAAGTACATACATGTAATAAGGCGCAAACGACAGACAATGGACAAAGGAGGACAGCTAGTTGACAGGCAAGAGGGTGGGATCCAACAACTGAAGGGAAGGAATTCAAGGAGGAAAGATTATGGGGAGAATTGAAGGAAATGAACACAAAAGAAGGATTATCAGTAAAAAAATATCCAAACACAGCATGTAATTCAATGAGGTTTTGCCCTTACTCGACGTAATAAACACTGAGTGCTCAGTGCTTTGCCCGGTGCCTGATAAAATTATTTCAGGCAGCTCGGGTGGGATTCGAACTTGCGACTCCCAAATTCTAGTACGGATGTCTTAACCACTGGACCACCGAGCTGGTCGAGGTCGTGCATGGTGTTTGTCATTCCCCCTCGTGGATACCGAGGCCATGTCATTGAATACGGCAGACTTTTCCATTGCTTTCTCCAGTCTGTACAGACAAACATTATTTCTGTGACAAAAATGATTCTATGCCAAGTACTCAAATCCAAATTTGATTTGGAAGATTGAAATGCCCCCAAAATGCCACAAACAAATGCTGGACAGACTTGCGCACCTTGCACGCTCTGAAAGACTTTGGCAGCAAGTCTCTGAAAGGCGGTCATTTTGATTGCTTTGGCTTAGCAGACCTAGTAGTGTGCTAAGCAGGCATGCGAATCTAGCAAGCGCGGTGAGCATCGGACACTGGTCTTTGAAGTCATTTTTGGGGTGCTAAGCAGAGCTGGTATTGCGCTAAGCGGACTTGTGTATCTAAGGAAGCTGAATCGGAATTGGCGGTTGGTCATTGGAACGATGCTTTCATTTATGCAAAGGCGTGACTTTCAGTATAGGTTCAAGGTATCATCGGCACTGCTCCCAAAACCCGGCTTAAGCATAGGCTCTGGCTTCGTCTCAGATTCCATACATCAGGCATGCAACTGTTGAATTGCAACTGAATTGTAAAAAGAAGAGGAAAACTCCCGAATGAAACTACGAGCGCGAAGCACGAAGCCCTTACAGCGTGGGGTTTGGGGCCCGCTTTAGGGCCCCCGAACATTTCGGATTCTAGATGCTCTGTGGTGCATTCTGAGCAGTTTGTGACCACTTATGACTTTAAGCTGAGTGACAGATTTTAACCTTTTCAAATTAAAATGTTGTTTACACAAAATGAAAAGTAAACATCAAAGTTTTTAACCTGATCTCAGCATGTGTTTTAAATAATAGTTAGGGCAGAAGTATCCTTTTTTTTAATTATTTTTTTTTTAATGGATTTTAATTTGTTTACGGCCGAATAAAAAAAAAACGCGAAAATCCGCGGATCCGCGGAAAAGTTGCATGCCTGAGACATACATGTACTGTACTGTACATCTTTAGAGTACCGGTACATGCCCTGAGCATGGTAGTAAGGTGGGGATGATGTTAACTTTCTTTTTGGAAAGACCCCTCAGCTTCAACTTCTAAGATAGAAAACCCCCACCTGTGCGTTTAGCTTTTGGATGACAGACATGAAAACAATATCGGAGCCAAAGCCAGATTTTTTGGGAAAAGGCCATTTGTGTGATTTTCACGGATGGGATCTGTCTGACCTTTGCCATGTAGTCTGTTAGCTGAACACCTTCTCCATACTTGGCGTCGGCGTGAACCGGTGTTTTGTTCTTGGGATTGACGTGGACCATGGGCTGTGAAATCAGAGAGCAATCAATGGTGTACTGGATGTCAGATAAACCCATGGTACATTTGTAACCCGTCCGAGAATCACACTTCAACCCAGTTAAGCCCAGTCCACCCCATTTAATAATCACACTTCAACCCAGTTAAGCCCAGTCCACCCCATTCAATAATCACACTTCAACCCAGTTAAGCCCAGTCCACCCCATTTAATAATCACACTTCAACCCAGTTAAGCCCCGTCCACCCCATTTAATAAACACTTCAACCCAGTTAAGCCCAGTCTAGCCCATTTAATATTCACACTACCCAGTCAAGCTCGGTCTAGTCTACCCTATCCCATTCAAACCCAGTTTAGTCCTGGTCAGAACAACCTAATTCATCCCAACCAACTTCAGCCAAAAACCATTTGGCTTAACCCATCATCCAAACCCAGTTCAGCCATTCCTGTCTACCCTATCCCATCCCAACCCAACCCAGTTCAAACCAGTCCTGTCCACTCTCCTCCATCAAAACCAATCTCTAGCCAGTCAAGTCTACCCTAACCCATTCACACCCAATTCCACACAGAAGTCCAGTCCAACCTAAACCATCCAAACCCAGATAAACCCACTCCAGTCTACCCTAATCTTTTCAAGTCCAGTTCAACCATGTGTATCATCTAAATCCATGTTAACACAGGCAAATATGCCCTAACCCAACCAAAGCCCAGTTCAAATGGATTAAGTTATGGCCTAACCCACCCCGACCAAGTCCTATCCGCTCCTAAGCCACTCAATCCCAGTTCAACCCAGTCTAGTCCACCCTATCCCATTCAAACCCAGTTCAACCCTGTGCGCTCCAGTGGAACCCAGCCCATGGACTCCCAAAGCCTCTCACCTCTGGGTCTGCAATCTCATCCCTGACCTTTCCCATGTAGCTGTCGTAGGTGGACTTCTTGGAGAACATCACCTCCTCGTGCTGCATCTTGATGGCAATTTTCTTCCAGAGAAAAAAAACCCGCCCAACCAAGTCAACAAGATTCACTGCATCATCATTATCACACAAACAACTTATAGGAAAAAGTGTAATACAGACATATATAAGACAGAGAATAATGTGGAAAATTGCTAACTGACTTTGGACAAATTTGGAGGGCCCGACCTTCCGACCCTAACATGACATTTTCTCAAGACTTAAAGTGTATACAAAAATTTTGCAAACTGCTTACTGACTAAAATTACCAAAATGCAAATCTCAAAATTTAGTGGGCCTGACGTTTCGATCCTAGCAGGACCTTTCTCAAAGGCAGAGACCTTTCTCTCTGCCTTTGAGAAAGTTCCTGCTAGGACCGAAACATCAGGCCCACTAAATTGTGACATTCGATCTCAATAACAGAGCACCGTATTTGAGTTGCTAGTAAAAAATATTTCAGTGATCCTTATTCAGAAAGCTGTACAAACATGGTGAAAGTAGATTTGTGCCGAAATGAAACAGACTATCCCGGAAGAAAGTCAGCAATTCAGGAAGTTGACTTGGGAAAAGTGAAGGAAGCTGAACAGGAACAAATGACAGAACAATACAAACACGACATCTGGCAGAGTGATTCAAATCGCAAGTTTTGATCAAAATAGATTACAGAAAATGTGCACACAAATGCACAGGGCAATGGGTGGGAACTTGGACCAGGATATGAACCCGAGTCTCTGCCACCTGATTTAAAGTGATCAATTGTTCAGTAGTAAATGTGAGCTATGGACATCAAATGGACCAAGATGTTCACTTACTACAGTAGACTATGTAGACATCACATGATTTGAAGCTGTGGCCAATGGATTTGGACACGGCGTAATACACAAATCAATGGGAATTGGCTACAGCCACTATAGTATTTAGGACTCCCTCATAGTAAATGAGACATACACAATATATGCATCATATGAAGCTGTAGACCATGAATTTGGTCACAGCCTAACATACAAGACTTTGGGAACTGGCTACAGCTGCTAAACTAGCAATGTAGAGGCTACCAATAGACCCAAGTGTAATCTGAAGCCATAGCCTTGCGCATTAGGGGTGGTGGGACTCACAGTCTTGGGGGCCAGACTATACCTGGTCGTTAATGAGCTGGTTCCTTTGTTTGTCTGTCATCTGAGGCTTGGCCCTAGACTTCTGGATCTCCTCCCGCTGAAGTCTCCGTGCTAGCTCCTGAAACGAAGAATTGTCAGACAGGGACGACCGGATTAACAAAAAGAAAACGAACGGGACACTACCTTTGATTTAAGAATGTTAAACTAATGTTATGGCTCCTTATTTCTGTAAATTGTGATCTGGAGCCCATAATTCCTGTTTTTCTTTTTCACGTTCAGTTTTCACGGAGTAAACAAGACAAGCAATAAACGCACCGCACTCCTGTAAAGACTTGTGTCTGAAATCAACGTTTGACCTCACAAGCCTTCACACGAGAGTTAGCAAGTAGTCATTCATCTCTCTATGAAGGCATATAATGCTGACCTGAATGAGTTTGCCCTCAGCAGGGAGGTGGTGCACAAAAGCCCATAAGATTGATTGCAACTACAAAGGGTTAATTAATGCCTATCGTAAGGCGCAATCAGATGGACTGTATGGGTTTATGAAACTGACTCCTGTCTAGTACCACTGGGCACCTGGGTGGATCAAGGAAGGGTTGGTTCGGTGGAGAGGCCCGGGGGGGGGGGGGGGGAGGGGGGGGGGGCTCATCAAAGGTAGGAAGCACAGACATCCAGGAAGCCCACCGATCCTATATCTAGTGACAACATCCCAAAGAAGTATCAGATTACCATGGCAACAAGACAGGGGGAGTGGATCAGAATGAACCATTAAAACAAGTTTTTAAAAAGCAGAAATGTCGAATCCCTAACCGAACCGAACCAACCAACCAACCAACAAACCAGATTCATATACCGGTAACATCTAAGAGAACCCATCTATCTTTTATACAGCACCAAGATTTTAGAGCAGGGGTCGAACTATCCGCTAGACCGTGGTCCACGTCTAGTGAATTCAGCTCTAGATTTCAGCCTGGGTCTAGTGCAGTGTGACCGCACTGGTCTGATTGTTTGGTGTTTTTTCTTGTCAAATGAAGGAAAAGTTGATGTCTGATTAAAATTGCAAGCTTTTATTTCATGACTAGTCATCGCATTTCCAGAAACTGGCTGAAACGAGATGAAGCTTTGTACAAGTACCATCACAGACCCGACTGATGCACACG
The DNA here is from genome assembly GCA_949987565.1 of Luidia sarsii. Taxonomy (NCBI): domain Eukaryota; kingdom Metazoa; phylum Echinodermata; class Asteroidea; order Paxillosida; family Luidiidae; genus Luidia; species Luidia sarsii. Next base: position 11,559,715 of record OX465115.1, read on the forward strand.
CGTGCATAGTGTACAAGTGCAATACTTGCCCAGTCTGAACCCTGTTAAAGGTATACAGAAATAGGATTTGAAAAAGAGCTAAAAACTCTCCTCAGGTAATTTTCACAATATAATCAATACAGGATTGTTGACAAAATTCCATGTTCGCCCCGCCGAAAACAATTCCTCCTTCGAGCATGTGACGTCACATACAGACTAAAAGCAGACGAGCACGGCAAGCAAAATGCTGAGACGATACAGCGCGCTACTACGCATGCGATAGTGCGGTGTTTGTGGCCGATAGACAATAGAGACAATGCAGGGCCAGGGCAAAGTTCAAGACCTCATTGCCGACCACATATTCTGCATGTGACGTAGTACGTTCGTTTCCAAAGTAAAGCGCAAAATTTTAGGACCAAAATAAGGCGTTTTAAGCTAAATTAAGAATTTTCAGTCTCAAAAAGGATAGACACGTTGGGTTTTATAATAATACCGAATCATTTAACCCCAAGTTAATTCAGACTTCTGTATACCTTGAAGAGGACAGTTCTATTAAAATAAGTTCAGGTCTAGTCAGATTCTTCAGACCTAGACCTGTTTTCTTCATGCACTTCGACCCCTGCAAAGCAGAATCAGAAAGCCGTGGCAACACAAAAGGGGGATTGTATCAGACTGAACCGTTGGAAACAAAATGAACAAAAGTTTCATCTCTGAATCCCCAAACCGAAACAATTCAACCCGGATACCATCATTTGTTTGGGGGGGGGGGTTGGCAATCATAAATGAATCAAATGATATACCTGATTTCCTATTTTCAGATTGCCTGGTTGCTGAGGGGGGGAAAAAAAGGTTAAATGGAACGGAAAAATCTTGAATGGAAAAAGCGAAATGATTTGCAGAATGAATCCTGAGATGTTGAAGAAAGGCCTCGCGCTTCAATCCCGGCAGAATCCTTTTTCACTTTCAGACACCAAAGGTTAGTTCCCAACACTGGACAGATCCTTAAAAAAAAGTCTGGCTTACTTGTAGAAAGAACACATTTAAACGTTACCTGAATCTGAATGCAAGTCTGCTTTTTTTTGGGGGGGGGGGCAGAATCCAACAAGAAGCACGATGAGATCTGAAGGATTGCTTAACGAACTTCGTGCCGGGCATTTTTCCAGTGCCTATGACCGCCATACATTTTTTTTAACAATGTGTCATTTTCAAATCTCTAAAATTTAGTGGGCCTGACGTTTCGATCCTAGCAGGACCTTTCTCAAAGGCAGAGTGACAAGGACAAAACAGATACATGTACACGAAGGCAGGGGGAGAGAGTGAATAGGACACGGATGAGAAACAGAGGACAAAGAGTGAAGCTGGTAGGGAGAGATCAAAGGGAAGGGCAAGGGGTAGGGTAGGGATTAGTGAGAGGAGGGGGAAAGATCAAAGAGAAGGGCAAGGAGTGGGGTAGGGATTAGTGACAATAGGGGGAAAAGATCAAAGAGAGAAGTGTGAAAGACTGAACACAAAAGAAGGATTATCAGAAAGCTGCATGGTGTTAGTCATTACCCTCCTGGATGTTGAGACCATGTGGTTGAATAGTCCGAAGACGCTTCATCCACATTTTCTCACGGCTAAGACGGACAGCATTACTGTATATCACCTATTTTCAAATCTCGCTAGAACGTATTGGAACAATATATTTCTGTGAAATAAATCAAGAGTACAAGAGAGTAAAACCTGGCACAATTGCTTTTGTCAAGAGATTATCCTTTCGAAAAAGGGCCCATTGTGCGTCATCAATGAAGCATAGCGCGACTTGTGTGTATGCGTGTGTGCGCATATGATACTGACGGTCCCTGACCGCAGACTAGCCTCCACTCCAGGCAGTCAAATCTTTGAGGTGGTTGGCCCCAACCGAGTGTACAGATTGCTGTGAAGAATGTGGGTGGAATTCCACTGCCTGACCGATGACCGTTGGGCTGTGGGACATGCCAACACTATCCCTCGATCCTCCACAGTAAAGGTCCCACAATAGTGCAATTGTTGCCGCTAATCTCGCAATTCATGTGGCAACTTGTGTCAAAATGGGTCTTTGTCATGATTCATATTGATTTGTTTTAAGCTGAAAAGAGTCTTTGTTTAAAATGTGGACAATAGTGGTGCCCAGTTTCGGAGGGCCCCGTCGCATAGTCAAACCAATTTCGCTCCGATTTTGGAGGTCCCGGTGCAAAGTGGTTAAAGAAGTAACACAGCAAACTGCTTTGTGATTTTGATGATTGGAGTGTACATTTACATAGGGCTTTCTCAAAAGTTTGTAGCTTTTTTGCATTACTTTGAGTCTTCAACCACTTTGTACCGGGAATGAATTGCAAGATTGTGGGACCTTTACTGTGGATGATCAAGGGATACCACGCTGCTGCTGAATGCACGTGGGGGACATTGTGTTGGCATGCCACACAGCCCAACGGTCATCGGTCAGGCAGTGGAATTCCACCCACATTCTTCACCACAATTTGTATGCTCGGTTTGGGTCGACCAACTCGAAGATTTGACTGCCTGGAGTGGAGGCTGGAGTCTGCGGTCAGGGATTGACAGCACCGTGCACGCACACACACAAACAAGTCCGTTACGCTACATTGAAGACATACAATAGGCCCTTTTTCGAACAGATAATCTCTTGACAAAAGCCACAACGATGTCCGAATTGTGCCAGGTTTTACTCTTTTGTACCCATAGCATAACCCGATTGATTTATATCACATAAATATATTGTTCCGATTGTTTTAGCGCGATTTGAAAATGGGATATACAAAAATGTTGCAAACTGCTTACTGACTGAAATTACCAAAATGCAAATCTGACTGAAATTACCAAAATGCAAATCTAAAAATTTAGTGGGCCAGACGTTTCGATCCTAGCAGGACCTTTCTCAAAGGCAGAGTGACAAGGACAAAATGGATACATGTACACGAAGGAAGGGGAAGAGAGTGAATAGGATACAGATGAGAAACAAAGGACAAAGAGTAAAGCTGGTAGGGTGAGACCAAAGGAAAGGGCATAGAGTAGGGTAGGGATTAGTGAGAAGAGGGGGAAAGATCAAAGAGAGAAGTGTGGAGGAGTGAACACAAAAGAAGGATTATCAGATTTGAAAATGATGCATTGTTAAAAAAAAAACCGTATGGCGGTCATAGGCACTGAAAAAAGACCCGGCGCAAAGTGGTTGATAGAATACAAACAAAGATATTGATATTGGTGGGACCGTTACAGCGGCGTACCTCATCGTCCTGAATCTTAGCGATGATGTTGGTAGATCAAAGAGAGAAGTGTGGAGGAGTGAACACAAAAGAAGGATTATCAGATTTGAAAATGATGCATTGTTAAAAAAAAAACCGTATGGCGGTCATAGGCACTGAAAAAAGACCCGGCGCAAAGTGGTTGATAGAATACAAACAAAGATATTGATATTGGTGGGACCGTTACAGCGGCATACCTCATCGTCCTGAATCTTAGCGATGATGTTGGTAGATCAAAGAGAGAAGTGTGGAGGAGTGAACACAAAAGAAGGATTATCAGATTTGAAAATGATGCATTGTTAAAAAAAACCCCGTATGGCGGTCATAAGCACTGGAAAAAGACCCGGCTCAAAGTGGTTGATAGAATACAAACAAAGATATTGATATTGGTGGGACCATTACAGCGGCATACCTCATCGTCCTGAATCTTAGCGATGATGTTGGTAGATCAAAGAGAGAAGTGTGGAGGAGTGAACACAAAAGAAGGATTATCAGATTTGAAAATGATGCATTGTTAAAAAAAACACCGTATGGCGGTCATAGGCACTGGAAAAAGACCCGGCTCAAAGTGGTTGATAGAATACAAACAAAGATATTGATATTGGTGGGACCGTTACAGCGGCGTACCTCATCGTCCTGAATCTTAGCGATGATGTTGGTAGATCAAAGAGAGAAGTGTGGAGGAGTGAACACAAAAGAAGGATTATCAGATTTGAAAATGATGCATTGTTAAAAAAAAACCCGTATGGCGGTCATAAGCACTGGAAAAAGACCCGGCTCAAAGTCGTTGATAGAATACATACAAAGATATTGATATTGGTGGGACCGTTACAGCGGCATACCTCATCGTCCTGAATCTTAGCGATGATGTTGGTAGATCAAAGAGAGAAGTGTGGAGGAGTGAACACAAAAGAAGGATTATCAGATTTGAAAATGATGCATTGTTAAAAAAAACACCGTATGGCGGGCATAGGCACTGGAAAAAGACCCGGCTCAAAGTGGTTGATAGAATACAAACAAAGATATTGATATTGGTGGGACCATTACAGCGGCGTACCTCATCGTCCTGAATCTTAGCGATGATGTTGGTAGATCAAAGAGAGAAGTGTGGAGGAGTGAACACAAAAGAAGGATTATCAGATTTGAAAATGATGCATTGTTAAAAAAAACACCGTATGGCGGTCATAGGCACTGGAAAAAGACCCGGCGCAAAGTGGTTGATAGAATACATACAAAGATATTGATATTGGTGGGACCGTTACAGCGGCGTACCTCATCGTCCTGAATCTTAGCGATGATGTTGGTAGATCAAAGAGAGAAGTGTGGAGGAGTGAACACAAAAGAAGGATAATCAGATTTGAAAATGATGCATTGTTAAAAAAAACACCGTATGGCGGTCATAGGCACTGGAAAAAGACCCGGCTCAAAGTGGTTGATAGAATACAAACAAAGATATTGATATTGGTGGGACCGTTACAGCGGCATACCTCATCGTCCTGAATCTTAGCGATGATGTTGGTAGATCAAAGAGAGAAGTGTGGAGGAGTGAACACAAAAGAAGGATTATCAGATTTGAAAATGATGCATTGTTAAAAAAAACACCGTATGGCGGTCATAGGCACTGGAAAAAGACCCGGCGCAAAGTCGTTGATAGAATACATACAAAGATATTGATATTGGTGGGACCGTTACAGCGGCGTACCTCATCGTCCTGAATCTTAGCGATGATGTTGGTAGATCAAAGAGAGAAGTGTGGAGGAGTGAACACAAAAGAAGGATTATCAGATTTGAAAATGATGCATTGTAAAAAAAACCTGTATGGCGGTCATAGGCACTGGAAAAAGACCCGGCGCAAAGTGGTTGATAGAATACAAACAAAGATATTGATATTGGTGGGACCGTTACAGCGGCGTACCTCATCGTCCTGAATCTTAGCGATGATGTTGGTAGATCAAAGAGAGAAGTGTGGAGGAGTGAACACAAAAGAAGGATTATCAGATTTGAAAATGATGCATTGTTAAAAAAAACCCGTATGGCGGTCATAAGCACTGGAAAAAGACCCGGCGCAAAGTGGTTGATAGAATACATACAAAGATATTGATATTGGTGGGACCGTTACAGCGGCGTACCTCATCGTCCTGAATCTTAGCGATGATGTTGGTAGATCAAAGAGAGAAGTGTGGAGGAGTGAACACAAAAGAAGGATTATCAGATTTGAAAATGATGCATTGTAAAAAAAACCTGTATGGCGGTCATAGGCACTGGAAAAAGACCCGGCGCAAAGTGGTTGATAGAATACAAACAAAGATATTGATATTGGTGGGACCGTTACAGCGGCGTACCTCATCGTCCTGAATCTTAGCGATGATGTTGGTAGATCAAAGAGAGAAGTGTGGAGGAGTGAACACAAAAGAAGGATTATCAGATTTGAAAATGATGCATTGTTAAAAAAAACACCGTATGGCGGTCATAAGCACTGGAAAAAGACCCGGCGCAAAGTGGTTGATAGAATACATACAAAGATATTGATATTGGTGGGACCGTTACAGCGGCGTACCTCATCGTCCTGAATCTTAGCGATGATGTTGGTAGATCAAAGAGAGAAGTGTGGAGGAGTGAACACAAAAGAAGGATTATCAGATTTGAAAATGATGCATTGTAAAAAAAACCTGTATGGCGGTCATAAGCACTGGAAAAAGACCCGGCGCAAAGTGGTTGATAGAATAAAAACAAAGATATTGATATTGGTGGGACCGTTACAGCGGCGTACCTCATCGTCCTGAATCTTAGCGATGATGTTGGTAGATCAAAGAGAGAAGTGTGGAGGAGTGAACACAAAAGAAGGATTATCAGATTTGAAAATGATGCATTGTTAAAAAAAACACCGTATGGCGGTCATAGGCACTGGAAAAAGACCCGGCGCAAAGTGGTTGATAGAATACAAACAAAGATATTGATATTGGTGGGACCGTTACAGCGGCGTACCTCATCGTCCTGAATCTTAGCGATGATGTTGGTAGATCAAAGAGAGAAGTGTGGAGGAGTGAACACAAAAGAAGGATTATCAGATTTGAAAATGATGCATTGTTAAAAAAAACCCCGTATGGCGGTCATAGGCACTGGAAAAAGACCCGGCGCAAAGTGGTTGATAGAATACATACAAAGATATTGATATTGGTGGGACCGTTACAGCGGCGTACCTCATCGTCCTGAATCTTAGCGATGATGTTGGTAGATCAAAGAGAGAAGTGTGGAGGAGTGAACACAAAAGAAGGATTATCAGATTTGAAAATGATGCATTGTTAAAAAAAACCTGTATGGCGGTCATAAGCACTGGAAAAAGACCCGGCGCAAAGTGGTTGATAGAATACAAACAAAGATATTGATATTGGTGGGACCGTTACAGCGGCGTACCTCATCGTCCTGAATCTTAGCGATGATGTTGGTAGATCAAAGAGAGAAGTGTGGAGGAGTGAACACAAAAGAAGGATTATCAGATTTGAAAATGATGCATTGTTAAAAAAAAACCCGTATGGCGGTCATAGGCACTGGAAAAAGACCCGGCGCAAAGTGGTTGATAGAATACATACAAAGATATTGATATTGGTGGGACCGTTACAGCGGCGTACCTCATCGTCCTGAATCTTAGCGATGATGTTGGTAGATCAAAGAGAGAAGTGTGGAGGAGTGAACACAAAAGAAGGATTATCAGATTTGAAAATGATGCATTGTTAAAAAAAACCTGTATGGCGGTCATAAGCACTGGAAAAAGACCCGGCGCAAAGTGGTTGATAGAATACAAACAAAGATATTGATATTGGTGGGACCGTTACAGCGGCGTACCTCATCGTCCTGAATCTTAGCGATGATGTTGGTAGATCAAAGAGAGAAGTGTGGAGGAGTGAACACAAAAGAAGGATTATCAGATTTGAAAATGATGCATTGTTAAAAAAAAACCCGTATGGCGGTCATAGGCACTGGAAAAAGACCCGGCTCAAAGTGGTTGATAGAATACAAACAAAGATATTGATATTGGTGGGACCGTTACAGCGGCGTACCTCATCGTCCTGAATCTTAGCGATGATGTTGGTAGATCAAAGAGAGAAGTGTGGAGGAGTGAACACAAAAGAAGGATTATCAGATTTGAAAATGATGCATTGTTAAAAAAAACCCCGTATGGCGGTCATAGGCACTGGAAAAAGACCCGGCGCAAAGTGGTTGATAGAATACAAACAAAGATATTGATATTGGTGGGACCGTTACAGCGGCGTACCTCATCGTCCTGAATCTTAGCGATGATGTTGGTAGATCAAAGAGAGAAGTGTGGAGGAGTGAACACAAAAGAAGG